>CM039512.1:42765558-42800179 GCA_022432975.1 Begonia masoniana
TTTCAGTCTTACTCATGATTGTAGAGATCCCATACCTCATTAAGGAGCAAGTTGTCAAGTATTTACACTCCTCTATAGCAGGGTACGACATAATCAACTTGAATTCAAAATCCTCAGTACCTTTGCCCACAACAGTTTGGTCTTTGATTTTCGTAACGCCCCGGTTTTTCCCCTCAAACGCGGGTTGCTACGTTGCTCTCTCTTTATAAATCATTAAAAACAATAATTAAAGTAGTTTTTTGATAAAATTTCGACTCTATTTTGGGTTTTTTCACACAACTTGAAAACGTGTGAAAAACGTTCTAAAAATACGTACAAAGACGTCGAAAAGGTCGGGTAAAACATAATTCGAAAAGGAAAAAATTAAAAAATTCTGTTGGGCCATTTTTTTTTTTTTTTTTTTTTTTTTTTTTTCTTCCTAGGATTCCAGATTAATCAGTCTCCTGATGGAATCTTCTTCTGTCAAGAAAAGTACATTAAGGAACTCCTTAAGAAATTCGGATTAGAAACTGTCAAATCTTCTAAAACTCCCATGAGTACCACTACTAAATTGGACAAGGATGAAAATGGTATAAGTGTGGATATCAAGAAATATCGTGGTATGATTGGTTCTGTAATATCCGGCTTAATCGGATTTTGGATTTAATATATTATATTAATATATTATATTATATGTGGCATTTTTGGTAAATATGTCAAATTAAGTCAGTTTCGCAAACGGAAAGCGTTAATACGATCCTAACGATTAATTGGAATTTTAAGGAATTTTGGAGAAATTTTCGGAATAATAACGCTATATTCCGAGTAATTACGTTTCTCGTAAAACGAATGACGTTTTAGTAAAAATAGTAAACGGGGTCCGATTTGCGAACGAACAGTTTTAATAGAACCCAGATAATAAGTTGGAATTATTGGCGAAATAAGAAAATTCGAATGGTCGAAAACACGAGAGGGCAAAATTAATGTTTTGTTAAGAAATAGTTTTAATTATAATAATAATAATAATAATTATTATTATTATTATTATTAATAATAATAATCAAAACAAAAACAACGAAAAACGTTGTTTTTCGTTGTTGATTCGAGCCCGAGCACCCGCGACGAACGACGAACGACGAACGCGAACGGCGAGCGGCATCCCTCCAACGACGACGCGGCTCCGACGACGAGCAGACTCCGGCGAGCTGAAGCCAGAGTGCGGTTCGGCCTTTCCGCACAAAAACCCGATCGAAAACGGTGAGTTCTTCCCTGTTCTTGCTCGATTTCTGGCCGCGAACGTCGAGCTCTGTTGAGCTCCGATCGCCGGCCCTTCGTGGCCGTTCTTGGCGTCGAATGGTCGGCTTAACACCGGCGATGGTTGCCGAGCGTTGGTGTGCCCAATTTGGGTCGAAAACAGGGAATCCCGAATTGGGGATTTCGGGTTTTCGGTGAATAACATCTAAATTTTGGTTAGTTTATGTTAATTAGGTATAAGAGGGATTGATTGGTGAGAAAATGAGCGTGAATTGATGAAAAATCGAAAAGGGGGAAAATTCCGGGAAAGGGCAGTTCGGGTTTTTGATAAATTGACCTAGCTCCGGTCGTTTGTTTTTAAATTCCTTTTGGCATATTAAAATAGGTTATTAGAGGAGTACGTGGCCGCTGGAATCGTTCGATTCCGATAACCGACGCGAAAGTTACGCGCGTTCGAAGTTTTAGGTCGGTTTTTACCCAACCCGAATTAGTGGCCCGTTAAGTTAGGTTTTAATTGGATTAGACTAGAAATAGTAATTTGAGAGTAATTGGAGAATGTAGGCTTGATTTTAATGAAGTCTGAATGTTTGACATAGGTCGAGCCATATGTGACCGGATGTGCCAAAACCAGCAAGCTACGGACGACAGGTAAGTTTTCGTGACTTACTTTGACCAATCGGTCTACACCATACTTCGATGTCGTATCGAGGATTCCTGAGGACTTGTTTGCTTTAAATCGCTTTCGGTTGGGTAGTTAGGTTTAAATGGTTTATAGGTTATTCTATTTCGGTCTTGATGGTATATATGTTGATTGTTTACTTTCTGTTCATTATCTGTTCATGCATCACGTATTTCAAATGACATGAAAACGAATTCTACACGATGTTTTCAAAGAAAAATCTATGTGGCCCGTACGGGGGGACTTTGATCTATTGGTGGACTATTTCCGGGTCTGACCAATACCACATCATCTGGTTACGCGAGATGGGGCTCAGGCATGGCTGTAGGGTTTATGAGCATGTACCCCCCTCCTCTAGGTCGAAAGTGGTAGTCCGACCGCGGGATGTATCCTTTCCATTTAGAGGGCTGATATCTCGGTGGCAATATGTATGAAATGATCTGATATGTCTGATGAGCATGTTTTTCTGAACTTCATATGCACGACACGCATGCATCTGCATTTACGTAGCTTACTGAGATTTCCATATCTCATATGTGTCTGTATGGTGTAGGTGACGTTCTAGGTTACGTTGACCCAGGTGAGGATGATATTCCTTCTCCTGACGTAGGAGCAGCTGATGGATGATGGCCGTGGGAGTGCGCTGAGCAGTCGAGGCGCGTTTTGACCCGTGGGGAATGATGTAAAGGTATTTTGGGATGTATGTGAGTGTTTTGGAGGAGTTGGTATTTTGGGATGTATGTAAGTATTTTGGAGGAGTTAATGGTATTATAAAATGTATAGTTGATCATATTAGGATGCTTGGATCTGGTTAGGTGATAGATTTATGTTAATGGTATTATAAAATGTATAGTTGATCATATTAGGGTGTTTGGTTCTGTTTAGTTGATAGATTTGTTTTATAAAACGTTTGTTAAGGTTTTTATTTGGATTTTTATGAACTGCTTGGTATTTTGTAAACAGGAGGATATGTTAAACTTTTAAACGGAACCATGCAGTTTGTTTTCGTGAAAATGTGTTTTGTTTAATTATATCTCGAGTCGTTCTGAGTGAGATTTCGGAGATGTAGGAGTATCGGTGGTTTAAAGTTAAGTCGTATTGGGAAGTGTATGTTTGTGATGTAGTTATAATTCGTGGTATAGATAGAATTGCGTTAGTGAAATGGTGAGGTGTATTTTGTAGGTGTTTGTGCGCGTGTTAGTTTAAATAATAGTTTTGAAATTTTTTAAACGTTTTATTAAATCGTTTTCCACTTAAACGCTAAGTATAAAAAGAAAAAGAAGAAAATAGGGTACAGTGTCTGGGTCGTTACAGGTTCTCTGTTGTATCTGACTGCTAGTAGGCCAGATATATTCTTTAGTGTGTGCCTTTGTGCTAGGTTTCAGGCTGCCCCTAAGGAATCTCATTTATCTGCAGTAAAAAGAATTTTCAAATATTTGAGTGGGTCTTATGACTTAGGTTTATGGTATCCTAAGGGAACTTCCTTTGATCTGATTGGATATTCAGATTCTGACTATGCTGGTAGTTTAGTTGATAGGAAAAGCACCACAGGAACATGTCAATTTCTTGGTGAATCTCTAGTGTCTTGGTATTCTAAGAAACAGGATTCTGTTGCACTCTCAACTGCAGAAAGTGAATATATTGCTGCAGGCAGTTGTTGTGCACAAATGCTTTGGATGAAACAGACTTTGGAGGACTATAATCTGTTCTTTGATAGGATTCCTATTCGGTGTGATAACACCAGTGCTATCAACATTTCTAAAAATCCTATTCAACACTCTAGAACAAAACATATTGATGTAAGATATCATTTCATCCGTGAACATGTTCAAAGAGGAGATATCTCTTTAGAATTTGTTAATTCTGTAGATCAATTGGCCGACATCTTTACAAAACCCTTGGATGAGAAGACACTCAATAATATCAGAATAAGGTTAGGTCTCATTAGGGTTGATAGAAAATAATTCTGTTTCTTTTGGAAAATTCTGAAGTGTTAGCAATTCCTTGTTGTGAAAGCATCGGTAGATGCTGATTTTTCTCTATGCATCGGAAGATGCATTTCTACCGGTAGGTATCGGCAGATGCAGTGTTTTCTATCCCATCAGAAGCTGTTCTGATCAATCTGCCGACACGTGTAACCCATCGGAAGATGTATTCCTCAATCTGCCGACACGTATATCTTCTTCGTCTGGCGATGAGTTATTTATTTTAAATTCATTCTTCTTCGCCCAGACACTCTACTTTTCGCGCTCTTTCTCTAAACCCCTGCCCTACAAAATTTTCTCTGTCGAATCCTCTTCTAGCAATGGAATCTCAAGGTCAATCATCTCGCGCCGTTTCCAAACCGACCAAGAAGATGACCAAAGTTTCTGATCGTCCTTCCCGAGAGATTCCTCGTGGAACGGAGTGGCCAACCTTCTACTTTCTTACTCAAGCTGCTGAGGTAAAGTACCACAATGACTATCGGTTCAAATCGTTAATTCCTAGTAAGGGTATTTCTTTTGAAGAGTTAGCCGGATTGGACTTTATTGAACCCTTGACTGATCTCGGGTTGATAGGTCTCTTTGAGACCGAATCATTCTTCTACCCGGAAGCGATTAGGATGTTTTATGCAAACCTTAGCTTTTTCACTGATTACCCCTCCATTAAGAGCTACGTCTACAACACTCATATTGAAATTACTCCTCAGTCCATAAATGCCCTTCTGGGAGCTCCTCATTTGGATAATTGCCCTTACAAGTATGTGACAGGGCCTGAGCTACCCTTCTTTGGAACGTCTGATGGACTACAATTTCTCCGGGAAATTACTGTGGACCCCAATTCTTCCCCTGATCCGTTAAAGGGCAAACATCTGACCCCTAGAGCCAGAGTTTTTCGTCATATGATTGATTTCAATATTGTTCCCAAGGGTGGACATTATGACGAAGTGAGCTCAATGGAACTATTTGTTCTGTATGCAATCTATCTCAAGACACCCTTCAACATTGGGTATATAGTTGTTCGAAGGATGATTCTTGCTGTCTCCTCCAGAGCTACATCTCTACCGTATAATCTGCTTCTCATGCGGTTATTTGCTCGTCTTGAGGTTGTTCTTCCAGAGGAGGAGGAGCCTGTGAGACTTCTGCCCTCCAATTTTTATTCCAACTCCACACTCAGCAGGATGGGATTCAAAAGTATCGTAAAAGGAAAACCTGTTGTGGATAAGGCCAAGAAAAAGGCTTCTTTGGCAGCACCTGTCAGGCGTGGTAAAAGGAAACTTATCCTGCCAGATGAATCAACTGCTGAAGGAGGAGATGACTCTGTAAGTCAATCTCAGGATTCAAGCCCCCGACCTTCTCCTTTAGTGCGTAGGCGTAGGATTGCTCCTTCCTCCATGGCACCCATTTCAGAGGCCACTTCTGCTCCCTCATCTGTACCTCTTCCTATTCCTGAACAGCCTCCTTCACCTCCACCTTCTCTCATCCTACCTTCTCAGCCTGTTTTTCCTTCCATCTCTCCGGTAATTCGAGCTATTTCTTCAATTTTCACTCATGGTCCTCCAGCTCTACCATCTCCAGTTCCTCCACCTCCCTCTCCACCTACACTTCCCTTACCATCTTCAGCTCCTCCATCTCCAAACCATGAACTTTCAGCTCCTCCATCTCCAATTCATGAACCTTCACCTCATCCATCTCCCGATCAGCAAGAGGTGCTCCCTCCATCACCTGTCCAACCTGCTCCAATTTCTCTGCCAGTCCAACCCCTTCTCTCCAATACTCCTGCAACTCCTGCAACTCCCATAACATATCACAGGAGATTTTCCTTAACAGAGGCTCAGTACAATGAGATGCAAGCCTCTATTACCAACCTTGGCATTGCCCTCGGAACAATCCAAAGTAAAATGGATCAGAATCATCAGACCATGGGCGTTGCTCTGGATACAGGTCTTGGCCTGCTGTCTACAAAGATTGATGGTGATAGGCGAATGGTTGTCAGAGAACTTGAGAAACTCCAATTGTCCATTGCCGCGTTGACACCTGAACCTGAGCCTGAACCCGAACCATCATGTTCTGGTCTCAATGTTCCCGAGGCCTGCTTTGAAGATTTGCTTCTTCCCCTTTCCAGGCCTGCTGTTTTTGAAGATGTGCGTCTCATGTCCCTAGATATTCATGAGGCTGAGCTCAAGTTCACTCTTCCTACATCTTCCTCAGCTCCTGAATCTTCCTCTCCTCCAGCCTGTCCAATGGAAGCTTCTCCTCCACCATGTATGGATGTGTGCTCTGGTCCTTCTGTCGAGTCTCCTTCCTGCATGGACGTGGAGTTGTCCCGAGAGCCTTCTCCACCTCCTGCTCCCTGTCTGGCAATGGTGGTCTATCAATCGCCTCTCCCAAGAGATCGTGCTTTCCTTCAAGCTCTGGTGGAAGGCTTTTTCAATCCCCACCGTGACGTGCCCTCTTATGTTCAGAGAGCATTTTGGAATCGTCATTTAGATCTCTTCAAATATTGATTTTTAGTTATATACATTTTCTTTCTTAGTTTTTTTTTTAATGACTATTTTTTTATAAACATACTCTGATGTTGAATGCATTGTTTTTTTTTTTTTGATAATGTCAATGGGGGAGAATACTATATTTGATTGAGTCTGATTAGATAATTTTGAATGTACTCTGTGATTTTGGATTTGCTCTGAATGGTTAATTGAATAAAATGCATATACTATGGGGGAGCGGCTAGAATTATGGGGGAGTATCAAAGTTAATCAAATTTATATTGCCATAATCAAAAAGGGGGAGATTGTTGACTTATAGAGTGTTTAATTCATAATTTGTTTTTGATTATGTATTTGTATAATTAATGTACAATTTGATTATGTGTATTTAAAGAAAATAATGAATATGAGTTTATATGGAAATACCCTTGAAAAAGGTATTTTAGTTGTCTAATAAATCGGTTTGAGTATACAGAATGAAATAGCAACAAGCTTGCATATACCGATCGCTACACGACAAAGAAATGTTGCATCTGCCGATAGCTGTTGAAGCTACTCCTGCCGATGCCGCTTCATCACGTGTTGAGGTGTATATGCCGATGACATTTACAAGTCTCATCTGCCGAAGCGTTTTTGAAGACATCTACCGATGACGTGGTCAGCGCTTATTTGTTTCATCTGCCGAAGCGGTTTTGAAGATATCTGCCGATGACGTGTCAAGATGGATCTACCGATAGCATTTGACGCTACTCATACCGATGTCGTTCAAGCTTGCACATGCCGATCACTAGACGACAATTTCAAGAGTTCATCTGCCGATGGTTTTTAAAGAGACTTCTGCTGATGGCGTTTTTAAAGAAACATCTGCCGATGGCTTTGAAGATAGAATGTGCCGATGAGTTTTACGGATTGTCTCTGCCGATGAGTTTTACGAAGTGTCTCTGCCGAGGGGTTTTGAAGATGCTTCTGCCGATGGAATTCAAGGATATATCTGCCGATGGCATTTCAAGCAGCATTCACCGATGACGTGTCTCCGCTCATTAGTTGCATCTGCCGGTGAACTTCTGCCAGAATTCAAATTAGCCGCGAATATACAGTGACGTCGTTTTCAGCCATAACTCCAGAACATTAATGGCGACGACGATTTGCAACTACAAACGGCAACGGCTACCTGAACTTGTACGGATGCTTCCCAACGGTAACAAAGTTTCTATTATTGGTTTAGAAGCATTGAAGTCAAGCAGAAAATGGACAGAGTATAAAAGCCGAGCTTAGAGCACAAAGGAACAACTTTTGCGAATTTTCTATTGAGCCCTAACTTGCGTTTAATTATACTCTGTATCAGTTTTCTACATCTCTCTATTCAAAACTTGAGATTCTGTTTTGAGAGCTTGTAGATTATTGTAATCTTCATTCAAATCTGAAAAACTTGTAAGGCAGTGGATTGACGCCCGTAAAGTTCAATCCAGGATTGTGTAAGGTTGTGGATCGACACCCGAAAGCTCGATCAGGATTTCTCGTTGAGGAGAAGTAAGGAATCTTCAAGGGGGAGCCTTGGAGCGTGGACGTAGACAGTTTGGCCGAACCACGTAAAAATACTGGTGTCGAATTTCTCTCTCTCTCTCTTTACATTATCTGATCACTTGTGATAAATCTATAAGTTTAATCTAGGAGAGAAATTAAGTTGACTAGTAATTAAAATTTAAAAGGTCTAATTCACCCCCCTCTTAGACAATAACGATCCTACAGAAATTGCATCATAGGGTTGAGTCAAGCATGTATTGTTTTAAAGTGCATTTTTCCCTACTTGCTAAGCATTAAGTTTATGTTTTGTGTTCTATGATGTAGGTGACGAGATTTACTTAGGTGAGGTAGATGAGACAGCCCAGGACTAGGCAGCAGTTGATGAAACATGGAGTATGTCGGTGCGGGCTATTGTCGGGGCGTCACGACCACTTCCTCGGGTAGTTTGTGGGAGTTTGATGTAGATAGTTTTGTAAGTATTTTTGGATTATTGTGATCAGTGTTTTGAGGACTGGTTTGTGTATGAATTCTGGTAGTTTGAAACTATATGTTTTTCGATTTTGATTGCAGGTTTTGGGTTTATAGAATTTTAGGCGTTATGCCGCTCGTTTTGGTTTTAAAACAAACTACGTCGGGTTTAGTTTCTCTATTTTTCTTTATTACCGTTTTAAGTCGGTTTTTCAAGATTTTTACGAGACACAGAGTTAAGGGTGTCAGAATCGTGTGGTAAAAATTTTAGAATTTTTGGAGGTGTTTGGCTCAATGAAAAATGAAGAAAAGTGAGGAAAGTTGAAAAAAGTTGAAAAAAATAGCATTTTTTGGCAGAAAAACCCGAGCAGGCTCGATCGATCGGGCGCTGGGCACGCAGGCGCGCGCCAGGCGCCCAGGCGCGAGGCGCCCAGGCGCGAGCGCGGCGCCCAGGCGCGCGCGCGGCGCCTAACACCTTTTTTTTTTGAATTTTTTTTTTTAAAATTTCCTATTTCTACTATGTTTTGACCCGACATTTTCTGACATATTTTAAACGTATTTTGGGCACGTTTTTCAACAAAATTTGAGGGTTCGAGAAACCCAAAAATCGAGTCATAATTTTATCAAAAATGATTTTAAACGTCATTTTAAACACGGGATAGCTTAGCAAAGTAGCGCACCGAGCCGGGTCGGGTTCGGGGGCGTTACATTCACTCAATAACAATCTGTATCAGACTCCCTCTGCCCCTCTGGCTCCGTCCGTGACTGCTCTATCGGTGGCTCATGTCCCTTTTTCAGCCTCTTCCTCCTTCCACTTGTGGCACATTCGTCTTGGCCATCCGTCTTTTTCAGTGTTACAGTACATTTTGAAGTCTTCTAATGTTGTCTATTCAAAGACTAAAATTCCAAATGTTTGTATTGCATGTCAAATGAGCAAAACTCACCGCTTACTATTTTCAATTTCATTTTCTCATGCCTAATTTTCATTTGACATTGTACATACTGATATATGGTGTCCTTGCCTGGTTAATTCCATTTTAAGTGTCCGCTATTTTATGTTATTTGTAGATGACTGCACTCATTTCACTTGACTTTACTGTTTGAAACTAAAAAGTGAAGTGCATAATCTGTTTATGCAATTCTATAACCGTGTCCAAACTCAATTTGATCTCAAGATTAAAAATGTGCACTCTGAATGGGGTGGAAAATTTCAATATCTCTAAAATGTTTTTAAGTCCCTCGGTATTCATCATCGGGTCTCTTGTCCGTACACTCCAAGTCAAAATGGCCGTGTTGAGCGCAAAAATCGTCACGTTGTTGAAACTGGCCTTGCTCTAATGTTTCACTCTTCAGTTCCTCAACATTTATGGCCTTATGCTTTTACAACTGCAACTACCCTCATTGATTTCTTACGTACTCATGTCTTGAACAATAAATCTCATTTTGAGTGTCTGTTTGGTTCTCCTCCCCCTTACTCTTCACTTCATGTCTTTGACTGTTTATGTTTTCCTCTCCTACGTCCTTTTAATCATCATAAATTGCAGCCACGATCCCTTCCCTATGTTTTTCTTGGTACTAGCCCCCATCATAAGGGATCCATTTGTCTAAATCCTATATCAAACAAACTCTATATTACCTATCACGTTATCTTTGATGAATCATCATTCCCCTTTTCATCATTGTCTCCACTCCCTTCTAAATAAACTTCTATTTCCATCCTTATCTTCTATTTACCTTTCCCTCCCTTAACTTCTTCATTATCTCCCTTACTACAATCTTCCTTATTCCCTCAAAATCCCACTGCATCCCCTTCGCCCTCTCCCTCTCCTTTTCATTCCCTCACAAATCTACCTCCAACCAACACTAGACCACATACAGTCAATGATCATCTTATGAGGAACTAGTCGAAAATTGGAATTTTTAAACCTAAGGCCCTATTGTTGAAGCTTCTTTTTGAACCCCAGACTTTTCAACAAGCTTCAAAATGCCCAATTTTGCTAAATGTAATGCAGGATGAGATTTCTGCTCTACACCAGAACGATACTTGGCAACTTGTATCTCTACCCAAAGGTGCAAAATTAATTGGATGCAAATGGGTGTTTAAAGTCAAACTCCATCCTGATGGCTCAGTCAATCGCTATAAAGCTAGGTTAGTGGCAAAATGCTATGATCAAACTGAGGGCAGTGACTTCACTGAAATTTTCAGTCCAGTGGTGAAACCTACCACCATCCACACCACTCTCTCCATCGCCATCTCTTTTGGCTGGTTTATTAGGTAACTTGATATCAACAATGTCTTTTTCCATGGGGATCTTACAGAAATGATTTTTATGCAACAGATGCCGGGATTCATGGATTCATCTCATCCATCATCGGTTTGCTTCCTAAAAAAAAGCCTTTTATGGTCTCACACAATCCTCTTGGGCGTGGTACTATAAACTATACACTGCTATTCGAGAATTGGGCTTATCAGCATCCAAATCTGATACATCCTTGTTTGTATGTCGTAAGCCCTCATCCGTTCTGATTATGCTGGTTTATGTCGATGACATCATCCTTACGGGTAACTCCTCTGCACTTTTGGACCAGTGTCTCTCTTATCTGCACTCCAAGTTTGTGGTCTGAGATCTTAGCCCCCTCTCGTTTTTTCTTGGAATTTTGGTTACTCCTACTGATCATGGGATCTCTCTCACTCAATCACTTTACATTTCTGAGCTCCTCCACAAATCTTACATGACGAACTACAATCCGGTTCCAACCGCCATGGTTTCGAGGCCAACTTTGTCTAAACACTTAGGTAAACCTAGAGATGTTAAACAAGCCAGCCGAGCCGAGCCTAATGAGCTGAGCCTAACAAGTTGACCCCAAAAAATTTCCAACCCGAGCCGGCTCGCGAGCCATGAGTCTAACAAATATATGTTAGGAAAACCTCAGGGAAGTCTCGGACTACCGGGACTCTGGTAAACCCTACCGGGACTCTGGTGTTTAGATTTAAAACTCTGCTAGGATTCTGTGTTTTTGTTTTAAAAACTCTGTAGGAAATTCTGTTGAATATTCTGCAAATATATGTTAGGTTCTGTACCGATCCTCAGATTTTAAAACAATGCACAGATTTTGATGTCTAAGTTTAAAAAAAAAAACTACTGTATTTGACAGTTTAATTCGTGTTCTGAATGTTCTGGAAATTGTTGGGGATATTTTCTGTTAGTTTGTGCATGGATGACCTCTGGTTTTTAGTACTATCCATGCAGTCTGTTTCTTTGAATCTGTCAATTGTAAAGTATGTCTTACAACCTTGTTTAGAATCGAGTATTGAAGATCTACAACTTTCATGCCTTCTGTTTGCGCTGTATTTGACAGTTGGATTAAGTTCTGAAGTATTCTGAAATGGTTTGGAGTATTTTTTGTATCCTTAAGTTTCTGTTATACTTTCTGTTGTGCTCGAGAACCATGTTTTGATGTGGTTTGAGAATCTGAGACTTTTGGGTCTTCTGTTTTATGCTCTCTGTCTGTTTGTTTTCCTGTCAAAAGTTGTAAATTCTGCCTTTGAAACTATATCTACCGATTGATACTGTTCATATTTTGTCTTATTCATATCCACCGCCAAACAGTGTTTCTGCCTTAGGCTTTCTTCTGCCGATTACGATTAATGTCTGTATCTTCCGGTTGACGTCATCCATCGTCCGGCTGACGTCATTACCCCATCCGATTCCATCTGCTGCCTGCATCTTCCGTCTGACGTCATCTCCTCTTCTGATGATGTCACCATAGCTTTTCTTCTGCCGATTTCGTAAATGCTTGTATCTTCCAGTTGACGTCATCCATCATCCGGCTGACGTCACCACCTCATCCGATTTCATCTGCCGCCTGCATCTTCCGTCTGACGTCATCTCCTCTTCTAATGACGTCACCCGTAGTTTACATTCTTCGAATCCCGTCTGCTGCCTGTATCTTCCGCCTGACGTCACCCATCTTCCGGCTGACGTCACCACCTCTTCCGCCCAGTTTTACTCAGTCTCTTCTGCTGAACACTGTTCGTCTTTTGTCTTATTATATCCACCGATTGCACCGTTTCATTTCTCCTTGCTTCCAATCTTCCTGCTCTCCTTCTGCCATTCATTCTGTAGTCTAGTTTTAACTGTTTCTTTTTCTCTGTTTTGATTTCAGATTCCGAGAATGTTTTCCCTTCTCTGTTAAGCTTTAAGGTTTTACTCTTAAAAGTTCAGTCTGTTTTTTGTTTGTTTCCTAATGTTCTGTTCACTTATGTTTAAAAAAAAAAAATGTGTATCCTGTTTTCTGTTAAATGTCCCGGCGTGATGGCTCTCGGACCCCGATCGGGTCGGGGGTCGTCAGAGACCCGCAACCTCAACCCCGATTCCTGACATTCCTGCTCCGTTGCTTCCGACCCCGACTTCGGCTCCCTGCTCGATTCCCATTCGTGCTCGGCTCTCCTCTGTTAGACTATCCTTATCTCAACTTCTTGTTAAAATCTTAGCCTATGAAACTCAGCTTTCTGAAAGTAGTCAAATTCAGAGAGACAAAAAGCTAATTTTCTCCTTTAATAGCTTCGGTCTTGAGTCGTTTTCATATACACTTTTCTGCGGAATCAGAGCCGAACCTGGAGGCTATTTTAGTTCTCTGTTTCTGTTGATTTTTTACCGTATTTCCTAATTGCTGCATATCTAGTTCAAATCTGGTTGTTTGTAAAATCTCGTTGTGTTGGCTGATTTCCATTTTCTGTCCTAAATTTTTTGACAGAATTGCAGCATATTCTTAATGTGTTTTTAATTGTTGTTGGTTGGTGAATTTTTTGCTCTTATTATTCTGATGGTTCGATTTTCGTATAGCTTAACAAATTTTTTGGACTTTTCATTTGGAAGGCTATTTGTTAAAATGTTTAAATGTGTATTAAGTTGTTTTGAATTTAAATACCAAAACTAGTTTCACGGAATTTGTGATGGCCCGGATCTGCAAGTATGGTAGAGGGCTGCCACGAACCGGAACCAGGATGGCGCTACGTCGCGGTTCTGGGGGGAACCGGAAGGGACGGGTCGTAAAAAGGGGGTTAGTCACATCCCCGAGCTGGGGGAAGTTATGGGAAATGGAACATATGTAAAGAGATCCTCCCAACATAGCAAGACGCGTTTTGGAGCTCAATGAGGGGGCGACGGATCCCATAAGAACTCCGAAGTTAAGAGGGCGTCGGCGAGATAATTCAGTTGGGGGGGCCCTTCAGGGAAGTGCTCTCGCCAAACAAAGCCGTTTTGAGGGGGGAGGCTATTGGGCTACGGCCCAATCCCCAGAGCGGACAATATCTTGCTGGGAACAGGGGTCTTACAAAATGGGAGTCAGAGCCTGTAACAACAGGAATTGTGGCCAACGAGGACGTTGGGCCCCTGGATGGGGGGGGTGATTGGGATGGACCCGGATTGCAAGTATGGTCCGATGGCGCACGAACCGGAACCGGATGGCTGCGGTACGTCAGCGCCGGGCGAACCGGAAAGGGGACGGGTCGTAAAAAGGGGGTCGTCACAATCCCACAGCGCTTGGGGAAAGTATGGGGAAATGAAACATATGTAAAGAGATCCTCCCAACATAGCAAGACGGTTTGGAGCTCAATTGACGAAAGGATCACATAAGAACTCCGAAGTTAAGAGGGCTTCGGCGAGAGTAATCCAGGTCTGGGTGACCTTCAGGGAAGTGCTCTCGCCAAACAAAGCCGTGAGGGGAGGATATTGGGCTACGGCACAATCCCCAGAGCGGACAATATCTTGCTGGGAACAGGGGTCGTTACAAATGGTATCAGAGCCTGTACCCAACCGGAATTGTGGCCAACGAGGACGTTGGGCCCCCGAGGGGGGGTGATTGTGATGACCCGGATCTGCAAGTATGGTACGATGGCTGCACGAACCGGAACCCGGATGGCGGTACGTCCGCGCGGGCGAACCGGAAGGTGACGGGTCGTAAAAAGGGGGTCGTCACAATCCCACAGCGCTTGGGGAAGTATGTGGAAATGAAACATATGTAAAGAGATCCTCCCAACATAGCAAGACGCGTTTTGGAGCTCAATTGACGACGGATCCCATAAGAACTCCGAAGTTAAGAGGGCTTCGGCGAGAGTAATTCCAGGTTGGGTGACCTTCCGGGAAGTGCTCTCGCCAAACAAAGCCGTGAGGGGAGGATATTGGGCTACGGCCCAATCCCCAGAGCGGACAATATCTTGCTGGGAACAGGGGTCGTTACAGAATTGAATCTATGTAACCTTGCAGGGAAGAAAATGGACACATTTTCAATTGACTTTCACTATGGAGGGAAGTTCATCAAGAAAAAAAATTTACAGTACGTGGGTGGAGATGATGCACTAGTGACAAATATTAATGTGGATAAGATGTCTTTTTTTGTGATTGTAGACATGGTTGTAAATGTCAGAGCTGGAGTATGGAAGACTCTGTATTACGTGGAGCCTCCATTAAGAATGGAAAATGGATTGTGAAAAGTGAAGTCTGATAATGACGTACTTCAAATTGTTGGGGCGTTGAATGACAAACGTCACATTCATATGTACGTAGACCATGAATGCATTGACGTATTTGACCAGGAAGAGGCTAGAAATGTTTAGTCATCTGATTCATCAAAGTTTGAGGGTGGTCCTCAAGTTGGTGAAGCGGAGGATCCAACTCATGCAGATGAGGCAGCTGTTGGTGAAGCAGGGTATCCAATTCATATTCTGATTCCATCAGTTTCAGCCTCCTTATCCAATGACAATCTTTCAACCGCTAAATCCGATGATACGATGCATGAAGCGAATACCGCAGAATCAGTCAACAACTCTTTAGAAATATATTTGGAAGACAGTTTCAGCTCATTGGTTGAAATTTAGAAAAAAATCGTCGATTATGCTTTGGTTAACGGATTTGACATCAGATTTGCCAAACATGAGAAAACAAGAATAGAACCTAGATGTCAGAAAGGTTGTGTTTGGAGACTCTACACATCAAAAGTGACAAATGAAGAGTCTTTCCAAGTGAAGAGGTTGAATGATGTTCTGACTATGCTCGCACAATGGAGAGTCGCCATGCAACAGCTAAGTGGGTGGCAGAACGTTATTTGCATCGATTTAGAAGTCAACCTCAGTGGGAAATATCATCTATCATTGACACTGTCACGACCCTAAACACTGTACCCAATTCCCGTACTATTTTTTTTTTTTTTTACTTTAAACGGAAACTAAACCGAAATCGAAACCAGAATCGAAATCGGAATTGAATTCTAACTTTTAAAACAAATTAAATAAAACCTAAATTAATTAATTAAAACTTAAATTAATTAAAATAAAACCAATTTTAAAAATAAATACAATAGGGAGGCGATTGCTCGCCACAGTTTGTGGCGAGCAATCGCCACTCCCTCTGGATTTCTCCAGAGGGAGGCGATTCAATCGCCAGGCTTGGCGACCATTCGCCAAGCCCTCTGCCCTGTTTCCATTTCTACATTCATTCTTTCGATTTCTCCTACGCCAACTACACAATATAACTTATTCTTACACCCTAAACCATACAATACATCACGACGCAAAACTAAGAACATTTTAAAACTAAGAACATTTTCATGAAAACGAACTGCATGGATACGTTTAAAACCTAAACAAATCCTCCTGTTTTCAATCACCACGCAGTTCCAAAATACATTCAATGAAAGACTTTTCAAACCATTATAAAACAGTTTCCAAAACATCAACATATACATATATATCTATCAACTATCCAGAATCAAACAACTTAAAATATTTCTATACAAACATCATTCCAAAATATCCCAAACTCTCAAAATCTATACATACTGTCCCCACGGGTCAGGTAACCCTCGACTGCGCCATCACACCACCGCAGCCATCCCTCGTCAACTGGACTCATGTCTCAGGAGGAGGGACATCGTCCTCACCTGCCTCGATGTCTAAGTCACCTACACCATACAATACACTATGAGATGAAATCCCAGTAAGCTCTACGTAAATGCAATGCATGCTGTGCATATGAGTTTATTAATCATGTATGTTTTCTTTACTATGCAATGCTCAATAGGTGTCACCGAGATCCTATCCCTCTAACCAAAGAGAGCTCATCCAGCGGGCGGACTACTCTTTCCAGCTAGAAGCAGGGGGTGCACGCTTACAACACGTACAGCCGTGCCTGAGCCCCACCTCGCGTGACCGATAACAATACGCCTTTCGGCCAATACGCCTTTCGGCCAGTAAGCCTTTCGGCCGATGCTATGCTTTACATTATCTTTAAAACTCTGTGAGGAAGTTCATTTTCATGTTTTTCTTTAAAACAAGTGATGCGTGAACAGTTCAATATCTTAAAGTAAACAAGCAATAATGTATACCATCAAAGACTGTAAAACATAATCTATAAAACAAATAAACCTAGCTACCCAACCAAAGCAATATAAAACAAGTGCGTCTCCAAAATTCCTCGACACGACAGTCGACGTACGGTGTAGGCCAATCGGCCAGAGAAGAATCACGAGAACTTACCTCGTGTCCAAAGCAACTCAAGCTCCGTCCACGAGCGTTGTTTGTCTGAAGCAAAACACAATATCGACGTTAAAACCAATTTAAGCTATCGATCGTCCAAATTTACAAAACCTTAACTAAGGAATTTCCTAACGTTCCAACTTAACTTATCGAGGCATTAAATCCATTAATCTACGCTCGATACCCCGAAATCCAATTTACGAGTTTTCCGAAAAGCCGAAATTTACAAATTTAACATTTCTCCTAAATCGTCCTAACTTCTTTCAATAACGCTTAATACGTGAAATACGTTCGTAAACTATAACAATCTATCAACTTCGAGCCCTAAATCTCGACTTTTAAACGAAACCTAACGAAACCCTAATTGTTCAAACTCCGTAAACATTGAAATAAAAGCTCTAAGATTGTAGGTTCATACCTAGAACGTCGATTGTAGGAGAAAGCACGAAGAAAACGGAACGAACGGAGGTCGAATCGGAGGTAAAATGTCAACGGCTCGCGTGAGGGAGAAAGGGAGAAGCTCTCTGTTATCGTGAGCTCCAGGGAAGAAGAAGAAAGAAATGAGGACGAAAAGGATTTTGTGATATTTTATAAAATTGATTTGGTAAATCACTAAAATGTCATTCCATAGTTTTTATATATGTTTCGTCATTCGTATCATTAATCGGCCAAAGATTCGGATTCGCCAAATTTCCTTATTTCGCCAATAACTCCAACTTATTATTTGGGAATTATTAAAACTGTCCGTTCGTAAATCGGACCCCGTTTACTGTTTTTACTGAAACGTCCTTTACATTACGATAAAGGTAATTACTCGGAATATAGTGTTATTATTCCGAAAATTCCCTAAATTTTCCTAAAATTCCAATTAATCGTTAGGATCGTAATGACGCTTTCTTTTCGTGAAACGGACCTGATTTGACATATTTACCAAAAATGCCACATATATAATAAAATATTAATATAATATATTAAATCCAAAATCCGTACAAGCCGGGTATTACATTCCACCCACCTTATTTAGAATTTTGTCCACAAAATTTAACTATACAAACAACTCAGGATATCTAGTCATCATATCATGCTGTCGCTCCCACGTAGCCTCTTCCACCTCGTGGTTCCGCCACAAAACTTTGATCAGTGGAATCTCTTTGTTGCGCAATACCTTGATGGAAGTCTCCAAAATACGCACCGGCCTCTCCTCATAAGTCAAGGTAGGCTGTACCTCGATCTCTGTCGCTTCCACGGCATGTGATGGGTCACGTATACATCTCCGAAGCATAGATACGTGGAATACATCGTGGATACACTCCATAGAAGTCGGAAGCTGCAATCTATACGCCAACTTCCCGATCCTCTTCAGAATAGGAAAGGGCCCCACAAAACGAGGGTTTAGCTTACCCCTCCTTCCAAATCTCGCAACACCTTTGAAAGGAGAAACCTTAAGATAAACTTTGTCACCTTCCTCGAACTCTAGCTCTCTCCGTCTCGTGTCAGCATAGCTCTTCTGTCTGCTCTGAGCTACCTCTATACACTGTCGGATAATGGTAATCTTCTCTGCCGTTTGCTGTAGAATCTCCGGACCAACGATGCTGGCCTCGCCAACCTCGTCCCAATATAACAGAGACCTACACTTCCAAACATACAACGCCTCATACGGAGCCATGCCAATAGTAGCCTGAAAACTGTTGTTGTACGAGAACTCAATTAGAGGCAAATATCGGCTCCATGAGCCCTGGAACTCCAGCACGCAAGCTCTGAACATATCCTCAAGTATCTGATTCGTCCTCTCTGTCTGACCATCAGTCTGAGGATGGAATGCCGTGCTGAAATTAAGCTGAGTCCCCATAGCTCTGTGTAAACTCTTCCAGAACTTCGATGTGAATCTCGGATCTCTGTCTGAGACAATAGAAACTGGCACTCTGTGCAATCTCACAATCTCCTGTACATAGAGCTCTGCGAGCTGATCCATAGAAGACGCCATCTTCACAGACAAGAAGTGGGCCGACTTTGTCAATCGGTCCACAATAACCCATATGCCGTCATGGCCCTTCGTCGTCCTCGGGAGCCCCACAATGAAATCCATGGAGATCTGCTCCCACTTCTACTCCGGAATCGGCAGTGGCAATAACGTTCCGGCTGGTCTCTGGTGCTTTGCCTTCACCTGTTGACATACTAAACAGGCCTCAACGTACTTAGCAACCTCCCTCTTCATGTTCGGCCACCAGAAATGTTGCTTTAGGTCCCGGTACATCTTAGTACTTCCCGGGTGCACAGAATACGCCGAAAGAATATGCCTCGGCCAATATCTCCTCTTTCAGATCCTCGTCGCTAGGCACGTACCACCTATGCCTGAACTTTAGAATACCATCCTCCGATAAATGGAAATCCGACGAGTCTCCCAATGTCATGCTGGATCGAAGCTCCTCACACTCCGTATCATTCTGTTGAGCCTCACGTATCCGATCCAGAATAGTCGGCCCGAGAGAAATGTTGGTGAGCATACTGGACAACTCTGCCACTATCTCCACGTCGAACCTCTCAATCTCAGACCGCAGCGTAACTGACATCGCTGCTAATGAAGGCTGACTCGCAGAAGGCACTCTACTCAAGGCATCAACAACCTTGTTCGCCTTTCCTGGATGGTACTTGATATCAAAATCATAATCTTTGACGAACTCAAGCCATCGTCTCTGTCGCATGTTCAGCTCCTTCTGCGTAAATAAATACTTCAGGCCACTGATCCCAGGATCTTCTCCACACCAATAACATACACCAATAACATACATTAGCGGACAGTCCACTGATGGTGGCGAAGATCCTGGGATCAGTGGGCACGAATGTATGTTATTGGTGTGGAGAGCCAGGCCATTTTGCTAAAGACTGCCCGAAGCGGGGTCGAGATCAGTCGGGCAGTGATCAGAGGAGAGTTATGCCCAGGATCTTCGCTTTTATCGAGCCTGGTGATGTTGATAACGAGGATCAGCCTGCCGTGATAGCAGGTACTATATTGTTTACTGGCGTTCCTGTATTTTCTTTATTAGACACGGGAGCTACGCATTCTTTTGTTTCCACCGCTTGTGTGTCGAGATTGAGGCTTGCGCCTGAGTTAGCAGAATGCGAGTATAGTGTGATGCTACCTTCAGGAGAGCGTATGCAGTCAGGTCGTGTAGTCCAAGATAATATTATCTCGATTGGGGATCGTACCCTCTATGCTCGCCTTATTATTATGGGCATCGAGCACTATGATCTTATCTTAGGGATGGATTGGCTATCGCAGCATTTCGCCACCATCGATTGTCGATCCGGGATTGTGACCTTCCGACCCCCGGATAGAGCCGAGTTTTCTTATCAGGCGATGAGCAGAATGAGTAGCGCCCCTATTTCTTATTCTATGAAGGTCAACGAGCAGTTTAAAGGTGCGTGCTCTATTTATTTGGCCTCTGTATTTGATTGTCAGTTGCTCAGTAGAGAAAAGCCGAGCGACATTCCTATTGTCAGAGAGTTCTTTGGGATCTTTCTTGATGATCTTCCCGGGTTACCACCAGACCGGGAGATCGAGTTCACTATTGATGTCTACCCAAACTCCGCGCCGAGGTTTAAAAACCCGTATCGATTGGCACCAGCTGAGTTGAGAGAGCTGAGAACTCAGCTTGATGAGTTGTTAGAGAAGGGATTTATTCGACCCAGTGTATCGCCTTGGGGTGCGCCCGTTCTGTTTGTCAAGAAGAAAGACGGGACCCTCAAGATGTGCATTGATTACAGGGAGTTGAACAAATTGACGGTGAAGAATAAGTATCCACTGCCTCGGATTGATGATTTATTTGATCAGCTGCAGGGTGCCCGAGTATTTTCGAGGATTGATCTACGCTCGGGTTACAATCAGCTGAAGGTCCGGAAGGATGATATACCGAAGACGGCATTCCGAACGAGGTATGGGCATTATGAGTTCCTTGTTATGTCTTTCGGACTTATTATTGCCCCTGCAGCGTTTATGGACTTGATGAACCGTGTCTTCAAGGAGTATCTGGACAAGTTCGTGGTGGTTTTCATTGACGATATCCTGATTTACTCTAAGACGAAGGAAGAGCACGAGGAGCATCTGAGGATCGTTTTACAGATTCTGAGTCAACGCCAGCTATATCCCAAGTTTTCGAAGTGCGAGTTCTGGCTTGACAGAATGAGCTTCCTTGGCCATATCATATCACAGGACGGAGTTTCTGTGGATCCGAGCAAGATTCAGGTGGTCAGAGATTGGCCACAGCCAAAGAACGTACGTGAGGTGCGTGGATTTCTCGGATTGGCCGGTTATTATCGGAAATTTATAGAGGGATTCTCGAAGATCGCACTTCCCCTCTCACGATTGACTCGGAAGAACGAGAGGTTTATATGGTCGTCTGCTTGTGATGACAGTTTTATGGAGTTAAAGCAGAGATTGACCACCGCTTCAGTACTGGCGCTACCTGTTGAAGGTGTCAGATTCAGTATTTACTGCGATGCGTCAGGAGTTGGACTAGGTTGTGTGTTGATGCAGGAGGGGAGAGTTATTGCCTATGCTTCTCGGCAGTTGAAGCCGTACGAGCAGAACTACCCTACGCACGACCTTGAGCTAGCAGCTGTGGTCTTCGCACTGAAGATATGGAGGCATTATCTGTATGGGCAGCAGTGCGAGATATTTTCTGACCACAATAGCCTGAAGTATTTATTTACGCAGAAGGAGCTGAACATGCGACAGAGACGATGGCTTGAGTTCGTCAAAGATTATGATTTTGATATCAAGTACCATCCAGGAAAGGCGAACAAGGTTGTTGATGCCTTGAGTAGAGTGCCTTCTGCGAGTCAGCCTTCATTAGCAGCGATGTCAGTTACGCTGCGGTCTGAGATTGAGAGGTTCGACGTGGAGATAGTGGCAGAGTTGTCCAGTATGCTCACCAACATTTCTCTCGGGCCGACTATTCTGGATCGGATACGTGAGGCTCAACAGAATGATACGGAGTGTGAGGAGCTTCGATCCAGCATGACATTGGGAGACTCGTCGGATTTCCATTTATCAGAGGATGGTATTCTGAAGTTCAGGCATAGGTGGTACGTGCCTAGCGACGCGGATCTGAAGGAGGAGATATTGGCCGAGGCACATTCTTCGGCGTATTCTGTGCACCCGGGAAGTACTAAGATGTACCGGGACCTAAAGCAACATTTCTGGTGGCCGAACATGAAGAAGGAGGTTGCTAAGTACGTTGAGGCCTGTTTAGTATGTCAACAGGTGAAGGCAGAGCACCAGAGACCAGCCGGAACGTTATTGCCACTGCCGATTCCAGAGTGGAAGTGGGAGCAGATCTCCATGGATTTCATTGTGGGGCTCCCGAGGACGACGAAGGGCCATGACGGCATATGGGTTATTGTGGACCGATTGACAAAGTCGGCCCACTTCTTGTCTGTGAAGATGGCGTCTTCTATGGATCAGCTCGCAGAGCTCTATGTACAGGAGATTGTGAGATTGCACGGAGTGCCAGTTTCTATTGTCTCAGACAGAGATCCGAGATTCACATCGAAGTTCTGGAAGAGTTTACACAGAGCTATGGGGACTCAGCTTAATTTCAGCACAGCATTCCATCCTCAGACTGATGGTCAGACAGAGAGGACGAATCAGATACTTGAGGATATGCTCAGAGCTTGCGTGCTGGAGTTTCAGGGCTCGTGGAGCCGATATTTGCCTCTGATTGAGTTCTCGTACAACAACAGCTTTCAGGCTACTATTGGCATGGCTCCGTATGAGGCGTTGTATGGTCGGAAGTGTAGGTCTCTGTTATATTGGGACGAGGTTGGCGAGGCCAGCATCGTTGGTCCGGAGATTCTACAGCAAACGGCAGAGAAGATTGCCATTATCCGACAGCGTATAGAGGTAGCTCAGAGCAGACAGAAGAGCTATGCTGACACGAGACGGAAAGAGCTAGAGTTCGAGGAAGGTGACGAAGTTTATCTTAAGGTTTCTCCGTTCAAAGGTGTTGCGAGATTTGGAAGGAGGGGTAAGCAAAACCCTCGTTTTGTGGGGCCTTTTCCTATTCTGAAGAGGATCGGGAAGTTGGCGTATAGACTGCAGCTTCCGGCTTCTATGGAGGGTATCCACGATGTATTCCACGTATCTATGCTTCGGAGATGTCTACGTGACCCATCACATGCCGTGGAAGCGACAGAGATCGAGGTACAGCCTACCTTGACTTATGAGGAGAGGCCGGTGCGTATTTTGGAGACTTCCATCAAGGTATTGCGCAACAAAGAGATTCCGCTGATCAAAGTTTTGTGGCGGAACCACGAGGTGGAAGAGGCTACGTGGGAGCGACAGCAGGATATGATGACTAGATATCCTGAGTTGTTTGTATAGTTAAATTTTGTGAACAAAATTCTAAATAAGGTGGGTGGAATGTAATACCCGGCTTGTACGGATTTTGGATTTAATATATTATATTAATATTTTATTATATATGTGGCATTTTTGGTAAATATGTCAAATCAGGTCCGTTTCACGAAAAGAAAGCGTCATTACGATCCTAACGATTAATTGGAATTTTAGGAAAATTTAGGGAATTTTCGGAATAATAACACTATATTCCGAGTAATTACCTTTATCGTAATGTAAAGGACGTTTCAGTAAAAACAGTAAACGGGGTCCGATTTGCGAACGGACAGTTTTAATAATTCCCAAATAATAAGTTGGAGTTATTGCGAAATAAGGAAATTTGGCGAATCCGAATCTTTGGTCGATTAATGATACGAATGACGAAACATATATAAAAACTATGGAAGGACATTTTAGTAATTTACCAAATCAATTTTATAAAATATCACAAAATCCTTTTCCTCCTCATTTCTTTCTTCTTCTTCCCTGGAGCTCACGATAACAGAGAGCTTCTCCCTTTCTCCCTCACGCGAGCCGTTGACATTTTACCTCCGATTCAACCTCCGTTCGTTCCGTTTTCTTCGTGCTTTCTCCTACAATCGACGTTCTAGGTATGAACCTACAATCTTAGAGCTTTTATTTCAATGTTTACGGAGTTTGAACAATTAGGGTTTCGTTAGGTTTCGTTTAAAAGTCGAGATTTAGGGCTCGAAGTTGATAGATTGTTATAGTTTACGAACGTATTTCACGTATTAAGCGTTATTGGAAGAAGTTAGGACGATTTAGGAGAAATGTTAAATTTGTAAATTTCGGGTTTTCGGAAAACTCTTAAATTGGATTTCGGGGTATCGAGCGTAGATTAATGGATTTAATGCCTCGATAAGTTAAGTTGGAACGTTAGGAAATTCCTTAGTTAAGGTTTTGTAAATTTGGACGATCGATAGCTTAAATTGGTTTTAACGTCGATATTGTGTTTTGCTTCAGACAAACAACGCTCGTGGACGGAGCTTGAGTTGCTTTGGACACGAGGTAAGTTCTCGTGATTCTTCTCTGGCCGATTGGCCTACACCGTACGTCGACTGTCGTGTCAAGGAATTTTGGAGACGCACTTGTTTTATATTGCTTTGGTTGGGTAGCTAGGTTTATTTGTTTTATAGATTATGTTTTACAGTCTTTGATGGTATACATTATTGCTTGTTTACTTTAAGATATTGAACTGTTCACGCATCACTTGTTTTAAAGAAAAACATGAAAATGAACTTCCTCACAGAGTTTTAAAGATAATGTAAAGCATAGCATCGGCCGAAAGGCGTATTGGCCGAAAGGCGTATTGTTATCGGTCATGCGAGGTGGGGCTCAGGCACGGCTGTACGTGTTGTAAGCGTGCACCCCCTGCTTCTAGCTGGAAAGAGTAGTCCGCCCGCTGGATAAGCTCTCTCTGGTTAGAGGGATAGGATCTCGGTGACACCTATTGAGCATTGCATAGTAAAGAAAACATACATGATTAATGAACTCATATGCACAGCATGCATTGCATTTACGTAGAGCTTACTGGGATTTCATCTCATAGTGTATTGTATGGTGTAGGTGACTTAGACATCGAGGCAGGTGAGGACGATGTCCCTCTTCCTGAGGCATGAATCCAGTTGACGAGGGATGGCTGCGGTGGTGTGCTGGCGCAGTCGAGGCTTACCTGACCCGTGGGGACAGTATGTATAGATTTTGAGGGTTTGGGACATTTTGGGATGATGTTTGTATAGAAATATTTTAGGTTGTTTGATTCTGGATAGTTGATAGGTATATATGTATATGTTGATGTTTTGGAAACTGTTTTATAATGGTTTGAAAAGTCTTTCATTGAATGTATTTTGAAACTGCGTGGTGATTGAAAACAGGAGGATTTGTTTAGGTTTTAAACGTATCCATGCAGTTCGTTTTCATGAAAATGTTCTTAGTTTTAAAATGTTCTTAGTTTTGCGTCGTGATGTATTGTATGGTTTAGGGTGTAAGAATAAGTTGTATTGTGTAGTTGGCGTAAGAGAAATTGAAAGAATGAATGTAGAAATGGAAACAGGGCAGAGGGCTTGGCGAATGGTCGCCAAGCCTGGCGATTGAATCGCCTCCCTCTAAAGAAATCCAGAGGGAGTGGCGATTGCAACAGGCGATTATTCTCCTGTTGCAATCGCCTAGGGGCGATTATTCGCCCCAATTATGGGCGAATAATCGCCTCCCTATTGTATTTTTTTTTAAAATTGTTTTTAATTTAATTAATTTAAGTTTTAATTAATTAATTTAGGTTATATTTAATTTGTTTGAAAAGTTAGAATTCAATTCCGATTTCGATTCTGGTTTCAATTTCGGTTTAGTTTCCGCTTAAAGTAAAAAAAAAAAATAGTACGGGAATTGGGTACAGTGTTTAGGGTCGTGACAGAAACAGTTAGGCGAGACTTTAATGTCAACATCAGCCCTAGCCTAGCAATTAGGGTAAGGAGGAGGGCTATAAATGTGGATTCAACTATGCAATATAAATAGCTGGGGTCGTATGCGTAAGAAGTTCTGAGATCCAGTCCTAGTAGAACCTTCATTATCAATGTTGACAGTGTTGATGGTCAAACAGAGCCCATATTCAAGCGACTTTACATGTGTTTAAATGCCTGTAAGAAAGGCCTTTTAACCGGATGTCGACCATTAATAAGTTTGGACGGATGTCACTTGAAAGGGGCATGTCCTGGTTAACTTCTAACCACTATCAGTGTAGATGCAAATGACGAAATATATTCTGTTGCAGTAGCTGTTGTCGATGTTGAGTCAAAGAAGTCTTGGAAATGGTTTGTCAGGTTGTTGTTGACGGATATTGGACTGATCATGGTGAAGGCTGGACAATCATTTCCGATCAACAAAAAGTAAGTATATGTGATCATTATCAAAGTTTATTTGCTTTCACCTACTAACATATGACATATCTTTTATGCAGGGTTTGGAAGTAGTACTTCGAAAACATGTACCAGATGCGGAGGTTCGATTTTGTGTACATTATATGTATGCAAATTTCAAGAAGAAGTTTCACGGAAAACTCTACAAAGACATTATGTGGAATGCTTCGACTGCGACAACACGTGAAATGTTTGTGAAAGAAATGAAGAGGCTATGGAACTTCGATGAAGCAGCATATAGATATCTTGCGGAGTATGATGCGAAGCACTGGTGTAGACATACTTTCAATCATAGATCGAAGTGTGAGCTAACGTTGAACAATCTGATCAAGTCATTCAACGCCTTCATCTTACCAGCACGTGATAAGCCAATTGTGACCATGATATAAATGATAAGAATGACAATAATGACAAGAATTTGTAAGAGGCATGAACAAATGGAGCAACAAAACGGACTACTATGCCCTCAGATACGAAAGAAATTAAACAAACTACGAGTTGAAGGTAGAAATTAGTGTGCAACTGGAGCTGGGGATGAAAGATTTCAAGTTAGTGATGTCAATCAACAATTCGTCGTTGACTTAGCCAACGCTATTTGCAGTTGTAACCGGTGGCATCTCGCAGGCATACCATGTGTTCATGCTGTACCATGCATATCATTAATGAGAAGAGACATTGAATCATAAGTTGATCGTTGCTACCATCGGCAGACATGGTCAAAAAAAAAAAGAGAACGAGGGATGTTAATGAACCTCAAGGTCAGAGTAAATTGGGCAAGATGCGTAAAGTTATTAAGTGTAGTAAATGTCGGGATCTGAACCATAATGCTAGAACATGCAAAGGAGTAATCATTGATTCTAGCATGGAAGCCAGTGCCTCAACATCACGAGGAAGATCAACTTTGTTTGGTCTTTCTGCAGCTTGCATTAGAATCCAAGTTAGTAATGTTTTTTCTCTTTCCCAATTTGTTATATCGTACTTAATTATTGTTAACAATTAATTGTGATCATGCATGAGTCTTCAGTGCAACCAGGCATTCGCAGAGGCTGATCTTATAACGCTGATATGAATTTGATGTTGATATGAATATGGATATGATTTTTATTATGGATATGGATTATAGACATGTATTTTATAATGTTCGTTATGTATATGTAGTTGGATGTAATTATGGAATGAAGTTTGATGTGGATAGCCGAATATTTTTACATTTTCTATATAGCTGGATTTTTGTAACAATCTGAGTGAATGAAACAGAAAACACTGATGAACTCCAAAATTGATGAGATTTTTTGAGTTTTGGATACAAACTACATAATTATTATCATACGAGTCTACTAAAACAATTGATACAAATTGATCAACAATAATGCAGTAGTGAGATCCCATAATACCAATAACCATAATTTATCCCTCTGCAGCTGCGCATTCTTTGACTTAGCTTGTTCGAGTCTTCCTGCAGCTTGTTCGAGTCTTGATTCAGCATGTGCGACTTTTGCTTCAACTTCTTCGAGTCTAGATTGTAAAATGTTATGCACATTCTTATGTCTCTCTCCTAATGGTTTGTCGTACTAAGGAAAGAAATTGCATCATCTTATGCTTCTTTGAAAAAGTATCAACCGTTATTTACAATAGAAATTTATACATCAATTATGACAATCAATAAAAATTTACCTTAAACTTCGGACAATTAAGAAACCTTCGTCCAGGATTCTTCCGTGTCCATCCTGTTCGCATTCCTGCTCTTACGTTGCAATAACATCTAATTTGAAACATGGAATCTCCACTATTTATTGAAATTTTGCCTCCGGCAATTTGACTGTCTAGAGTGCCCGATGTTTGTCCATTTCTGCACCTCCTCATTTTTCTCTCCTATACTTTCACAGCTCAAAACAAAAGTAGAAAACAAAATAATTATAAAAAGAATGAACAATAATAACCTCAAACAAAGGAGTAAGACATCATTCCTAGAATCTTCAGATTGCCGCACCTTTACAACCAGTGTTTAGACATTAAGTTGATGTGAAGAAAACTGTAAATAACATGTAAATCAAGTAAACACCACAGTAGCTTTTTAGTTAAGGAATAAATGGACAACATACAAACTTGAAATAATGCTTATAATCTGTCATATATCTCTAGCATTGAGTAAAATTCCAGGTTAACTACTCTATAACAGCAAATCAATTAGAAATTTAACATGTCTAACTAATGGCCAAACGTTCTAACAAAGACGAAAAAAATTTAACTGATTACCAATTCTAACAGTTTCATAGATTATTTAATACGAAATAGGTATGCAACAATTTAAGCAAACATAATAAACAGAATTAAAATCATCAACCAACAATAAAAAACACAGGAGGAACATGCTGTAATTCTGTTAACAAATTTAGAACAGAAAATGAACTTCAATAAATTGTTATCAATATTCAGCAAAATCAACAGAATCAGAGAACTAAAATAACCTCCAGGTTTGGCTCTGATATCGCAGAAAAGTTTATATGGGAACGACTCAAGACCGGAGCTATTAAAGGATAGTCTTACAGAAGAGAGCTGAGCGCGAATGAGAATCGAGCTGGGAGCCGAGGTTGGGGTCGGATGTAACGACCCCTTATCCCAGTAAGATATTATCTGCTCTGGGGATTGGGCATCCGAATGTGCACGTATGAGTACGACTGCGGGGCAAACCTCGGGTTGCAGGACAAAGCTCGGGACCTAAGCCGAGTGTAGGCGAATCCCGGGTCGTAAAGAGGGGGTCGTCACAATTCCACATCGCTTGGGGAAGTATATGGAAATGAAACATATTTAAAGAGACTCTACCAACATAGCAAGACGCGTTTTGGAGCACAATTGACAACGGATCCCATAAGAACTCCGAAGTTAAAAGTACTTCGGCGAGAGTAGTACCAGGTTGGGTGACCGACTGGGAAGTCCTCGCCAAACAAAGCCGTGAGGGGAGGATATTGAGTCATGACCCAATCCCCAGAGTGAACAATATCTTGCTGGGAAAATGGGTCATTATAAATGGTATCAGAGCCTGTACCCAACCGAAAATGTGGCCAACGAGGACGTTGGGCCCCCGAGGGAGGGTGATTGTGATGACCCGAATGTGCACGTATGAGTACAACTGCGGGACAAATCTCGGGTTGCGGGGCAAACCTCGGGACCTAAGCCGAGTGTAGGCGAATCCCGGACTCGAGTATAGGCGAATCCCGGGTCGTAAAGAGGGGGTCGTCACAATCCCACATCGCTTGGGGAAGTATATGGAAATGAAACATATTTAAAGAGACTCTCCCAACATAGCAAGACGCGTTTTGGAGCACAATTGACAATGGATCCCATAAGAACTCCGAAGTTAAAAGTGCTTCAGCGAAAGTAGTACCAGGTTGGGTGACCGACTAGGAAGTCCTCGCCAAACAAAGCCGTGAGGGGAGGATATTAAGCCACGGCCCAATCCCCAGAGCGGACAATATCTTGCTGAAAAAATGGGTCATTACAAGGTCGTGACCCAATTGTTGACTTAATTAGTGTTTAAGTCTAACTAAGTTTTTGATGATGTATTTGAATGTTAAATATTTAATTTGATTATGTTTTTTAAATGAGAATAATGAATTATGCAAGGTTTTTAATCTGTTGGAAATACCCTTAAAAAGGGTATTTTAGTTATCTAATGAATGTGGTTAAGTATACAGGGCTGTATAGTTATTTAACAGGGCTGAAACAATCGTTAGTCAAAGGCGGATGAGATAAATGAAGAACTCCACCGCTCGCTACATGACAAAGGCGGATGAGATAAATGAAGAACTCCACCGCTCGCTACAAGACAAAGGCGGATGACTTCAAGAAGATATCCTACGCTCGCTAGACGACAAAGGCGGATGATTTCAAGAAGATATCCTACGCTCGCTAGACGACAAAGGCGGATGACTTCAAGAAGATATCCTACACTCGTTAGACGACAAAGGCGGATGACTTCAAGGAGACATCCTACGTTCGCTAGATGACAAGGGCAGAAGACTTCAATAAGACGTCTAACACTTCATCATCCGACACCGGTTCAGCAAATAAAGATTTATCATCCTATGCCGGTTCAACATTTTGAAGTTGCATCCACCGATGGCGGTTCAAGACTAAAACAACATTGTCTTCCTCCAGAATTAAAAATTAGCGCAAAGCTACAGTGACGTCGTTTTCAGCTTTAACTCCAGTACATTAATGGCGACGACGAACATCAATTTCAGATGCAACGGATATCAGCTTAAGTACGGATGCTTCCCAACGGTAAAATTTTTCCATTTGAGGAAAGAAGCATTCAAGTCTGTGAAGCAGAAATCAGACAGAGTATTTAAGCCGAGGTTAGAGCACAAAGGAACAACTTTTGCGAATTTGAATCTTGAGCCGTAACCTGCGAATTCTATCATACTCTGTATTTCCACTACACCTCTTTGCTTTAACTTGAGATTTAATTCTTGTGAGAGTGTAGTCTGTGCTTGTAATTTACAAACTCAAAAACTGTAAAGGCAGTGGATTGTCGCCCGTGAAGAACAATCCAGATTTGTGTAAAAGGCAGTAGATCGAAGCCCGACAATTCGATCTGTGTTTTCTCGTTGAGGAGAAGGTTAAGAATCTTCAAGGGGGAGCCTTGGAGCGTGAACATAGGCAAGTTTAGCCGAACCACGTTAAAAATCCTGGTGTTAATTTCTCTCTCTCTCAACTTTATTTGATTGTCTGCTGTTAGCCTTTAAGTTTTAAGAACACGAGAGAAATTATCTAGATTACTAAATTAAGCTTAAAAGTCTAATTCACCCCCCCTCTTAGACAATCTCGATCCTATAATTGGTATCAGAGCAAGGTTTAATATTGTCTAAGTTATTTATCTAGAAAATATTGTGATATTTGAAATGGCATTCAACACACACTCTACACAAATAGAAGGTCAATTTACCACTATACATCCATTCTTTGATGGTAATGATTATGTGTACTGGAAATCTATGATGATAATTTATGTTCAGGCTATGGACTATGACATGAAATAATATAGAATTTGGTCCATTTAAAGCCATGAAAACTGAAAACGGGGTTAGCATACCAAAAAGGTCTAATGAATTAACTGAATCTGACAAGAAGAATTTAAGCTTAAATGCCAAGGCTGTAAACACTCTACACTGTGCTCTGAACAGAGATGAATTTAATAGAGTACAAGAGTGTGAGAGTGCACAAGAGATCTGGCACTTACTAGAGGTCACACACGAGGGCACAAATCAGGTGAAGGAGAGCAAACTGAATTTGCTCATACATGAGTATGAACTATTCTCTATGCCTAAGGATGAGTCTGTCTCTTCTATGTTTACAAGATTTACTAACATAACTAATGGTTTGAAAGCTCTTGGTAAATCTTACTCTAGTGAAGAACAGGTCAGGAAGATCCTTAGATGTCTTCCAAGAAGTTGACAGCCGAAGGTAACCGTCATTCAGGAAGCAAAGGATCTTAAAGCTCTAAAGCTTGAAGAGCTCATTGGATCTCTCATGACGCATGAGATCATAATGAGGTCTAATGAGAAGGAAGACCTCAAGGAAAAGGAGGCTACAAAAAGGAAAGATATTGTCCTGAAAGCTTCCTCCAGTAAACAAGAAGTATCCGAGGAAGAAGAAGAAGAAGATGATGAGGATATTGCCCTCATTACAAGGAGGTTCAGCAAATTCCTCCAGAGAAAAAGAATGCAAGGAAGGAGATTTCCAAGGGCTGAGAAATCTCAAAAGGAAAAGGAAATCACATGTTTTGGGTGCAGCAAGTCTGGCCATATGAAGGCAGATTGTCCACAGGCCAAGAAGAATCCCAAGAAATTTAAGAAGAAGGCTATGAAGGCCACTTGGGATGACAGTGAAGGTGACACCTCCTCTTCAGAAGATGAGGAAGTGGCAAATCTATGCTTCATGGCCAAGGAGGATGAGGTTAGTCATTCTTCTAGTGTTAATGAATCTGATGATGATAGCGAAAGTGAGGAGGATAATTTAATTGATGCTTTTAATGATCTAGTAAAGCAGTATAACATACTTAAATCCAAGTACAATTCCTTAAAGAAGGAAAATGCAAATGTCGTAGAAAATCATGCTAAGGAGTGTAATCTACATGTCAAGGAAATAGATAAGCTCAAAAGCAAAAATGGAGATTTGAATGCAATTATTCTAAAATTTACTAATGGCACTAAGTTGTCTAAGATGTTATTAGGTAGTCAGAGAGCAAATTTTGACAGAGCTGGTTTAGGGTACAACAAGTCTAATAAAAAGAAAGTTTTTAAAAATTTCTTTGTTAAATCCTCTGTCTGCCATGCATGTAATGAAGCAGGACATAAATCTTTTGTGTGTCCGTTAAAAGCAAACAATATGAAATCAAGTGGTAAACTTCAATGGGTTCCCAAGGGAACCAGACCTAACGCTAGGACCCAAAAGATTTGGGTACGTAAGAAGACAACCTGATTTCTGTCTTGCAGGATGATGCGTCTCCATTAAGGAATCAATGGTACCTGGACAGTGGCTGTTCAAGGCACATGACTGGAGATGCATCTAAGTTTGCTGTTGTCAATAAGAAGAAAGGAAATGTTACTTTTGGTGGAAACCAAAAGGGCAAAATTGTTGGCATTGGCAATATAGATAATCCTTCTAATCCAATCATTGAAAATGTTTTATTAGTAGAAGGATTAAAACATAATCTGTTGAGAATAAGTCAATTGTGTGACAAAGGCTATAAAGTAATATTTAAATCAAATGCTTGTGTGATCAAAGACATTTCAAATAACAATGTTCTGTTTAAAGGCTTTAGAAAAGAAAATGTCCATATTATTGATCTGACTGATTTTGAGCATGTTGATGAGAAATGTTTTACTGTTAATTCTTCCAATGTCTGCTGGACTTGGCATAGGAGATTAGGACAGGTAGGAATGGATACCTTAGCTAAGATTACTAGGGAGAATTTAGTTAGAGGGATCCCTAAGATATCCTTTGAGAAGGATAAGGTCTGTGAAGCCTGTCAAATGGGAAAGCAGATCAAAAGTTCCTTTGCATCTAAGAATGCAATTTCTACTTCAAAGCCTCTCTAACTCCTTCATATGGACCTCTTCGGTCCTTCCAATATAGCCAGCTTAGGAGGCAAATTCTATGCCTTTGTTATTGTAGATGACTTCTCTAGATTCACCTGGGTATATTTTCTGAAGTCCAAGGATGAGACTTTTGATACCTTTTCTAGCTTTAGGAAAAGAGTTCAAAATGAAAAGGAGCTCACCATTATTGCTATTCGTAGTGATCATGGAGGAGAATTTGAAAATGAAAGATTTGAACTCTTGTGTCTCAAACGTGGAATTGAGCAGAACTTCTCCTCTCCTAGAACCCCTCAGCAAAATGGTGTTGTTGAGAGGAAAAATAGGTCTCTCCAAGAGCTAGCTCGAACTATGCTTAATGAAAACTCTCTTCCTAAGTATTTCTGGGCTGAAGCTGTTGCAACAGCCTGTTATGTGCTTAATCGGGTCTCAATAAGACCTATTCTTGAGAAAACTCCATATGAGCTCTGGAGTGGAAAAACTCCTTCTGTAAAATACTTTAGAACCTTTAGTTGTAAATGCTTTATCTACAACACTAAGGATAACTTAAGAAAATTCGATTCCAAATCTGATCTTGGAATTTTTCTTGGTCATTCTCTTTCAAGTAAAGCATATAGAGTATTCAATAGGAGAACTCTAGTTGTAGAAGAATCAGTTCATGTCAACTTTGATGAGTCCCTTCAACCCACAATCAATATGGATGAGGATGATTCTTTGGATAGACAACTGGACTCTCTTTCTTTAGAAAAGCTTAGTGATCCCCTTTAAGCAGAAAAATCTTTAGAACCCTCTTCTACTTCTCTAGATATTATTCCTGTCAAGGATGAAAATCCTGTTCTTCCTAGAGATTGGAAGTATGTCAAAGACCATCAAATAGATGAAATTTTAGGTGATCCTTCCTTAGGAGTTAAAACTAGATCCTCTCTTAGGAATCTCTGTGCCAATGTGGCATTCATCTCTCAAGTAGAGCCCAAGAAATTTGAAGAGGCCGAGAGTGATGATAATTGAATTTTAGCTATGCAAGAGGAGCTAAATCAATTTTGGAAAGGAGCAAGGTATGAGAACTTGTTCCACGGCCTATGGATCATCCCATCATTGGAACTAAATGGGTTTTCAAAAATAAGTTGGATGAAAATGGGATTGTGGTTAGAAATAAGGCTAGACTAGTTGCTAAGGGATACTCTCAAGAAGAGGGTAATGATTTTGAGGAATCCTTTGCCCCTGTAGCTAGATTAGAGTCAATTAGGATGCTCCTAGCCTTTGCCTGCTACAAGAACTTCACT
>CM039512.1:42800279-43138484 GCA_022432975.1 Begonia masoniana
TCATGGGGAATTTCAAGTATGGCCTTCCACATAGACAATAAAAAGTTATGTTACATTCATTCATCATCTAGTTCTACACAAAAAGTTCTATTTTGATAAATTCCACATTTTCGAAAGACGAAAGTTATAAACACTACTCAAATAGAATAGTCATAGGCCAAGAAAAGGGATTTCTAATGCTTACCAGATTAGTCTGGTAACAAAGAGACAATTACAAATATTTCATCCACAAAATACTTGATTATCCAGTGAATTACTAATCTTTACTAGAAAATTTCCAAACTAGAGATATTAAGATTCCATAAATACTCTAAATCATTGGCTCCTCAAAATGTAAAATATAACAAAGCCGCAAAACAACTGAAAGAAATTACAAGACACATGACCCAAATTTAGCAAGGAAAAGAATTATGGTAAAAACTTAAGTTGATATATTGCTGACATTTCGGCAATCAACATTGATATCTAGTACAGAACAAATATAAAAGAAACACGAGAACAGTACCCAAAAAAAAATTTAATTACTGTTAGAAGAAAAAAAGGTATGGTTGGTCAAATTCACCTTATACAGACAGATAACAAGACAAACAAAATCAATATCTAGTCAACGCACACATGGGTCTGACACCAAACCTTTTTCTTTCTTTTCAGAACTGATTTTTCGATAACGCAAAAGACAAAATATGGAACAAACTCGAGATTAAAGCTTTCTCGGTTTTTAGAGAAGGCAAGCAAAACTCCCATTTGATTGAACATCAAATAAATAATCTTAAAAAATCTTTATAAAAAAAGTACCAAACAACCTATCAATCTCTAACCTAAAAGAGTTCATTCAATTTTAAATACTTCAAATGCAATAGGAAGATTCAAAACTTTGAAAACCAATTCGTTTAGATTATCAAATAATCGATTGGCCAGCGGAATTCGCACCACGAAACCCCAAAAAAATCAAAATAACGACGAAAGGAAGCGAAAAGATTGATTTTACCAGAGAAATTGCAGGAAAAAATGACCCCTATAAAAGCTTTCCAGTGGAGACGTATCGCTACAAACTCATTCAGAATAATACGACGAAAATTCAACAGCTTTCTTCTCCGATTAAACGACCTCAGAAGTAATCGCGCATGCAAATAACTGCCAACACAGATGGAGAAAAAAAAGATTGAAGAAACAACAGAGAGAATCGAGGCCACTGTAATTGGTAAAACCTTGAGCTGTATTCTCTCACAAAAACCGGAATCTTTTGAGAGAAAGATAAAAGAAGAACAGATGGTTGGCCCACAGCAGTGAGAATGATTGAAAGAGAGGAGACGAAAAGGGAGAGGGAGAGGAAGAGGGAGAGGGGGCTGAAGCTGAAGGAAGATGGTGGCACTGGGGATTCAACTGCATTTAGAAGGGTTTTGATGCCCAAATTTATAATTAAAGAAAACTGTAGGGACTTGATAAATAAATAATACTTTAGTTTGGACTGCTCTCCTTATCCCCTTGTAGTACGAATGTACGACGACTTCAATCTGTCATTTTTACGCACGTGCACAATGTGTGCACAAGTATTTTAAAGATAAAATGTAATCTATGCATTCACATTTAAAATTATATACTAATTAGTTTTTAGACTATTTTTTTAACTAATAAAATTTCTACCTTTCAATTGTCAGTAATTTGAATTTTGTCATTAATTTATTGAATATATCCAACACACGTGGTATCAGTAATTTAAATTTTGTCATTAATTTATTGAATATATCCAACACACGTGGTATCACATTTTTTATTTACTCTGGTGTTTCAAGTCAATTTCTAACTTCTCCAGTAATTTTTGACACGATTTTATATGTTGTAAGTCTAAAAAATAAACATCTAATGAAATAAAAAACATAGTATAAACATGTTGAATTTATCAGATAAATTAACAATAAAGTACAAATTACCGATTAAAAAGTGAATGTTTCCTTCGTCAATAAATTAATTTAAGATCTAGTGTATAAATGACCTTAACCATTAGAGCTTAAATACATTTATGTTTCATGTTTTTATGAACACCAATAATTACATAAAAGTGAATTCATGTTTTTATTAATTTAAGATCTATTTTTCTTAGACTCGACTCGGCTGGTTTGACATCTTTACTATTAATGTGTAGAGAAAATCAGAACTAGGTTGAACTGAATCTGATATAGCTTCACCTGCTATCAAGTTGTGGTATTTCGTCCGTAAGTAATCATTTCATTTATTTTCATCACTAATTTTAACGAACAATATATCACTTGACAATTCTTTATTTATGTCATGAGTTGACATTTGTCAAAGTGAAAACAAATATACGTTTCCACACAAGACACAAAAGGGTGGAGGTCAAAAATCATATTCTTAATTTGTTACGATGGTCGTTGTAAAACCCGTCAATTTTAATAGTTGTAAAAATTTAAATAAATTTTTCGCGAGTTTTAAGTGTAAATAATTGGGATCCATTTCGTTAATTTATGGTAGGAATTTAGACCGTGAAACCGAACGTTCAATTAAAGGTAATCAATTGTAAAAATTTAATAAAAAGAATTAACTAAAATTTAAAATCAAAAATTAAATAAAAAGAATTAAATAGATTAAATATAAAATAAAACAATTAATAAAATAATTAATAAAATAAAAGAGAAAAGTTAAAAGATAAGGTTTCAAAAGAAACCTTATCCCTGCTGCCGACAGAACCCAAAAACCAGAAGAGAGAGAGAGAGAGAGAGAAAGGGGAGAAAGAGAGCCGCGCGAGGGAGAACCGCCGACGACGGAACGACCTCCGTTCGTCGAGATCTTGGTGTCAAAACGTTCGCCTCGAAGCGTAGATCAACGTTTGTGAATGGCATTTTCGAAGGAAACGATTGGAGAGGAGTCGAGTAACGCGTTGGAAACAATTTTCGGCGAAAAAAGAGATTCTGAGGATTTTGCTGATTTGGAAGCAATTCCTGAGGAGCCACGGTTCACTGAGGATAGGAGGACTCGCCGCCGGGGTATGGATTATTATACTTACTACGTTATACATATATGCACATGCACGTATATTATTTTGGGTGGGATACCACTATTATTGAGGTCGGCATTTTTATTGGCATGATCATATTGCATTATTGTGGCATATATATTGATGACTGATCTAACTACCTAGTGGAATTTATATGCCATGTTTTACTTACCTTTGCCGACGGGTTGTATTTGAGATTTCCCTGAGATTTATTATCTTTAGCATGCAGATAGCTTCGTACTTGCATTTGATATTGTTCATGCATTGGTTTTCTGCTGTGCCATTTGGAGTTTGATACTGGAAATAACCGTCTGGCACTCTTAGCTGGGCCCTTATGCTAGGAGTATCAGGGGGTTTTGCCCAGTTGTTGTGGTACTCCCCACGCTTGTTTGGATAGGGTACGCCCCCTGAGAATAGGCAGAATGTAGGGTACGCCCCCTTAGAATAGACGGAATGTAGGGTACGCCCCCTGAGAATAGGCGGAATGGGCTCGGAGTATGCTCGCCCAGTTACCCGACCTGGCCAGTGTCTGTTCGTTGCTACCCCGGTATGTTAAGTCCACCTTGTGGACCCCTTGGGCCCAGGGTTGAGTGGTTCGTCCCTCCTGGTGTGCCCTAGCGAGTGTCCCGGTGGCCCAGGGCTGAGTGGTTCGTCCCTCCTGGTGGTTGACCTTTTCTCTTCTCCCTATGAGGCCCTGCTTGGTGTTATCGCGGCCTTTCTGTGTTGGTGTGGTTCGGAGGATTCGTGAGTGACCTCCCTTTTCACTGTACACCTGGACATATATTTTTATGATAGAATTGTTGATGTGGGCCTATTTTCACTATATATACTTATTTTATCGTTAGCCCCATTAACCGTTTTAAATGGATAATAAGAAGAGAAATGAATAACATTAAAACTGGTTTTGATCTTTAAAACGTGCATTGATTTAATAAGGCATGCATCATTGGGTGGTAGGTATAACATCTCATACTGAGTTTGTCACTCACCCCATCGACTCCCCCTCTACAGGTAAAGGAAGGAAGGCTAGGAAGTAAGGCCTGTCGTGTTTGGATTTTCCCTAGAGTCTTACCTTTTATTTTCCACAGCTCTGTACTATGTAAGACATTCGAGATTGTACCTTATTTTGGCATGTAATTATTTTCATTTATCTTGTATTTCTAGGTATGTTTGTACTCTCTTTTATTTGTTGCTTCGAGGAGGTCTTGGATTAGTGCTAAACTTTCGCATTTAGCCTTAGGTTAGACGGTGGACCTCTCCGAGGTTGATCGTTTAACCTGGCGTTTCTGTTAGGCCCCCTCTCGGGTTGTGACAGAAATTTATTGGTATCAGAGCGCAAGGTTCAATGACCTCTTAGTGACAAATGTTTGAGATCAAGTATGAGCAGATAGTAGGATACGTGGAAAGAATGATTGATGAAAAATGCTAATGTAGTACAATCTCATATTTTGCAGAAGAGTCACAATGCCACAGAGGAGGAGAGTTCCTCGTAACCCCGATCAGGACCCTAGCACCATGTCATCTATATTGGAGGCTTTGCGGAACCTGGTGAGCGGTGCTCAGGCTCCACCTCCACCTCCGGCTCCTGTTCCTACCCCTGATCCCACCCCTACTTCGACGATCACCCGGGGGGTATACTTTCGTGAGTTCAACGAACTCAACCCTCCAACTTTTGTGGGTGGTACTGATACAACGGAGGCTGAGAACTGGCTCGAGGTTATGGAGCTTAACTTCGAGACTCTCCAGACGCCGGCTGAGTCCAGAGTTCCTATAGCTGTCCATTTTCTGAGGGAGGCAGCTAGGCGCTGGTGGTTAACCATCCGCGGTGAGTTTAATGTCGAGTCTATGGGATGGGCTGAGTTCACTTCTCTGATTCGTAGCAAGTTCAGCAGCAGAGAGTATAGGGGCATGATGACTAGAGCATATTACGAGCTGGTGCAGGGGTCTACATCTGTGACTGATTATTACAATCGTTTTATTCACTTGTTACCATATTCTGGAGGGGTCAGTGTGGAGGCCCAGGTTATTAAATTTATTCAGGGCTTAAATTTTAGTATCAAGCGAATTGTAGCTGTGAACCAGTATGATAGTTTGCTTCGGGCTTATGAGGCCACCCTGAGGATAGAGAGGTTGTGTAGCTCGGGTGATAGCACCTCTCAGCACGGATCAGACCGTCGATTTTCAGGGAGGAAGATGACTAGGAGGGGTCAGCGACAGGTGTCAGATCAGGGTGGCAGTGCTAGTCGCTCTTCTGGATCTAGTGGTGGATCGTCCGGGAGCAGTAGGTACTCCCCTTATTCTTGCCATACCTATGGCCAGCCTGGTCATTTTAGGAGGGAATGTCCGTTGAACCAACCTCAGGGGCAGCAGCCGCGACACTCCTTTCACATTCCTGCAGCTGCTGAGTCATTCTCCCCTCCGAGGCAGCAGCCGCGACACTCCTTTCATATTCCCACAGCTACCGATTCATTCTCCCCTCCGGGCCAGCATCGGGGACAAACCCGACCACCTTTTCAGCAGGCTCAGTTTCAGACACCCCAGCGCCGAGCAGAGGATAGGCCTGTTACTGATACTCCTTATCGACCGATCGGGCAGCCCTTTGCTAGTGGTTCACCTCCTGTTCAGCAGCAGAGGACAGGTGGATTTCGTGGATCTACCACCAGAGCCAGTGGCCGTGGTCGCGATTATAAGGGCAAGGGAGTTGCTGGTCAGTCATATGCAGTGGACCAGGCCGATTATTTTCTTCTGCCAGACCAGCCTGCGGTTGTGGATGGTACGATTATGATCTTCCATACTTTTGCTCAGGTTTTATTTGATACTGGGGCGTCGCATTCGTTTATTTCTGCTGATTTTGCTGAGGTGTTGGGATTGGCCATCGAAGAGATGAGAACCCCTTTCTTCTTGAATACTCCGCTGGGCGACAGGAGTGGGGTTGCTTATATCTGCAGATCAGTTTGTGTGGTGATCGACGATTGCAAGTTTTTAGCCGATCTTATTGTCCTGCCTTTAAAGCAGTTTGACGTCATTCTGGGTTGTGATTGGCTGATGAAATATCAGGCGATAGTTGATTGCCACTTGAGGCGGGTTACAGTTACCTCGAAGTCTGGCAGGGTTGTTACCTACCACCGAGGTCCTTGTACGGGGATTGTAAACTCTATGTTTCGGGTATGTTTACGAGGTAGGAGTGGATTGGAACAGTATGGGGGACTTTGGTCGATGGACCTAGACCTTGAGACCGCGGTGCAGGAGATTGATGTCTCAGTCGTCAGGGAGTACGATGACGTCTTTCCTGATGAGCTACCGGGTTTACCTCCAGACAGAGAGATTGAGTTTTGTATCGATCTCGTTCTAGGGGCTACTCCAGTTTCTATACCTGCCTACAGGATGTCACCTGCTGAGTTAGTGGAACTGCGTAAGCAGTTAGAGGATCTGCAGAGCAAAGGATTTATCAGGGAGAGTGGGTCGCCCTGGGGCTCTCCCATTTTGTTTGCTAAAAAGGCGGATGGATCGTTGAGGTTATGTGTTGATTATCGGAGGCTGAACAGGGCTACTGTTAAGAACAAGTACCCGCTTCCACGTATTGACGACCTCTTTGATCAGCTCGGTGGTTCACGATATTTTTCGAAGATTGATCTGAGGACAGAGTATCATCAGGTGAAGATTCGGGAGGAGGATATACCCAAGACTGCTTTCCGGACCAGATATGGACATTTTGAGTTCTTGGTCTTACCGTTCGGGCTTACGAATGCCCCAGCGGTGTTTATGGATCTTATGAACAGGATATTCCGGCCTTATCTGGATCGGTTTGTGGTAGTCTTCATTGATGACGTCCTGATTTATTCGAAGACTCGTCGTGAACATCGTGAGCACCTCCGCATTGTCCTGCAGACCTTGAGGGAGCATAAGTTGTATGCGAAGCGCAGTAAATGTGATTTCTGGGCTTCTGAGGTGAAGTTCTTGGGCCATATTGTTTCGCGGGATGGTATTTCTGTTGATCCTGCGAAGATTGAGGCGGTAGTGGGCTGGCCACCACCCAAGAACGTCTCGGAGATTCGTAGCTTCCTCGGGTTAGCTGGATATTATCGGGGCTTTGTGCAGAACTTTTCTTCTATTGCGGCGCCGCTTACCAAACTCACTCGCAAGGATGTGCGGTTTGTTTGGGATGTCGACTGTCAGAATGCCTTCGAAGAATTGAAGCGAAGGTTGACCAGTGCTCCTATTCTGACAGTTCCGGATGGGAACCTTCCCTATGCTGTGTATACCGACGCCTCCGGGGTTGGTTTGGGGTGTGTTTTGATGCAGCAGGGTAAGGTTGTGGCTTATGCCTCTCGACAGTTGAAGCCCCACGAGCGGAATTATCCTATCCACGACCTAGAACTCGCTGCCATCGTCTTTGCTTTGAAGATATGGCGGAGTTATTTATATGGGGTCAGCTTCCAGGTTTTCTCCGATCACAAGAGTTTAAAGTACTTGTTCACTCAGAAGGACCTCAACTTGAGGCAGCGCAGATGGGTGGAGTATTTGGAGGATTATGATTTTAGTCTGGAATACCACCCAGGCAAGGCTAATGCAGTGGCTGATGCATTGAGCCGGTATCCTCGTGCTTCCATTTCCTGCATGATTCTGGATGAGTGGAGGAAATCTTTGGTGATTGGGGATTTTCAGTTGCAGTATCATGATACTGGGAGCCAGGCTTACATCTACCATGTAGTGGCTACACCATCGATGCTCACGAGGGTGAAGCAGCTACAGCAGCAGGATGAGGAGCTTGTATTCAGGGTGGGACAGCTTCAGAATGGGGAACAGCTTGAGGGTTGGTCGGTGAATGCTGTTGGGGACCTATTCTATCGTGGTAAGGTGGCGGTTCCTCACATCGCCAACTTGAGGCAGGCTATTTTGGATGAGGCGCACAGATCCAGTTTTGCCATCCACCCTGGCAGTACCAAAATGTACCAGGATCTGAAGCGTCAGTACTGGTGGGTTGGCATGAAGAGAGAGGTAGCAGAATTTGTTGCCCGATGCATGACCTGCCAGAGAGTTAAAGCTGAGCACCAGCGGCCAGCTGGTTTGCTCCAGCCATTACCGATTCCGGAATGGAAGTGGGAGGACATTACCATGGACTTCGTTACCCATCTTCCCAGGACTCCTCAGAGATTTGATTCTATCTGGGTTATTGTTGATCGATTGACGAAGTCGGCACATTTCATTCCTATTCGGATGACTTTTTCTGTTGCCAAGCTCAGTCGGTTATATGTGCAGAACATTGTTCGTCTTCATGGGGTACCTTTGAGCATTGTATCTGACCGTGATCCTCGTTTCACTTCGGATTTATGGAGAGGATTGCAGAGGGAGCTCGGTACGAAGACCCAGATGAGTACTGCACATCATCCCCAGACAGATGGAAGTCCGAGAGGACTATTCAGATCTTAGAGGATATGTTGAGGTCCTGTATTCTGGATTTTGGTAGCAGTTGGATAGACCACTTGCCACTGGTTGAGTTTGTGTACAACAACAGCTTCCAAACCAGCATCGGGGTTTCTCCGTTTGAGGCTTTGTATGGTCGGCCATGTCGTTCTCCTTTGTGTTGGGCTGAAAAAGAAGAACTGTAACACCCCAGACACTATACCCAATTTCCCCGTATAAATTTTTCATTTTATACTTATTACTTTTCTTTACTTTAAATAAAACTTTGTGCGGAATAAAAACTGAGGTTGAAGTCAGAACTGAAATCGGAAATCAATTCGAACCTTAAAATCATTTAGAACAAGACATTTAATAATTAATTGAAAACTTAAAACATTAATTTAAAAACATTTACAATAACACACAAAAGGGGAGGGCAGAATCGGGATTCTGCCCCCCAAGAGTATCAGTGATCGGGCGCTGCAATTTGCAGCGCCCGGGCGCCACATTCGCTGCATGTTGCAGCGCCCAGTCGCTGCAACCATGCAGCGCCCGGTCGCTGCAACCTTGCAGCGACCCACACCTCTTTCTCGCTTCATTCTTTTCCTTACACTTGCTCTCTGGAATCACAATTTCCAGAGAGCAACACAATTTCCTCAAGCTCTCTGGAGTCCGATTCCAGAGAGCAGAATTTCACACTCTTCTTTACCCATTCTCTCAATTTACCTCATAACACTTATAACTTAAATCCAACCGACTCGCAGCGGACTTTGCGAAATCCAACTGCGTGGATGTATCTAAACATCGAGCATAACCGTATCAACCTAAAACCAATCAAAACATTTCCATAACATTCATTAAACAGTTTAAACCAAAACGTTTTACATACAATTATCAAAACGTTATCTAATCCCTATCCAGATCCAAACAACCTAAATATTCTATACAATAATCAATTCAAAACATCCCAAAATAACCCCAGAGTCCAGACATACATCCCCACGGGTCAGAAAGTGCCTCGACTACATAGCGCACTCCCACGGCCGTCATCCATCAACTGCATCAGACGGAGGAACGCCGTCCTCACCTGGTTCGATATCACCTAAGAGGTTACCTACACCATACAGACACATATGAGATATTGAAATCTCAGTAAGCTACGTAAATGCAGATGCATGCGTGCGTATGTCATTCAGAAATCATGCTCAGATTCAGATTACAGATACAGAATTACAGATTACAGATTCATTACGTCACAGACAGACAGAATTGTCACCGAGACCTCGACCCACTAACCCAAGGGGGCCCGTCCGGCGGTTGGACTACCCCGTGGGGTTAGAGAGGGGGGTACACGCTTGCAACACGCACAGCCGTGCCTGAGCCCCATCTCGCGTGACCAGAAACAGACAGATTACGTTTATTCATTCAGATTCCGTTACAGATTTCATTTCAGATATACGTTCCTTTTCTTAAAAACACGTGCAGAAATTCCTTTTCATGACTTTCGAAAACCGTGATGCATGAACAGTTCATATCAGCGGAAAGTAAACAAACAACGTGCATACATTCATGGCAGTAAAGCAGAACCTATAAACAACTAACCTAACTACCCAACCAGAGTAACATAAAACAAACAGTTCCTCGAGTATTCCCGAGACGACGACGGAGTATGGTGCAGACCTTTGGGTCAAAGTAAGTCACGAAAACTTACCTCGAGTGCGCAGAACCACGAGCTATGTCCACGAGAGTCGTGTGTCTGAGAAAAATACGACATTCACAGTTAAAACCAATTTAAACCATAAATGTCCAAATTTCAAAACTTAGCTAAAGAATTCTCCTAAATTCTTCACTTAGCTAATTAAAGCTTTTCTAACATTAATTATAGCTCGATTATCCAAATTAACGAGTTTTCCCCTAAAACCCGAAATTTTACCAATTTATAACTTTTTCGCAATTCGACTTTTCTTCGTCCAATAACGTTCAATACGTTCAATATATACGTAATTATAGCTAACCTATTAATTACGAAGCCTAAATCGCGTTTTTAACGGAAAACCTAATTTAAACCCTAACCCTAAATCGAACTAAAACTCGAAACAAACGCTCAGAGATTGAAGCTACATACCGAGAGTAGCGAGAGGAGGAGAAACTGTGAAGAAATCAGAACGAACGGAGGTCGGACGGAGGTCGGATCGTTGGAAGTCGTCGGCTGAGGGGTGAAGAAATCGCCTCTGGCGATTGTGATTTCCAGAGAGAAGAAGAGAAGTGAGGGAATAGGGAGGTGATTGTTATTTTTATAAAATTTAGTTTGCAAATTACTATTTTGCCCTTAGTACTTAATTCTATTAGTTTCGTCCTTCGTTTCGTTAATCGTCCAACTATTCGGATTCTCGAAAGTTTCATATTTTGCCAATAACTTCTATTCATTGCCAGGGATTTATTAAAACTGTCCGTTCGCAATTTGGACCTTGTTTGCTATTTTTACGAGAACGTCTTTTACATTACGAAAAGCGTATTTACTCGGAATATAGTGTTTGATCTCCGAAAATTTCCGTAAATTCCTTAAAATTCTAATTAATCGCTAGGATCGTAATGACGTTTTCTTTTCGTAAATCGGACCTGATTTGACATAATTACAAAAATGCCAATAACAATATAATCATAATATAATAAAAGGTCCGTACAAACCGGATATTACAAGAACGACTGGCGCTGAGGCCTGATATCATTCGAGAGACCACAGAGAAGATCCACCAGATTCGTGAGAGGCTGAAGGTCGTGCAGAGTCATCAAAAGAGTTATGCAGACCTGAAGAGACGTGAGGTGGAGTTTGATGCTGGGGACTTTGTCTTCGTGAAGGTTCATCCTACCCGTGGTGTCAGCAGGTTTGGGGTGAAGGGAAAGTTAGCCCCGAGGTACATTGGACCGTTCCAGATTGTTGAGAGGATTGGAGTGGTGGCTTACCGGCTGGAATTACCTCCTCAGTTGGGGCATGTGCACAATGTTTTCCATATATCCCAACTGAGGAAGTACATTCCTGATCCGTCTCACAATGTTTCGTGGGAGAAGGTAACGGTCCAGGCTGACGCGACGTACGACGAGGTGCCAGAAAAGATTTTGGGACGCGAGCTTCGGCGTTTTCGTCGTCGGGAGGCTCCGTATGTTCTGGTGCAATGGAGGAACCACACAGACAAAGAAGCTACATGGGAGCTAGAGTCCGATATGGTGAATAGGTACCCTAGATTTTTCTACGATGTGTAATTGGGGCGAATTTCGGGGGCGAAATTCATAAAAAGGGGGAAAAGATGTAAAACCCGTCAATTTTAATAGTTGTAAAAATTTGAATAAATTTTTCGCGAGTTTTAAGTGTAAATAATTGGGATCCATTTCGTTAATTTATGGTAGGAATTTAGACCGTGAAACCGAACGTTCAATTAAAGGTAATCAATTGTAAAAATTTAATAAAAAGAATTAACTAAAATTTAAAATCAAAAATTAAATAAAAAGAATTAAATAGATTAAATATAAAATAAAACAATTAATAAAATAAATAAAATAAAATAATTAATAAAATAAAAGAGAAAAGTTAAAAGATAAGGTTTCAAAAGAAACCTTATCCCTGCTGCCGACAGAACCCAAAAACCAGAAGAGAGAGAGAGAGAGAGAGAGAAAGGGGAGAAAGAGAGCCGCGCGAGGGAGAACCGCCGACGACGGAACGACCTCCGTTCGTCGAGATCTTGGTGTGAAAACGTTCGCCTCGAAGCGTAGATCAACGTTTGTGAAGGGCATTTTCGAAGGAAACGATTGGAGAGGAGTCGAGTAACGCGTTGGAAACAATTTTCGGCGAAAAAAGAGATTTTGAGGATTTTGCTGATTTGGAAGCAATTCCTGAGGAGCCACGTGTTGACTTATAGAGTGTTTAAGTCATAATTTGTTTTTGATTATGTACGTGTGTATTAAATATTCAATTTGATTCTGTGTACTTAATGAGTATTATAAATATGAGTTTATTTGGAAATACCATTGAAAAGGGTATTTTAGTTGTCTAATAAAATCGGCTTGAGTATACAAAGCAGAACAGAAAAATAGGGCTGTAAAACTCGGGCTTCTGCCGATGACTGTACAATGGAAGCCTCTGCCGATTGCTAAGCAGAAGAAGACGCCGTTTTGAAGTTTTCATCTGCCGATAGCATCCTTGAAGACATATGCCGATGACGTGTCAACTGCTCTTATGCCGATCGCTAAAAGACAAAGAAGCATTCCTATGCCGATCGCTACACGACAAAGTGAAGGAAGGCTTCTGCCGATGACGTGGCCGATTACACTTGAAGCTTCTGCCGATGACGTGGCAAGTTGTTCTTGCCGATTACACTTGAAGCTTCTGCCGATGACGTGGCAAGTTGTTCTTGCCGATTACACTTGAAGCTTCTGCCGATGACGTGGCAAGTTGTTCTTACCGATTACACTTGAAGCTTCTGCCGATGACGTGGCAAGTTGTTCCTGCCGATTATATGTGAAGCCTCTGTCGATGACGTGTCAAGAACAATCATGCCGATGAAGTGGTCTGAGCATTTAGGTTGCATCTGCCGATGTCGTTCAAGTGTCTCATGCTGATCACTAGACGACAAAACTTCAAAGACTCATCTGCCGATGGCATTCAAAGAATCATCTGCCGATGGCATTCAAAGAATCATCTGCCGATGGCCCTACAAGTTGCATTTACCGATGACGTGGCATTAATTTAAACTGTCTCTGCCGATGCATTTCCGCCAGAATTCAAAGCCAGCCGCGAAGCTACAGTGACGTCGTTTTCAAGCTTTAACTCCAGAACATTAATGGCGACGACGAACAACACTTTCAGATGCAACGGATAAATGTTTCGTACGGATGCTTCCCAACGGTAACATTTTCTCATTTGAAGATAGATGCATTCAATTCGGAGAAGAAGAATATACAGAGTATATAAGTCAAGCTCAAAACACGAAGGAAGAACTTTTGCGAATTTTCAATTGATAGCCCTAAGCTGCAAAAGTTTTCATACTCTGTAATCACTGTACATCTCTCAAAACTCGAACTTGAGACTTCTGCTGTGAGAGTGTAGTCTGTGATCTATTTCACAAATACAAATCATTTGTAAAGGCAGTGGATTGACGCCCGGCAAGTTCAATCCAGAATTGTAAAGGCAGTTGATCGGAGCCCGGAATCCCGATCTAGTTATTCTCGTGAGGAGAAGGGTAAGGATCTTCAAGGGGTGAGCCTTGAAGCGTGGACGTAGGCAGTTTGGCCGAACCACGTAAAAAGTACTGGTGTCGAATTTCTCTCTCTCTCTCTTTACATTATTTGAATACTTGTGTTAAATTTAAGTTTTAATCAAGAAGAGAAATTAAGTCTAAATTAGTAAAATCAAAAAGTCTAATTCACCCCCCCCTCTTCGACAATTACGGTCCTACAATTGGTATCAGAGCAAGGTATTTATTGTCTAAGTTGTTTATCTAAGAGATATTGCTGTATCTGAAATGGCATTCAACATTAACAACTCCCAAATAGAAGGTCAGGCAACAAATAGACCTCCATTCTTTGATGGTAGTGACTATGTCTATTGGAAGTCTAGAATGAAAATATTCATTCAAGCCATAGACTACGAGACCTGGTGTATTATAGAAAATGGTCCTTTTAAGGCCATGAAAACTGTTGAAGGGAAAAGTATCCCTAAGGTCTCCTCTGAGTTAACTGAGTCCGATAAGAGAAATCTAAGCCTTAATGCTAAGGCTGTAAACACCCTGTACTGTGCTCTTAATAGAGATGAATTTAATAGAGTGCAAGGGTGTGAGAGTGCCCAAGAGATTTGGCATCTTTTAGAGGTTACACACGAGGGCACGAATCAAGTAAAAGAGAGCAAATTAAATATGTTAGTACACGAGTATGAACTTTTTATCATGATAAAGGATGAGACTATTTCATCTATGTTTACTCGGTTCACTAACATTACTAATGGTTTAAAAGCTCTCGGTAAGACTTACACAGGTGAAGAACAGGTAAGAAAAATTCTAAGATGCCTACCCAGAGCCTGGCAACCAAAGGTGACAGCCATTCAAGAAGCTCGGGATCTTAAGGTTCTCAAGCTCGAGGAACTCATTGGATCTCTCATGACGCATGAGATCACAATGAGGGAAAATGAAAAGGAGGACCTCAAAGAGAAAGAGGTCTCTAAGAGAAAGGACATTGCCATGAAGGCCTCCTCTGCCTCCTCCAGTAAACATGAAGAATCTGATGAGGAAGATGTAGATGAAGGTGATGAGGATATAGCTCTCATCACTAGGAGGTTCAGCAAATTCCTCCAAAGGAAGAGAATGCAGGGAAGAAGATTTCCAAAGGGTGAAAAACCCCAAAAAGAGAAGGAAATCACCTGCTTTGGTTGCGGCAAGCCTGGCCATATGAAGGCAGATTGCCCTCAGGCGAAGAAATTTCCCAAAAAGCTCAAGAAGAAGGCCATGAAGGCTACTTGGGATGAATGTGAAAGTGACACTTCTTCTTCAGAAGATGAGGAAGTTGCTAACCTCTGTTTTATGGCTCACGAAGATAAGGTTAGTTCTATATCTCCTTGTACCTTAAGTGACAGTGAAATTGATGACGATGATGGAGATATAGTAGATGCTTTTAATGATCTAGTAAAACAATTCAGCATGTTAAAAACTAAGTACAATGCATTGAAAAAGGAAAATGCAAGATTAATTGAGAAGCAAGAAAATGAAAACAATCAGCTTGAAAAGGAAGTGTATGAACTGAAAAAGAAAAATGAATTTTTAGACTATTTTGTTAAGAAATTGACTCTTAGTAGTAATAAACTGAACATGTTGATAAATGATCAAAGAATGACCTTTGATAGAGCAGGCATTGGATATACTGGTGATAACAAAAAGAGAGAATATAAGACTTTTTTTGTTAAATCTGTTGTTTGCCATGCATGCAATGAGGCAGGACATAAATCATATGTATGTCCACTCAAAACAGGAAAAAGTAGGCCTGATTGTAGACTTCAATGGGTTCCCAAGGGAACCAGACCTAACTCTAGGACCCAAAAAGTTTGGGTACCAAAGAAGACAACTTGATCTCCTGTTTTGCAGGTTGACAGCTCTCCTGAAAGAAATCAGTGGTACCTCGACAGTGGATATTCGAGGCATATGACAGGAGACTCAACCATGTTTGCTGTTGTCAACAAAAAGAAAGGAAATGTTACTTTTGGTGGAAACCAAAAGGGCAAAATTGTTGGCATCGGCAATATAGGTAACAGTGTTAATCTTATTATTGAAAATGTGCTGTTAGTTGAAGGATTAAAGTATAATCTGCTTAGTATTAGTCAATTATGCGATAAAGGATATGAAGTGATTTTTAAATCTAACTCCTGCATAATTAAAGATGCATCTAATGATAAAACTCTGTTCACTGGTTATAGAAAAGAAAATATCTATGTTATTGATATGGATGTTGTTGAGCATGTTAATGAGAAATGCCTTGCTGTTAATTCTTCTCATGATGCTTGGATTTGGCATAGAAGATTAGGACACGTAGGAATGGATACCTTAGCTAAGATTACTAAGGATGACTTAGTTAGAGGGATTCCTAAGATATCCTTTGAAAAGGATAAAGTCTGTGAGGCTTGTCAAATGGGCAAGCAGATCAAATCTTCTTTTAAATCTAAGAGTGAGATATCTACCTCTAAGCCTCTCCAACTCCTTCACATGGACCTCTTCGGTCCTTCTAATATAGCAAGCTTAGGAGGCAAATTCTATGCTTTTGTCATCGTAGATGATTTCTCTAGATTCACCTGGGTTCATTTTCTAAAGTCTAAGGATGAGACTTTTGAAATCTTTTCTAGTTTTAGGAAAAGAGTTCAGAATGAAAAGGAGCTCACCATAATTGCTATTCGTAGTGATCATGGTGGAGAATTTGAAAATGATAGATTCGAACTCTTGTGTCTCAAACATGGGATTGAACACAACTTCTCTTCTCCTAGAACCCCTCAGCAAAATGGTGTTGTTGAGAGGAAAAATAGGTCTCTCCAAGAGCTTGCTCGGACTATGCTGAATGAAAATTCCCTTCCAAAATATTTCTGGGCAGAAGCTGTTTCAACAGCTTGTTATGTGCTTAATCGGGTCTCAATAAGACCTATCCTAGAGAAAACTCCATATGAGCTCTGGAGTGGAAAAACCCCTTCTGTCAAATACTTTAGAGCGTTTGGCAGTAAATGCTTCATTCTAAATACCAAAGATAACTTAGGAAAATTCGATTCTAAATCAGATATTGGAATTTTTCTTGGTTATTCTCTGTCAAGTAAAGCATATAGAGTCTTCAATAGGAGAACTCTTGTTGTTGAAGAATCTGTTCATGTCAATTTTGATGAGACCCCTCAACCCACAATCAATGTGGATGAGGATGATGTTTTGGACAATCAACTCGATTCTCTTTCTGTGGAAAAATCTAATGATCCTTTTCAAATTGTAAAGTCTTTAGAACCATCTTCTACTTCTTTGGACATCATTCCTGTTAAAGATGAATCTGCAGATCTTCCTAGAGATTGGAAATATATTAGAAGTCATCCAATAGAGGAAATTTTAGGTGATCCTTCTTTAGGAGTTAAGACTAGATCCTCTCTTAGGAATCTCTGTGCCAATGTGGCATTTATCTCTCAAATAGAACCTAAGAAGTTTGAAGAGGCCGAGAGTGATGAAAATTGGATTATGGCCATGCAAGAAGAGTTAAATCAGTTTGAAAGGAGCATGGTATGGGAACTTGTTCCGAGGCCTAAGGATCATCCAATTATTGGAACAAAATGGGTTTATAAGAATAAATTGGATGAAAATGGGATAGTTGTTAGAAATAAAGCTAGACTTGTAGCTAAGGGATACTCTCAAGAAGAGGGAATTGATTTTGAAGAATCCTTTGCCCCTGTAGCTAGATTAGAGTCAATTAGAATGCTTCTAGCTTTTGCTTGCTACAAAAACTTCACACTCTTCCAAATGGATGTAAAGAGTGCTTTTTTAAATGGTTATATAACAGAAGAAGTTTATGTAGAACAACCTTTAGGTTTTGAAGCCTTTGATAAACCCGACCATGTCTTCAAACTTAGGAAAGCTCTCTATGGACTTAAGCAGGCTCCTAGAGCTTGGTATGACAGATTGAAGAATTTCCTTGAGGAAAGGAATTTCAAAAAGGGTAACTCCGATTCAACTCTGTTTACCATGCAAAAGGAGAAGGACATTTTGTTGGTTCAAATTTATGTCGATGACATTATCTTTGGCTCAACTAATGTCAAATTGTGTAATGAGTTTTCATCCCTCATGCAAAGTGAATTCGAGATGAGTATGATGGGGGAGTTAAAGTTTTTCTTAGGATTCCAGATTAGTCAATCTCTTGATGGAATTTTCTTCTGCCAAGAAAAGTATATTAAGGAACTCCTTAAGAAATTTGGTTTAGAATCTGTCAAGTCTTCCAAGACTCCCATGAGTACCACAACTAAGCTGGATAAAGATGAAAAAGGAATAAATGTTGATATTAAGAAATATCGTGGTATGATTGGTTCTCTGCTATATCTGACTGCAAGTAGGCCGGATATACTCTTTAGTGTTTGTCTTTGTGCTAGATTTCAGGCTGCCCCTAAGGAGTCTCATCTCTCTGCTGTCAAAAGAATTTTCAAATATTTAAGTGGGACTCTTGACTTAGGATTATGGTATCCTAAAGGCACTTCTTTTGATCTGATTGGCTATTCAGATTCTGACTATGCTGGTAGTCTTATTGATAGAAAAAGCACTAGTGGCACTTGTCAGTTCCTAGGAGAATCTCTAGTGTCTTGGTATTCGAAGAAACAGAATTCTGTTGCATTGTCAACTGCTGAGAGTGAATATATTGCTGCCGGTAGTTGTTGTGCACAAATGCTTTGGATGAAACAGACTTTGGAAGATTACAATCTGTTTTATGATAGGATTCCTATTCGGTGTGATAACACCAGTGCCATTAACATTTCTAAAAATCCTATTCAACACTCTAGAACAAAGCACATAGATGTCAGATATCACTTCATCCGAGATCATGTTCAAAGAGGTGATATTTCTTTAGAATTCGTTAACTCTGTAGATCAACTTGCTGACATCTTTACCAAGCCTTTAGATGAAAAGACTTTCAATAATATTAGGATAAGGCTAGGTCTCATTCGGGTTGAGAAAAACTAAGATTATTTCTTTGTCGAAAAATTTCTAAGTATTGGAGTGTTTTTCTCTTCTGTGTTGGCATCGGCAGATGCTATGTTTTTCAATAGGCATCGGAAGATGCATATCTATAGGAAGGCATCGGAAGATGTTTTTCTTATTTCTGCCGACACGTGTAATCCATCGGAAAATTATATTTTTCTTAATCTGCCGACACGTATGTCTTCTTCGTAAGGCGATGTGTTATTTCTTTTAAATTCATTCTTCTTCGCCGGTACACTTCATCTTTCGCGCTCTTTCTGAAAACCCCTGCCCTACCATACCTCCTCTGTCGAATTCCCTTCTAGAAATGGAATCTCAAGGTCAGTCATCTCGCGCCGTTTCCAAACCGGCCAAGAAGAAGGCCATTGTTTCTGATCGTTATACTCGAGAAATTCCTCGTGGAACGGAATGGCCGTCTTTTTTCTTCCTTACTGAAGCTGCCGAGGTAAAGTACCTCAACGACTATCAGTACAGATCTCTAATTCTTAGTAAGGGTATGTATTTTGAGAAGTTGGCTGGTATGGACATTATTGAACCCCTGACGGATTTAGGATTAATAGGTCTCTTTGAAACCGAATCTTTCTATTTCCCGGAAGCAATTAGGATGTTTTATGCCAACCTTACCTTTGCCTCCGATTTCACTTCCCTGAAGAGCTATGTGTACAACAAACGCATAGAAATTACTCCTAGTTCCATCAATGCCCTTCTGGGTGCTCCACATTTGGACAACATCCCCTACAGTTATGTAACAAGCAATGAGCTTCCTTTCTATGGCACTTCTGATGGAAAACAGTTTCTTAGGGAAATAGCTTTGGTCCCCAACCAATCATTTGATCTTTTAAAGGGCAAGCATCTAACCCCTAGGGCCAAATTATTTCGCCACATGATTGATTTCAATATAGTTCCCAAGGGTGGTCACTATGATGAGGTGAGTGCAATGGAACTCTTTGTTCTGTTTGCACTCTATTTCAAGAAACCCTTCAATGTTGGGTACATTGTTGTCCGGAGGATGATTTTAGCTGTTTCTTCCAAGGCCACTTCTTTTCCATACAATCTGCTCCTCATGCGGTTATTTGTCAAGCTTGATATTGCTTTTCCAGAGGAGATTGAACCTGTGAAACTTAAGCCCACAAGTTATTATTCTGATATCAATCTGCGCAAGATGGGAATTAAGTTGGTCAGCAAAGGAGAGCTCATTCAGGTTACGGGCAAGAAAAAGGTTTCTCAGGCTGTTCCTGTCAGGCGTGGTAAGAGGAAACTTATCCTGCCAGAGGAATCTGCTGAAGAAGGAGGTGTTTCAGGTCTTCCTGACTGTGCCATTTCCCCTTCCCATTCTAGGGAGTCTAGCTTAGAACCCGAACCTTCTCCTCTGAAGCGTAGGCACAAAACTGCTTCCTCCTCTACAGCATCTCTCTCAGAGGCAACCTCTGTTCCCTCTATTTTGCCTCCTCCAATTCCAGAACAACCTCAATCACCTCCACCTTCTCTTATCTTGCCTTCTCAACCTGCCTTTCCTTCCATCTCTCCACTGATGCAAGCCATTACTTCATATTTCCAACATGGCCCCCCACCAGCTTCATCAGTCCCTCCATCTCCAGTCCAACTCTCTTCCTCACACACTACCTCTACAGTTAAACTGTCTACACCTTCATCTTCTACATCTTCGATCCCACAAGCTATACCATCAGCACCACCATCTCCACTTCGACTGCCCTCACCTGTTTCCCAGTCTCCCACCAAAACGGCTACGGCTCCTTCATCACCAGTCCAACCTGCCTTACAAACTTTGCCAACTATTCCTGCCACTCCTATCACTTATCAGAGGAGATCTACCATGAGTGAGGCTCAGTTCTCTGAGTTGAAAAGCAGCATTGCAGGTCTAAGGTCAGACTTTGATTCAAAAGTCTCTCAACTCGAAACTAATTTGAAAACTGAGTTTGATGTGGCTCTGGCTAAGAGGGATCGGTTATTGGCCAGAGAGAATGCAATTTTCACTCGAAAACTTCAAGCAATATCTACTCAACTTAAGGTTCTTTGTCCTACACCTCATACTTCTCTCTCTGAAGCTGAACATGCTCCCGTGATATCTTTGGCTGCTTGTGTCTCCGAGGTCAGCTTTGAAGATGCTAATCATTCCTTCTTCAGGCCTCCTGTTGTAGTGGATGAGCGCTTCATGTCTTTGGATCTTCAGGAGACTGTACTTCAATTCCATACTTCTCCTGTTAGTGTGCTTACTCCTGACGTAGCCAGTCCAATGGAGATTTCCCCGGGTAGTCCCTCTGGCGAGCTTCCTTGTCTAGATCTGCTGATGTCTCAAGGACCCTCTACATCAGATGCTCCTCAGCCAGAGTCTCCTTCCTGCATGGACATGGTGGTTTCCAGAGAACCTTCTCCGCCCCCTGCTCCTTGCATGGATTTGGTGGTCTATCAATCACCACCCCTCCCTCGAGATCTAGCTTTCCTTCAAGATTTGGTGGAAGCATCTTTCAATCCCTTCCGTAACGTGCCTTCTCTTGTTCAGCAAGCCTTTTGGAATCGTCACTTAGATCGCTACAAAAAGTGATTTTTGTTTGCTGTTTCTTTCAATGACTATCTTTAGCTTTCTCAACTCTCTCAGATGTTGAATGCATTTATTTTTTTTGATAATGAAAATGGGGGAGAATACTATATTTGATTGTTTGTGCTTGGATATACTCTGTGTTTCTGAAATTGTTATGAATGGCTATGTTTATAAAATGCACAAAGTATGGGGGAGCTAGTATTATGGGGGAGTATCAAACTTAATCAAATTTATATTGTCATAATCAAAAAGGGGGAGATTGTTGACTTATAGAGTGTTTAAGTCATAATTTGTTTTTGATTATGTACGTGTGTATTAAATATTCAATTTGATTCTGTGTACTTAATGAGTATTATAAATATGAGTTTATTTGGAAATACCCTTGAAAAGGGTATTTTAGTTGTCTAATAAAATCGGCTTGAGTATACAAAGCAGAACAGAAAAATAGGGCTGTAAAACTCGGGCTTCTGCCGATGACTGTACAATGGAAGCCTCTGCCGATGCTAAGCAGAAGAAGACGCCGTTTTGAAGTTTTCATCTGCCGATAGCATCCTTGAAGACATATGCCGATGACGTGTCAACTGCTCTTATGCCGATCGCTAAAGACAAAGAAGCATTCCTATGCCGATCGCTACACGACAAAGTGAAGGAAGGCTTCTGCCGATGACGTGGCAAGTTGTTCTTGCCGATTACACTTGAAGCTTCTGCCGATGACGTGGCAAGTGTTCTTGCCGATTACACTTGAAGCTTCTGCCGATGACGTGGCAAGTTGTTCTTGCCGATTACACTTGAAGCTTCTGCCGATGACGTGGCAAGTTGTTCTTACCGATTACACTGAAGCTTCTGCGATGACGTGGCAAGTGTTCCTGCCGATTATATGTGAAGCCTCTGTCGATGACGTGTCAAGAACAATCATGCGATGAAGTGGTCTGAGCATTTAGGTTGCATCTGCCGATGTCGTTCAAAGTGTCTCATGCTGATCACTAGACGACAAACTTCAAAGACTCATCTGCCGATGGCATTCAAAGAATCATCTGCCGATGGCATTCAAAGAATCATCTGCCGATGGCCCTACAAGTTGCATTTACCGATGACGTGGCATTAATTTAAACTGTCTCTGCCGATGCATTTCCGCCAGAATTCAAAGCCAGCCGCGAAGCTACAGTGACGTCGTTTTCAAGCTTTAACTCCAGAACATTAATGGCGACGACGAACAACACTTTCAGATGCAACGGATAAATGTTTCGTACGGATGCTTCCCAACGGTAACATTTTCTCATTTGAAGATAGATGCATTCAATTCGGAGAAGAAGAATATACAGAGTATATAAGTCAAGCTCAAAACACGAAGGAAGAACTTTTGCGAATTTTCAATTGATAGCCCTAAGCTGCAAAAGTTTTCATACTCTGTAATCACTGTACATCTCTCAAAACTCGAACTTGAGACTTCTGCTGTGAGAGTGTAGTCTGTGATCTATTTCACAAATACAAATCATTTGTAAAGGCAGTGGATTGACGCCCGGCAAGTTCAATCCAGAATTGTAAAGGCAGTTGATCGGAGCCCGGAATCCCGATCTAGTTATTCTCGTGAGGAGAAGGGTAAGGATCTTCAAGGGGTGAGCCTTGAAGCGTGGACGTAGGCAGTTTGGCCGAACCACGTAAAAAGTACTGGTGTCGAATTTCTCTCTCTCTCTCTTTACATTATTTGAATACTTGTGTTAAATTTAAGTTTTAATCAAGAAGAGAAATTAAGTCTAAATTAGTAAAATCAAAAAGTCTAATTCACCCCCCCCTCTTCGACAATTACGGTCCTACACCACGGTTCACTGAGGATAGGAGGACTCGCCGCCGGGGTATGGATTATTATACTTACTACGTTATACCTATATGCACATGCACGTATATTATTTTTGGTGGGATACCACTATTATTGAGGTCGGCATTTTTATTGGCATGATCATATTGCATTATTGTGGCATATATATTGATGACTGATCTAACTACCTAGTGGAATTTATATGTCATGTTTTACTTACCTTTGCCGACGGGTTGTATTTGAGATTTCCCTGAGATTTATTATCTTTAGCATGCAGATAGCTTCGTACTTGCATTTGATATTGTTCATGCATTGGTTTTCTGCTGTGCCATTTGGAGTTTGATACTGGAGATAACCGTCTGGCACTCTTAGCTGGGCCCTTATGCTAGGAGTATCAGGGGGTTTTGCCCAGTTGTTGTGGTACTCCCCACGCTTGTTTGGATAGGGTACGCCCCCTGAGAATAGGCGGAATGTAGGGTACGCCCCCTTAGAATAGGCGGAATGTAGGGTACGCCCCCTGAGAATAGGCGGAATGGGCTCGGAGTATGCTCGCCCAGTTACCCGACCTGGCCAGTGTCTGTTCGTTGCTACCCCGGTATGTTAAGTCCACCTTGTGGACCCCTTGGGCCCAGGGTTGAGTGGTTCGTCCCTCCTGGTGTGCCCTAGCGTGTGTCCCGGTGGCCCAGGGCTGAGTGGTTCGTCCCTCCTGGTGGTTGACCTTTTCTCTTCTCCCTATGAGGCCCTGCCTGGTGTTATCGCGGCCTTTCTGTGTTGGTGTGGTTCGGAGGATCTGTGAGTGACCTCCCTTTTAACTGTACACCTGGACATATATTTTTATGATAGAATTGTTGATGTGGGCCTATTTTCACTATATATACTTATTTTATCGTTAGCCCCATTAACCGTTTTAAATGGATAATAAGAAGAGAAATGAATAACATTAAAACTGGTTTTGATCTTTAAAACGTGCATTGATTTAATAAGGCATGCATCATTGGGTGGTAGGTATAACATCTCATACTGAGTTTGTCACTCACCTCATCGACTCCCCCTCTACAGGTAAAGGAAGGAAGGCTAGGAAGTGAGGCCTGTCGTGTTTGGATTTTCCCTAGAGTCTTACCTTTTATTTTCCACAGCTCTGTACTATGTAAGACATTCGAGATTGTGCCTTATTTTGGCATGTAATTATTTTCATTTATCTTGTATTTCTACGTATGTTTGTACTCTCTTTTATTTGTTGCTTCGAGGAGGTCCTGGATTAGTGCTAAACTTTCGCATTTAGCCTTAGGTTAGACGGTGGACCTCTCCGAGGTTGATCGTTTAACCTGGCATTTCTATTAGGCCCCCTCTCGGGTTGTGACAGTCGTAATTGGTGTACGAGAGAATAAGTTTAGTGAAGTAGTTGAATGGTGAGCTCTCGGCCAAATTTACTACGACAATCAATTAATTGAGGTTTTTTGAAATGAGCATTTACGAGAATGATAAGAGGTTACGGAACTCAATGGACTTTGATAAAAAGTTGATTTAAAACATAAAATTAAAAATTATAAGTTATTTCTAATTATAAATATTATATGTGACACCAAATAATCATAATATTTAAGATTTAATCTAAAAGAGAATAAGATATACTCTAGATTAGAGATGTTAAACGAGCGAGCCGAGCCGAAAAAGGCCCGGCTCACCGAGCCGAAAAAGGCCCGGCTTACCGAGCCTAACGAGCCTACCCAAAAAAATTTTCAACTCGAGCCGGGCGAGTCACGAGCCGACCCAACGAACCTAACGAGTCGAGTTTAACGAGCCGAACTTACATAAATAAAATTATTTTATATTATAGTAATGATAAAATATGATAGATACTTAGTCGTGTAAATAATAGAAATCTTTAATTAATATAAAATGACATTTAATTATAAAAAATAGAAGAAAATAAATATATAAAAAATATAACATTCATTATGAATTTGACATTTGTATCACTATAAATTAGACACATCCCAACTAGGTTGACACCCATCTAATTGTCAATCATATGCAAAATGTCAAAAAAAAAAAAATTACAAGTTGAAAAAATACTTTAAAATTTAAATTACAATATTAATCTTCAACATCCAAATTTTTAAAGTCTTCAAGTATTTCGTCATCTCGTTGTTGGATCCTCGTAATGGCGTCGTTCCAATTCTTCATGCAAATGAGTGCCTCCACGAGATCGGATGCAGTGTTCATCGTACGCACGTCCACCTGCACTAAAAGTAGACTCTGATGCTATGGTAGAGACCAGAGGTGTTAGTAGATCACGTGTCATTATAAAAAGAATAAGATATGTGGTGAAAAACATTTTCCACCAATCTAAAATATCAAAGTTTTTTTCGCGAGAAAATTGATATCGAGTGTCAAAATAAATTTATAGTTCATTTCGCATAGAACTAGAGTAAACATCCGTATCTAATTGATTCTAAATATCATGAATACCAAATTGTGAACCTACAATATTTCCACCACCACTACTTGAACTAGCATGTGAAGAAATACATGAACGACTAACATTATAATATTTAGATTCATAAGAAGAAAATAAACCAACAATTTCATTAGTTATTTGAGATAGGATTCTGAAAATAATTGCAGAAGAAGAAGAATGACGAAGAGGGAGAGGGAGAGAAGAATCTTCTAAAATGAGAAAGCTCTGTTTTGTGTAGTTGCTTTTCACACACAATAATTATATTGTCATTTGCTATATATACTAAAAAACTGAGGAAGTGTAACACCCGAGAATTTCATGTAACGCACGTATGTCCTAAAATAGACGGTTAGGAGGGATTAGTGTTGAAGGATAAAGGGATTAACAAAAGAAGAGAATGGGTTTGACAATTCAACATAAAGGGAGTTGAAAAGTCAACAACCAATAAGAGAATTCCAAGTACTTTACATGCATTAAAAGGATGAGATAAATGAATTAAATAAATGGAAAAAGGTGGGATTTAATGTTGATTCACGTTGAATGAAAGAAGAAAAGACAAGTGGTGGTAGTTTTATAAATTTAGAAAGTTTGAGTGGGCAAATTCATAAAGTAAAAATAATGGTTAGGTTAAAAAGGTGAAATGGTAATGTTTAATCATCTTCTCCCCTCTTTCTTCCTCTCCCACGATCCAGCCAGCCCTCAAAGCTCTCCCTCCTTCTTTCCATAGTTCTTTCAAGGATTTCAAGGTAATAACACGTGGGTTTTGATTTTTATACTTTGAGGTGAAGTTTATTGAAGGTTTTAGTGAGTTTTAAGTGTTTTTGGTGAGGGCTTGGAAACCCTAATTGGTGAAGTCCGAAAATTGAGTTCTAAATGTTAGATTTCTTCCTTATGTTGATGATTTGGTTGTTGAATGACTAGGTTAGGTAGATTTTAGGGTTAGATTGAAGATTGGTGAAGTGTTCCACAAAAATGGTTGAAGAACACCTATATACCCGATTCTGTTTGATGGATTTTCGAGTTGGTCAATTACTTTGTTTGGTTACTTTGAGTGAGTCAATGGATAGTAGACGTGTAGAGGTTTCCGAGTTGGGGTGGCACGTCGAAATCCGTTGAAAAACGAGTGAGTTATGACCGTTTAAAGTTTGACGGTCAATTTTGGGTGAAAATCGGGTTTATGTATTTAAGTGTGAGATTATTTGTGTGTTGGTTAGTTTTAGGTTAAAAAGTTAGGGTTAGTTTAAGCTAGTTGAATTGTAGAATTTCTTAGTTTGTTACTAAGTAACTTTTCCTTAATGGTTAGGTAATTGACGTGTACTTTGGTTGGACGAAGTGACAGCACGTTTTTGAAGCAGCCAGGTAAGTAGTGCACTCGTGCTTGAAGTGCACGACGAGGATTCTACGATCGATTGGGGGATTCTAATGTACGTAATGAGTCGTGAGTATGAATTTCTCGACCTCAACCTGTTCGTGCTTGAAGTGCACAATGGGGTTGGTGCTTGAAGTGCACCCGTGCTTGAAGTGCACAATGAGGTTCGTGCTTGAAGTGCACTCGTGCTTGAAGTGCGCGATGAGGATTCTACGATCGATTGGAGGAGATTCGGTTGGCCGTCTTGGACTGTGTTGGGACGTGTGCCTCCGGTCTAGCTCCGTGGGTCAAGGCGTGGCCGTCCTGGACTGTGTGGGGGCGTGTGCCTACTTGATTCACCTGGAAGTGAAAGATAAAAATGCAATTGAAACGAAAAGAAAACAACAGAGTGTGTAGAGACTGCATGTTAGGGTTGAGTCGAGCATTTAGTGTGTGGTTGTGCATAATTCCCTACTTGCTAAGCGTTAGGCTTACCTTTTTGGTGTGTTCTATGGTGTAGGTGACGATTTGTTTACAGGTGAGGTAGACGAGACTACCAAGGATTAGGCTGCAGTCGGAGGAGTACGGAGTTCGCCGGTGCAGGCTATTGTCGGGGCGTTTTGACCACTGGATGTCTCGGGTAGTGGGAGGTGAATGTTTGACATGGATAGTTTAATTTGTAAGTATTTTGGTATGGATAGTTGGTGTGCGGAAACGTTGTTTTGTGGGAATGTGTAGATAGTTTGGTAAGCTTTTTGATAAGGGTTTTGGAAGGAATATTGGTTAAAACAACTTAGATAAATTGGACGTGTAGTACGAATATTGGCAAATGTTTTCGTAATGTATTTTGGTGTTTTTGAGTTGGGATATTGTGTTTAATGGTTGTCGTATTTAAGGAAGTTGTAAACATATATTTTCGTGTGTTGATTTCAGGTTTTGGTATAAAGAAATTTAGGCGTTATGCCGCCCGTTTCGGTTTTAAACTATTTAACGTCGGGTTATGTTCGCTATTTTTTTTATGTAATCGTTTGAAGTCGGTTTTCTACAAAATTTACGGGATTTGAAGATTTAGGTGTCGGGAGTGTGTGGTTAAAATTTCATGGATTTTGGAGAAGTTTAGCTTAAGGAAAAGTGGAAAAACAAATTTGCATGCAGGTGTTGACATTTACTGTTCATCATGTTGTAAAAGTGTCGACACCAAAGACAAGGTGTCGACACCTACTGTTCATGGTGTTGCAAAAGTGTCGACACCAAATACAAGGTGTCGACACCGTTTGCAAAGGAATGGGACCAGAGAATAAACTGTTTTTAAAGTGTTGACACCTACTGTTCATAGTGTCGACACTTTACTGTTCATACTTCAATTTTTAACATTTTGACGCTTATTTCAAACCAGTTTTAACCCGACTTTTTCCGACATATTTTAAACATATTTTGGCACGTTTTCCAACAAAATTCGAGGGTTCGAAAAACCCGAAAACCGAGCCGAATATTTAACGAAAAATATTTTAAACGTCATTTTAAACACGGGATTTGTTTGCAACGTGACGCACCGGGCCCGGGGCGGGTTCGGGGCGTTACAGGAAGAGGGTAATTTAGGAAATATTGATACAAAGAACTAAGATACGCTAATATCTCCCCTCAAGAGCAAGGCCGCTGGCCGAAAATCTTGGATGTGAAATTTGAGAAACTAGATGGCGGGAGTGGCTTGGTAAGAGCATCTGCAATTTGATATTCGAAAGGTAAATTGGACTATCAAGGATTTCTGTTGTTCCTTTTCTCGGACAAAATGAAAATCAATCTCAACATGCTTGGATTTTGAGTGCAAAATCAGGTTGGATTCCAAATATGTAGCACTGAGATTGTCGCAATAAATTATAGGGATATCAGGAGGCACGATACTGATTTCAGTGAGGAGAGATTTTAACCAAAGAGTTTCTGCTACGCCATTTGCAATGCTTCGATATTTAGATTCGGTACTCGAGCGAGAGACGACTTTTTGTTTAACCGATGACCAAGAAATAAGGTTAGAGCCCAAAAAGATGCAATATCCACTTGTGCTTTTACGATCATCCCAACATGAAGCCCAATCAACATCTGTATAACACGTCAGGTTAAAAACATGATGAAGGAGAGAAAGTAAGGCCGAGAGATAATGTTCCTTGAAGGTATCAGAGAATTCTTTTAATAGATTGCTAGTGCACATCAGAGGGAGCATGCATAAATTGACTAACCTTGTTGACTACAAAGGCTATATCCGGTCGGGTAAGATAACAATATTGGAGACCACCAACGATACTACGATAGAGATAACCATCAAGTAAAGGGGTGCCAAATGTTATGGACCTAATACCATTGGGGTAGGAACTGGCTTGCAAGATTCCATCTGAGCCAGACGAAGTAGTTCAGTGATGTATCTAGATTGAGAGAAATGCATACCAGAAGATGTCCGAGAAACTGAGATGCCAAGAAAATAAGAGAAAGAGTCGAGGTCACGAACCACAAACTGACGATGCAAATAGTGGAGGAACTGATCCATTAAAGGATTGGAGTCACAGGTAAGTATAATATCATCGACATACACCAACAGAAGTAGGGTAGTAGAGGGCTTCTGGTAAATGAATAAGGAAGCATCTGATTTTGATGCAAAGAAACCCCAATCAAGCAAAGTAGTATATAATTTGTTGTACCAGGCTCTAGGAGACTGCTTTAGACCATACAACGCTTTCTTGTGCAGCGAAACAGCAGATGGATGAGAAGAATCAGTGAATCTCAGGGGTTGTTGCATAAATACTGTATCAGTTAGATCACCATGTAAGAAGACATTGCTGATATCGAACTGCCGAATAGCCTAACCAAGAGAGAATGCTAAAGACAAAACAGTACGAACCGTGGTAGGTTTGACCACGGGGCTAAAAGTCTCATCGTAATCAACACCCTCAGTCTGATCATAGTCTTTGGCCACTAGTCGAGCTTTATAACGACTGACGGAACCATCAGAGTTAAGCTTCACTTTGAAAATCCACTTACAACCGATTAGTTTAGCACCCGGTGGTAATGAGACAAGTTGCCAAGTGTTATTCTTGTGAAGAGCGGAAAATTCATCTTTCATAGCGGCCATCCAATGAGGAGTTTAGATGCTTGGAGGAAGGTTTTTGGCTCAAGAGGTAAAGAGGTGTGAGCAGATAGAGCTCGTGGTTTGAAGATACCATTTTTTGATCTAGTTCTCATGGCATGTGAGTTAATGGAAGGTGATGCATGGTGGAGTTGGGAGGATGATTGGGAACAGTAGGGAAATGTGGTTGCACAATTAGAGTGGGAGATGGGACGGGTTGGAGGGGAGGATTAGAGCCGGTTGAATTTTGTGGAAGGGTGGGTAATGATGGAATAAGGAGTGATATAATGGGAATAGACATGGAATATGAAAGTGGTGGGGAAGAAGGAATGGAGGAGAAAGAGAAAGATGATTCATCAAAAGTGACATGACCAGTGATATAAAGTCTATGAGAGATAGAGTCAAGACAAAAATAACCCTTGTGGTGGTTACTATAGTCTAAGAAGACACAAGAAAGTGAGCGAGGTTGTAACTTATTTTGATTGAAAGGATGGAGAAATGGAAAACAAAGACATCCAAACACGCGAAGCGAGGAGTAAGGAGGGAGAGAGTGAAACAGACATTCAAAAGGAGATTTGTTGTTTAATACGGGAGTAGGTAAGAAGTTTATCAGCATTGTGGCGGTACTAAAAGCATAAGGCCAATATCGTTGAGGTACAGAGGAGTGGAAAAGGAGTGTCAAACCAGTTTCAACGACATGACGATTTTTACATTCTACACGCCCATTTTGAATTGGCATGTAAGGACAAGAGATACGATGATGGATGCCAAGAGATTTGAAAATTGGAGTCAATGATTGGAATTCACCACCCCAATCACATTGAATATTTTTAATATGAGAACTAAAATGGATTTGAATAAATTTATGAAAGTTCAAAAAAGTTTGATGAACGACACTTTTCAATTTTAAACAAAAAATCCAAGTAAACCGAGAATAGTCATCAACACATAGAAGAAAATACCGGTCACCAGTAACAGAGTTAATAGGGGATGGACCCCAAACATCCATATGCATAAGTTCAAACGGAGACAACACATGAGAAGTAGAAAGTGGAAAAGGCAAACGATGATTCTTACTCATTTGACAAGCAGTACAAAGTTCAGTGGAACTAGATTTAACAAATGGAACATGACATAATTTTAATGCAGAAGATAAAGCAGCATTGGATGGGTGACCGAGTCTGAAATGCCACAATTTGGAAGTCTGAAGAGTTGGTGAAGAAGTAGGGACATAGGAGCTAGCTGTCAAGGACAAGGCGTGAGATGCAAGAGGGATTGTGTAAAGGCCGTTACTGAGTGTACCTCAAAGGAGTGTCTGGTGGGAGCTCCGATCCTTAATAAAAAATAATCAGAGTGAAATTCAACAAAAATTGGATTGTCACGACATAATTGATGGATACTAACAAGATTGTGAGATAAACACGGAGCATGGAAAACATTGTTTAATAGGAGAGGACGATTTTCAGTAGGAATAAGAGCAGAGCCAGAATTTGCAATAGAGAGAGAATTACCCGAGGCTGTCAAAATTTGAGTAGAGCCACTGTATGGAGTTCGGTTTTGAACCAGAGAGGGATCCGGAGTGAAATGGTGCGTGGCACCAGAATCGAGCATCCAATGCGCTGTCGGTGCAGAGGAAACGAGAAACGGTAGGAGTCCGGCAGAGTTAGCCTGAGCTGGGGAGGGAGATGAGTTCGAGTAATGAGAGGTGGTGGTTTGTGGGTAAATGGGATTCGGGTAGTGGTTATATGGGTGATTGGGCTGTGGGTACGTGGTGTTTGGGTGAAATCTAGATTGTTGATTGGGCCGGTAGGATCCGTTTAACCTATGGTAGCAAACCGCTGCTGAATGACCCACCTTCAAACAAATTTGGCATTTGGGCTTATTGGACTCGGGTCTTGGGCGCCAGATGGAATTCGGGTATGGTCCAGAACTTAATCCACGCACAAATTGATGGTTCGACTGTGGAGGCGTGAAATTAGGTCTGAAATCTGTTTGGTTGAACGATAGCCGAGGAGGACGGAACGACCTCCGAACGGCGACGTTGGCTTGAAGGGAGCTCAAAGGCAGAAGCTGGGAGGCTGAATACTGTTTTTCTAGTCGAAAATCATAGCTCTGAAGGAGACTATTGATCTCTTCCATAGGCGGTTGATCGGTCCGATTGGTGATGGAGGTGACAAACGGGTTATATTTGATGCCCAACCCTCCAAGAAAATAGAGTAGACGGTCGCGGTACGACACTGGTTCACCAATTGCGGCTAAAGTATTACATATTGAGGTCAGTTTCTGTATATATGCCACGGCTGAAATGCCATCCTTCGATAAACTATGAAGTTGGCTACGGAGTTCGGTTATTCTGGCTAAGGATGCATGTAACAATGTAGGGTTTGTGATTTTAAATTCAAATTGGAAATTCCCAAATTCAATTCAAATTTTGATTCCAAGTAATCTGTAACCTAATTTTTGGATAAAAATCAGATTAAAATCAAGGTAAATTAGATGAACCTAACTCGAAAAATCAACCAAATACAGAAGAGGTTTTGATTTGAGGTTCAACAAACCCGAATTGAAATCGGATTTTCAGAGAACCAGTCGGATTCTTCTCTGAAAATCCGACGTTCAATTTGTTTGTATGTGGTCTAAAAGACGTCTAGATACAAAGGAGAGATCTAACTGGACAATGCCAAAAATCCGAGCTAGAGGACTTGTAGCTCAAAAAATCCGATTGGTACTCGGATTTCACGGAGGGTGCGGAGCCAATCCTCCCCTATAAATAGAACCTTCGAGGAGGAGGAAACTCACACCAAAGTTCTCCTCTCCCTCTCGAGTTCTCCAGAAGAAGAAAAGAACTCTTACCTCTTCGGTCACCGGCGACAATCTGAGGAAGTAGCGAGTTTCGACCACCACTCAGCTCCGACGAAGCTTCCTCTCTGGCAGCCGAGCTCTGACGAACTCTCCGACGACCACCGCGGCGTAAGATCTCTCTCCCCCTCGCTCCGTTCCTCTCTGTCGCACTCCCTCTCTCTCTGAATCCCTCTCACTCTCTCTGCAGAATCACGAACGCGAGGAAGAAGAAGGTTGGTTTTGTTTTAAAAACCTAAACCAGACCAGCAGCGAACCGACCCGAACCGGTTCACTTATTTTGACCCGAACCGAACCAACAGTGAGCCAAACCGACCCGAGCACTGTTCACGATCGACCCGGTACTGTTCACCCGAACCAGACCAGACCCGATTTTTCGACCCGAATCAAACCAGACCGATCGAAAATTTATCCGGTAAGAATTTTTGCCCAAATTCTTTTAAAGTTGGATTAAAATTAAGTGGGATTTTAATATTGTTATTTGAATTAGGCAGAAAAGATTTTGGAACCGTCCGATTCGATCCAAACAGATCCAACCGATTCAATTCGACCCGATAACACAACGTAAGGAATTTCTGCTCAAATTTCGTTGAAATTGGATTTATTAAATAGGATATTAATATCAAAGATTTTATTTGAGCAGGATATTATTGTGGAATTTTTGGAAATCCCGATAGGCATTAAATTGCTCGGAATCCAAGTAAGTGAAATACAAGTTTTGACTACGGCCCTACATCACAAGATTATTTTATTTTTCAGTCACACGTTTTTAATGATTGAGCACATATGTTAGAATATCGACATAGAATAGTTTAAAAGATAAAATGGATAGGTTATTTGCATGTGTATGAAAAAGTAAAAGGGAATTGACGGAAAAATGCGATAGCGAAAGCCTGAACGACAGTGAGATGGTGAGCTTGAGCATATGTTTTAATGTGATAGCAAAAGCCTGAACGACAGTGAGATGGTGAGCTTGATCTTTAAAATTAAAAGTAAAAGATGACGAAGCTTGAACGACAATGAGATGGCTAAGTCTTAAAAGAAGGTTGAAATTTCAACCAGTATGCAACTGTTAACAGGATTTGATAAAAGTAAAAGTAAAAGTAAAAATTTTTGTAACTTGCACGTATTTCCACTTACTAAGTTTTCTCACAGTTTAATTTTTAACTTGTGATGTAGGTGAATTTTTGTCTGAGGAAGAAATTGCTGCAATTGAGAACCCTCTAGTGGCAAGCGAGCATACAGAGGAAGAATATATTGTTGAGTTTTAAGCAAATGATTTGAATTAAGTATGCTTTAGTTTTCAAACAATATTTAAAACTTTATTTTAATTTAAGACTTTGAATAATTTTGTTGACTTTTTATTATTAAATAAAGTTTCATTAATTGTTTTAATTATGCGATGGTTTCAAGATTTTGACAAATTAATTATCAAAGATTCTGCGATATTTAAGTTTTAAATTTTAAAAATTTCGATTTAACGCTCGATTTTAAAAATCAATTTGGGAAAAATTCTAGGGTTTTCAAAATTAGGGTTTTAAATTGGAGATTTTTAAATTGGGGTGTTACAATGCAGAAGAATACATTCGACTAAGTGCCAACCAAATATCCTTTGCGGTGTTTAGAATGACTATTTGGGAAGAAATTGTGGATCTAATTAATTCAATATGAGACGAAATATATGTCATACCATTTTTAACAATTAAATTTAAAATATGACAAACACATCTCATATGGAAAAAAAAAAATCGTGAGTAGTATCTAATTGAAAATCAATTTTAAAATGAGAAATAACAGCATCGTTAGTACTAGCATTATCAAGTGTTATGTTAAATATTCTGTCTCGAATAGAATATTTTTACAATATCGTTACAATATATCTATAAATTGTAATACCAGTGCAGGTATATTCACAATTACGAAATCCTAAAATTCTTTTATTTAATTGTCAAGAGTCATCAATAAAATGAGAAGTTACAACAACAGAACTTATAGAATTACGTGCACTCCATAAATCAGAGGTGATACAAATAGACATTGAAGGGCACTTCAAAAAAATAAAATTAGTTCATTTTTCATATTATTAAACATTTTAATAATATCAATTCCAGTTGTACTTCTAGGAACACGTTTAAAATTAAGAGTAGCTTATTCTTTCATAAATTTTTCAAATTAATCACTATCGGTGAACGCTAAAGGCAACTCACATTGTGTTACAAGTTTTGTTATTCATTCTCTTATTTTATTTTGTGAATACAAAAAAGTGCCACTACCACTAGCATTCAATAATCTTTGTGTAGAGTTTCTAACTTGTTCGGTTAAGTGACATTTTTGATAATGCCTGCCTAGTGCTCTAGTTGAACTACCGAAAATATATGCATAATTTTTAATACAATAGTTACATTGAGCTCTAGATTCTACTTTTACATCAATTTTAATTTCTTTCATTACAAAGTGTTTCCATACTTCAGACGTTTTTTTTAGGTGATGAAGTAGATGCTTCTGCAGAGGATTGCCCTATTGAAAATGCAGAGTTTATTTCTCTAATTTTCTCAATATCATCATCAATATTATAATTACGTGGATCCATAACTATTAAAAATAAAATTTTAAAGTAAATTTCAAATAAGAAAATGATACCACAAAACCAATGTTCAACAAAAGCTTGTAGGTGGTGTGATTGATCAACTTCACGAATACGAAACCTACAAAAAAATTAATGTAAAAAAATTTAGTTAATATAACTACAAATATAATTAAAAATTATGTAAATATATGTAAAAAAATAAACTAAATTTTACATTGTTGAAGCAAAATGAAGAATAAATTGAGAGCGCCAAATGGATTGAGAGAAAATTGAAGAATGAATTCAAGAGATTGAGAGAGATAGGTGAAAAAAAATAGAAAGGGTGGAAGAGAATTTATAGGAGGAGGGGAGGGGGTGGGGTGGGGTGGGCAACAGTCACAAAACCGTTGCAGCGTTGCTGCCCAGGCCTGCTGAGGGAAGTAGAGCAATGATCATAAGATCGTTGCTCGCTGCTGCAGCGTGCACATCGACGAGAGAGAGGGATAGAGAGCAACAGGGGAGAGAGAGAGAGAGAGAGAGAGAGAGAGAGAGAGAGAGAGAGAGAGAGAGAGAGAGAGAGAGAGAGAGAGAGAGAGAGAGAGAAGCAACGGTCTTTATGACCGTTGGTAGATGTTGCTACATATCGACGAAAGAGAGAGAGCAACAACGGGGGAGAGAGAGAGAGAGAAGCAACGGTCATAAGACCGTTGCTTGCTGCTGTTGTACATCAACGAGAGAGAGAAAGAGGGTCTCAGTTTTCCACTTTTCATTATCTTCTTTCTTCAGTTCAGCACTCTTTCACTGTTTATCATCTTCCTTCTATGGCCTTCACTAAAAACCCTTACAGGTTCCTTTCAGGTCACTGTGTAGGGGCGATGTAACGCCCCTACTGGGGCGTGATATCGCCCCACACTCTGTAAGTGGGGCGACACAAGCTTCACTAGGCGATATAACGCCCCAGCAGGGGCGTGACATCGCCCCTTGATCGTTCTCGCAAGTTTCAAGCAGGGGCATGAAGTCTGCCGTTTCGATGATCGCTCTCTTTACGACCTGCATACAGCACCGCCTTCGGGTCTGAGTAGTTGGAGCCGAGGGAAGTTTGCCAAACTTTGGAGACAGTTCAGGCGCCGAGGGAGGTTCACCGAACTTCAGAGGTAGTTGCCAGAGCGACCACAGAGAACACAGAGGAATACCACGGTGACCACAGAGCGACCTTGAGTGCGTTTGCGATCTCCTTCACCTGGCTGATCGGCGCCAAAGCTTCCCATGCTTCCGAGTTCCGAAGCAGAGAATACCACTGACGTCGGATGACAGGAGTCAGGGATGGGACGAGTGAGTCAGTGACGACGGAGCGGCTCCCGAGCTGGCCTTCGACCGAGCTAGCTTGCCAGCTGGCTCTTGGAGCCCGACCATCAATGGGCTCGCGAGCCCAGACGGCCGAGCTCAGCTCGGGCCGTCGAGGTGGCCCGGGCCAAGCCCGCTCGTTACTGTAGCGGTCTCAGCCCGCCCATTTAACATATCTTTTCTAAATGCATGCTTTATACGAGGTATAACTGACAATCCTCTTTCTATTGAATATCAACAAGTGGGCCCTTAATAAGAAAAATATTAGAATTCAGTGTGACTCAAATTCTATCTGGATTATATCCGCGTTGAGAATCTCATTATATTTAGGATTCTGGTTTAGTGTATAAATACATGCACGAGTCACAAAACTCATTATATTGATTTTCTAATATTAAAATTTTGTTCTTTATTTGTGATTTTTTTTCTTTTTTTATTTTTCTCGTAAATTTCAGTGTCTATTATTTTTATATATATTTTTTAATTCTGGTTTGATTTCAAAAATTGATATTAGAGCGGTATTAAAAGTTTCATGAAAATCAAATTTTGATTCGTCAGAATTTTGATTTGAAAAAGAAGAAAAAATAGAAATTTTCATTGTGGGTTCTTCTTTGCCGTGAAGAAGAAAAAACACACAGGAGACAAAACCAAGCCCATCGAAGAGGAGAGTTTGTTGATTTGCTCTGTCGCAAAGTCGACCACCACTGCGTCGCTAGCCATTCGCTCAACGCAGATGCTGCCGATCTCCACAGAACGATTAATTGTTCTTTGCCCATGTTCATCTATCTATCCATAATAAAATTGAGACACATTGAGTAATAATGTATTCTCTTAAAATATTAATATTATTATATGGTAAGGAAAGAAACTCAGTGTTCCCTTCCAAGTATAGTTAATTAGTGAAGTATGGAGGTCTATATGCAAAATATTAGTCATGTCAATATCAAAATAAAAGTGCGCTGACGTCAGATCCGAGAGGTAAGTATTTGTCGTGTAGCCAAGAGGGATCCTACACCTTCTTTAGTGATGACGTGGCATAGAATTACTGGATAATCCGTGAGAATAGATTAAAAATTCACTTCCATTTTTCCATATATAATTAAAATACAAAATTAATATTTTTAATTTATGAAATTTATATTTCAATACTATATTGTTCACAATTTTAAGAAATAAGCTTTACAAATTTAGATAATGTTTTTACTTTCAACTTTGGACCTCATAAGACTTAAAAACATAATTGATCAAGTTATAATGAAGTGAGCTAGTCTCTGGATAGAAGTATGTTCGTCCGTTGAAATGTCTGTCTCGAGCTTGAACTCAAATCTTTGACAGAGTATTTATATGAATTAAAATACCGCTTATAAGTAATAACACAAAGTCAATAAATTTGTTTTTTTTGTAGCAAAGGGATCGAGCCAATAGTGGTGAAACTAAATTAAAGTAAATATTATTAAATGTAACGTATACTTTTAAAGAAATTTAGTTATTAAAATTATAATTATTATTTATTTTTTTAATAATTATTTGAAATGATTTAATAAAAAAATACCACATGGTTATGATGCTATTAAATATTTAACAATTGCATCTTACAAGTTATATACATATTAACTAGGTTGACAACTATCTAATTATCAATCATTTGTAACTAAGAGTGACAAACGAATCAACCGAGCCGAGCTAACTGTGAAAAAGTATGATCCACCAAGCCTAACGAGCTTAGTGACCCTAACGAACGTGGAAAAAAAAAAATTCAAACCGAGCCAAGCCCGCTATAGTGTCAAGTCGGCCGAGCAGGCTGGCGAGCTAATCCGCTCGTTTAACACCTCTCAGCTACACCGAGTTTGATTTCGAAAATATAGATTGAAAGTCTAAAACATAATTAAAAAAGAAAGGACGAATGCATTCAAGGAGAATGAATCTGGGTTGTAAAATTGTTTCGGCTCTACCAAAACGATAAAATTGGAAAAGCAGTAGACTGGAACTAGGGGAAGCGCGGCCCAATGTTAATTGGGCCTTCTACTAAACCGCATCCTTACGACAGGCGGAGTGTACTTGGAAAAACCCTAATTCGCTGCTGCTACGCCTATATATATCTCTAGCAAACCCCTCTCCGATCTTCACCACTCTGTGAGCGCTCGCCCTCAGTACGTTGTACTCTCGCTCTTTCTCTCTGTTTATGAGATTCGGTCTGTTTTTTGTTTTAAGGATTGATTGTATTTGTTAGATATTGTTGTCAATAGCATGTCGTTACAGAGTGTAGATGTAAGGCGAAGAATTGGTTCTGTGATTTTTTTTTCCCTACGGATTTACTTTATTGTGGCTTAAGGAATACTTTTTGAAATTTGTAGGTGGTCAGAAATGGCGGTGCCGTTGCTCACGAAGAAGGTTGTGAAGAAGCGGGTTAAGAAGTTTAAGAGACCCCAGAGCGACCGGAAGATCTCTGTCAAGGTATATATCAGATTTCATTTGTAAAGTAATATTCATGCATGAGTGTATCTGATTTAGAAATGGGAATCTATTTTTTTTTTCTTTACATTGATTAAAATGTTATACCAGTTAGTTGGTTGATAATTGTAATGAGGAATGTGATGAAGATTTTTGTCGCCCCAGTCTTATTTGCGTCTCTGGACGTAATATGGTGATTGACATGAAATTGTCTGATTCCTGTCTTTGTTTTGTTTTTCTCCTTATTTTCTTGTTTCAAAGCTTCTAGTTTTAAACTATTTTCTTCCATATGAAGTCGCTGATATGATAATAACATTTGACGCTCAGTCTAACTTCTATATTTGGATGCTGTTTGGTGATCCAGTGATCGACTATCTGATCCTCTCTTTTTAATTTAGAATTTTTACGCTGATGAGTTCAATTTGGTCGATGTTCCTTCAGTGTGGAAAAATGTTTCTTTCTGTCTTTCCGGTGATGTATTCTGTAGATGTTTATGACAGTTCTAGAGGACGTGATGATATCTTTTGACGCCCAGTCTTACTTGCATCCTAGTGCTGCAAGTTGGTGATAGTCATTGACATTTTATCTGATCCTCTTGAAATCATTTGTCTTTTCTCAAAAAGGGAACATGTATGTTTAGGCTACATTTGTTCATCAATGACAGTATGACAGATATGATTATATCTTTTGACGCCCAGTCTTACTTGTGGCCTATTGGTACAAGTTGGTGATTGTCATTCATGTTTTATCAGATCCTATTAAAATGATTTGGATAATCATTCGCTTTAGTTTTATCATTGTAAAATAGTTATTGAATATATGCACATGGTATGATGATGTTAACCCAATTAGTCTGTATTGATGATGAAATATATCATGCACTACCATCTGACCCAAGGTGCATATTTCTATTAATTTATAATAAAAATAATTTCATTATTCCATTTCCTTCTGGTTAACATTATAGCTTGTTTTTTTTTTTGCAATCTATGATGGAAATCATACTTTTAATGCTGACTCATGATTATGACAAATTATCACCATCTTTCGACTGAGATTGCATATGGATCCTTAATTTTAGCAAGCTCTAAAAGCTGTTTGCCCTTGGTATCTAATGTCCTGAATTAATTGATTGTGTCTGGACATTTCGTTTTAGGGCATAAATAAACTATAGCACCATTCTTGCGACACAGTTGGCTTTGCTTCTATAAGCTTTCTGTTACTACTATATTGAGGTGTACATTCTCTATTTTTGAGTTTTAGATGATTTTGCATGATATTTGACAGTTTGGCTCTTTGTTCATTACTAATAAATGATGCTGATTGTGTGCACCAAGATTCTAATCTCAACCTATATCTACAGGAAAACTGGCGTAGACCAAAGGGTATCGATTCTCGGGTGAGAAGAAAGTTCAAGGGATGCACTCTGATGCCCAATATTGGATATGGCTCAGACAAGAAAACCCGCCATTATCTGCCAAATGGTTTCAAAAAATTTGTTGTGCACAACGTGAAGGAACTTGAAGTACTTATGATGCACAACAGGTGAATTTTATGTTTCTTCTACCTTTCCCTGTCAACTTCAAGGTATAAATCTCATTAAATTTTTTATATATCTCAGGACTTACTGCGCTGAAATTGCCCACAATGTATCAACGATGAAGAGGAAAGAGATTGTGGAGAGAGCGGCCCAGCTCGATGTTGTTGTTACAAACAAGCTTGCTAGGCTGCGTAGCCAGGAAGATGAATGAGTTTGTATAACATTCTATCTTTTCTGGATAAATCCTACGAAAATTTGTTTTAAGTTTTAGAGTTTGTGTTCAAACTTTTTATGCGTAAATTCAATACACAATATAATTCTTCCATTTTGTTTAGACTTGCTAATAATTGTGGGAACGATAGTAATTGCATATTCAAAAATCTTGGACAGGTATCTATATTTACATCTTCATAAACAGCTCCATAGGATAGCTAATTCTATATTTCCTGGCTGCTCTGTTCCTTCTGCTATCCCGCCCTTTTTCACTTGATCCCACATTACTATTAGCCTAGCTCTAAATTTCTCAGCTTCTCAGATTCAAAATGGCATGAAATCAGTTTCTTGAGTTCATTATTTTGGATTCAACCTTCTTCAGCTGAGCATTGCATTTTTGAGATTGCATTCGAGTACAGTTACTGATCCTTCTGTCAAGTCGTAGGAATTGGTTGGCGAAGAGAAGGAGATAATCCTTCGTCTTGGCTTTCCTCTAGAGATAAATTCAGCAATTGTCCAACCCCTCAGTCCATTCATGGCGTTCCAATCTTCATTGCCATTTTTGTGCAGTTTTAGCCACTCTTTCAAACTCGTCTCCCCATGTTGATCCGATCGTGGCTGTGGCGTCGCGCTCGTAACACCTGGAAGCATCAAACTCTGCAGCCTTTCCTCCAATCCTTGGACTAGGGGTGGGCAACTTGCGGTTCGTGGTCGGTTTTGGAGGGAAACCGAACTGAACAGACCATAGTTTGATTTCAGATTTAGAGTCCGAAACCGGTCGGGAAACCTCCAGAACCAAACCGAAACCAAAACCAAAAGTTTTAGTTCGGTTCCGGTTTTTCAAAATATGATTACCATCGGCAACGACAGCGAGAATATTGGAGTCGTAGCAACCGGCGTTCTAGTAGACTTTGTAGGAAGCGAGGCGATCCTTGGGAGCCATTCCGTCAACAGATGGAACTTAAGTTCCCCTTCGTCAGTGAGACGAGCCTCTGCGCGGAAGAGGCGACGAAGGAGATCGAGGTCTGTATCAACAAGTTCTCTTACCGGTAAGAAATTCATCTTTTCGTCGTCTCTTCCCCGCAGAGGCTCGTCTCGTTGAAGGAGAATATGCTAATTTGTCGGTCCCCTTCGTCGCCTCTTCCCCGCAGAGGCTTGTCTCGCTGATGGAATGGATCTCGCTCTTCGACCAGATACAGACCTCGATCCCCTTCGTCGCCTCTTCCCCAGAGAGCCTCGGGTTTTTCTTCCAGCGAAGATCGAAACCGACAAATGAAACTTAATTGCATCAACATATGAGTAATAGGTTTTTGAATGTCTCCTGCTTCTGAGTTTTCTGTTCATGTCTGTTGAAGGTGGACCGGTTTTTTAAAAACAAAACAAAGGTTTCAAATTGGTTTTTCATAAATCCCCAAATGTTCGGTTCAGTTTGGTTATTGTCGGTTTTGAATGATCTAAACGAAGACCGAACCAATAATTTCGGTTCCTACAAAATAGAATCGAAGTTCAGTTTCATTATGCTCAAAACCGACCCAATTCGAACCGATTTCATTGGATCCGGTTCGATTCATCAGTTCTGATTCCAGTTCAGTTTTGCTTTTGCACACCCCTACCTTGGACCTCTCAGTTTCTTGATTGATTCAAATTCCTTCTAACTTTCTTTGTCATCCACGCTTGATAGGAGATTGACGAGCCAACACTTCATTTGTACGGTGTTCTAGTGGAGGAAACCCAATAGAGTTGTCTTCTTCATCGCTCAGAAAATAAATATAATTTTGATCTTCTTCACTCGAAAACTTAGAAAAATCTTTTCGGGAAAAAATCAATAGCAGATGAACAAATCTGTTATGAAGATCGAAATACATCTGCTAGTTTTGCTACTTTAATTTACATGAATTTATAGGGAAAACAAAACTTTAATTCAGATTTACTATGTGGGTCTAATCGGCGTGACCCATATAGAATTCGGGTAACACTGAAATATAACAATATCCACATTGACATGAATTCTACGAAGGAGATCCATAGCATGTGTTCGTCAGCTTTGCTCAAGAACCCATCTCCACCTTGAAACAAATTCGGTTGCAAGGAATCAATCTTCAAATCTTCTTTTTCCACATAGGCCCCTGATAAGTCACCTCAGCAACTGATGCTGATCAGGTTTAAAAACATTTAAACCATAATGATGATATCTTCAAATTTCACAGAGCGTCATCCAAATTTTGGCAAGTATATCTCGCATCTTGACATGTTATATCAAATATACTATTCAAAAAACACATTTTTTTTCCACAAAATATCTAATCCAAATAACTGGTTTCAATAAAATATTCACTCTTGAATTGAAGCAGAAAATCATGGATATCACAAGATTTTAAAAGATATCTTCAAAATTCAAATATTTTTGTGATAACAAATGAGTCTCAACATCAAATCAAACCAAATTGCCAAAATAATCGCAGGTATCACGAAATTTAAATTTAATTTGAATTTCAATCGAAAAACAATATCCAATTTTAAGATATTCCTGCCATTCCAAATCATCAAATTAAATATTCCAAAAACCTTCTAAAATCCTAAGGATTTTAAACAATTTTTATCTTTGGCAAAAATTTAACTTTGCAAGGTACACTCTTATAGCAGCCCCAATCAAAACGACTTGACAACGAGAATAGAGAACAATGATGCAGATCTATGGCGACTGACAGCGACTAGGAGACCCTCCGATGACGAACCTGTTGCTCAGAGGTGCCTTGGCTCCGAAAAACTTAAAACGAGAAAAAGTCAAAGCTTTCACAACTAGCAAGACAACTGTTTTCTAATGGCAGTTGCACAACAACGAAGAACAAATCTTCATGAACAAGAGAAATGGTACGGGGAACAATTTTCTTTTTTTTTTCTTCTTCTTTTGCCCAAAAACTGTAATTTTCTAAAAAATTATAAAAACTTTGTTCGATGCTGAAGACCAGAGAGAATTGATATTTCGATAAACTTCGAAACTTGGATTCTATATTTTCTTCCCCAACAAGCTCTGATACCACTTGTTAGAAATCGAATGAAAACTGGAAAAAAAAAATACGATGTGAGACACTAGATTTATGTGGAAAAATCATTTCGGAAAAAAATCACGAGCATAGAAACAAATCTATTATGAAAATTGAAATACAACTGCGAGTTTTGGGACTCTAGCTTACATGAATTTATAGAGAAAATAAAAACCTAATTGAGATTTACAACGTGGGCCTAACCAAACTGGCATAGGTAGAATTCGAGTCACACCAAAATCTAACATTTCAACTGGTCCATCCCTACTTGCTAATGAGAGAGAGAGAGAGAGAGAGAGAGAGAGAGAGAGAGAGAGATTTAATTTAAATTGATGAGAACAACGAGTATTGATAACCCGAGACCATTAAACGAAATGTAATTAAGACTTAGAAATGCCTTTAAATCAAGTATGAGGGACTTGACTCTAATTAAACTTTATTGACAAAACCAAAGTTATCAAGCAAAGGAGTTTGACCCTAACCGAACTTGTGGTTTGAACCAAAACTATCAATTTGATCTTCAAGATTTTAACTTGAAGTGATGCGAACCACGGGAATTGAGAACGCGAGATCCTTAAACGATGCGTAATTAAGAGTTAAGATTGCATTTGAATCAAGTATGAAGGACTTAACCCTAATTAAAATTTATCGATGAAAGCAAAGTTATCAAGCAAAGGAGGTTGATTTTAACCAAACTTGTTGTTAGAATTAAAGTTATGAATTTGACAAACGCCTTTTGATGTGCCAAGAGGAGCCATCACGCGATCCCGAACTAAATCCTTGGCCTTGGTCGAGGTATTAACTAATGAGTGTGTTCTTTTTGTAGGTGAAACATATTTTGAAAACTTGAGGTGGGAGCCAAGTGTCATAGACATGGAGACGCCTTGCCACTTGCTAACATAAGAGGACTCCTCGGCCACACCTAATAATAAAGAAGAAATTTGTCTTCCTTGTGACAAATTAGTGTAACCCGAACCTATTTTCATTTCCTTTTAAGACTTCAGTAATTTGTACGTTTATGTGGCATGAACTTGCTAAATGTGTGATGGATGGAAGATGGCTGCATTTTTAAAAAAAGAGGGACCACATGATAGTGATCCTTGGAGAGAGAGAGAGATCTTGCCCAAAATGACAAGACAAGGGTGTACTTGGCTAGCCATGTGGCCGAGTACCCTCCCCTTTTGGAGCTCTTCTTTCCTTTAGTTGTTGAACCCTAAATGTAAAACAGAGAGGGGTATTTGAACCTCTTTATAGCTACCGAAGCAGCACTTTTGAATGAAAAATACAACAATTTGCTCTCAGCACTTGAAGCTTCCAATCGGTGTTCCTCGGTAAGTCATATATGAGAATCATTGTGCGAGTTCTTTGTGTTCCATTTTGTGAAAGTCAAAGTAGTGCATTCCTTATTGCAGCCTTCCTCCTCCCTTCATTGGCGTGGAAACTTCTCAGCAATGTTGTATTTCATCGCTCTCAATAGCAAGTTGGAGTTTCTTTCTTCCAAAGAAGTGCCAAATCCAAGAGGTGCTGTTTGTTCCCTTCTCGGACCAGCAAGCATTCTACCATCCATAATTTTTCAACCACAACAAGTTAACCTTTCAAATTTGAAGGGTATTTCATCCACATCTAAAGTATGTTTGTGTTAAATTTTCAAAGTATTTGGACTTGAACGTGTTTATGCACGTTGGAATCTTGGGATTCTCGACCAAATCTGTTTTCTAGCCGAGAAGAACTAGTGCTTGTGTTTGTCCTACAAGTTGAAGCACGTTATTTGGTATCAGAGCTCTGTTCTTTCCTTGCTGTTTTTGCTTTGTTTTTTGTTTATTTTGTTGTGTTAGAATGATGGCAAAAAGTGGAGCTAATAACCAACAAAATCGAGAGTCAAATGCCCAACCTCCTTTAGCACCAAACCCGTGTGTTAGTGAGTGTAATCTCCAGGGACAAATTGATGAAGTAAACCATAAGCCAATAGATAATGGAGATGATGAATGAACGTGTGAGGGTCCCTCAAACTCCTTTGCCTAGGAGAAGGGCAGAAAATCCAAGGAGTAGAAACAATCACAATGAGCTCATGGAAGAAGTAGAATCCGAGAATGAGGAGTTTGATAATCCACATGCTAGGCGCGAGGCTTGTATGAGCGACCCAAAGTGGACAATAAGATATTGTCCACTTTGGATCGCCCATACAACTCTCACAGATTTGTTTGGCGAGGACTTCCCAAGCGGTCACCCAACTTAGTACTACTCTTGCCGGAGCACTCTTAACTTCAGAGTTCTTATGGGATCTAATGCAATTGTGCTCCAAGACGCGTCTTACTATCTTGGGAGAGTTCTTTTACATATGTTTCATTTCCATTTTCTCTCCAAGCGATTTGGGATTGCGCTCGACCCCTTATTTCGGGTTCCCCTTTTGAGGTTCAACGTCATCGTTGGCCACATCTCTTTTCCCCAAGCGATGTGGTATTGTGACAAGCTCCTCTCGGCCTTCACAATAGATCGATAGCCCCCTTTCGGGCCACATCTCAGGTTGGGTATAGACTCTGATACCATTTGTAACGAACCCCTTCATCCCAATAAGATATTGTTCGTTTTGGATCGCCTATACAGTCCTCACGGATTTGTTTTGGTGAGGACGTTCCTGTCGGTCTCCTAACATGGTACTGGTCTCACCAGAGCACTCTTAACTTCAGAGTTCTTATGGGATCCGATGCCAATTGTGCTCTAAAACGCATCTTACGTTCTTGGGAGGATTTCTTTACATATTTTTCATTTCCATCTTCTCTCTAAGCGATGTGGGATTGCGCCCGACCCCTTATTTCGGGTTGTCACAATCACCCTCCCTTTTGGGGCTCAACGTCCTCGTTGGCCACATCTCTTTCCCCCCAAGCGATGTGGTATTGTGACAAGCCATTCTTGGCCTTTACAATAGATCGATAGCCCCCTTTTGAGCCATATCTCAGGTTGGGTACAGACTCTGATATCATTTGTAACGAACCTGTTTATCCCAGTAAGATATTGTCCACTTTGGGTAGCTCATACAGCCCTTATAGATTTGTTTTGGCTAGGATCTCCTAAGCGGTCACCCAACTTGGTACTGCTTTCACCGGAGCACTCTTAAATTTGGAGTTCTTATGAGATTCAATGCCAATTGTGCTCCAAAACGCGTCTTACTATTTTGGGAGGGTTCATTTACATATGTTTCATTTCTAATTTTTCTCCAAGCGATGTGAGATTGCGCCCGACCACCTTATTTCGGGTCGTCACAGAAGCAATGCGAAAAAGCTTAGGAATTGGAAGTGGCTACCTTGGAAACCACTCCTGGGCTTTCCCAGTTTATATATTTTTCTATTCTCCTCTCATTTCTATCCTCCAACTTGAAGCAACTGACGACATTTATCTCCTACTAATTTGCAGTGAGTAGGTGTTCCATCTCCTCAATCTTTTCTCATCTTCGCTTACAAATTACAAGTTAAGATTTATTTCTGTTTCATCATACAACTTCACTGCGGAGCAATATAAGTTTGTAGATTATAATAATAATAATAATAAACAAATTATTAAATGTAAAGTTGAATATTAGTTTATAGATAAACATAATTTCTATTATTTAATCTTTTTACTTGTGTGTTTTGATACGTATGTCATTTAAATAATCTATATTAGTACATTTCATTCTTTATTATTTAAGTAATCTTATCAACATGTATTCTTTCACCAATTATATCAGTAGCTTTTCCCATGGATTAGTCAAATTATGCAAAAATGGCCGTGTCCAAAGATGATTTGGATAAAGATGATGAAGATTTTGATCCTCATCCGACGCGCATAATTGGTTCGAGCAAAACATTCTCTGGAGTCTAAAAAAGATTCAAGCATGTTCGACAAAACTTCAAAACGACAGGTTGATGCTGTTGAAATTGAAAAATGGAAGAGAAATATGTTATTGAATAATAAAAAGTAATACAACCTAAAAGTATTATATAGTTAGGGTTAATAAACAAGTGAAGTAAATTACTAAAAAAACCTTGAAGCTAATACATATAATCTAACATTCCCCTCAAACTCACGATGCTACAGGTAGAATCATTGAGAGTTTGTCAGACAAGAAACAGAAGCACAAAGCAGAATGAGCCTTGGTAAACATATCAACTATCTGTAGCGAGGAAGGAACGAATGACAGTGTGATAGTGCCAATTTGTAGATGATGACGAGTGAGATGACAATCAATCTCAATATGCTTCGTTCTCTCATGAAAGATTGAATTATGTGCAATGTGGATGACACTCTGATTATCACAATGGAGAGCAGTAGGTTGACGAAGAAGAATACCCATATCTCCAAGTAACCAACGTAACTAAACAATCTCACAAGTGGTGGTAGCCATGGCATGATATTCAGCTTCTGTGGAAGACTTAGAGGTAACATCTTGCTTCTTACTCTTCCAAGAGATAAGATAATCTCCAAGAAAAATACAGAAGCCAGTGGTCGACTTACGTTCCGTAGGATCGCCCGCCTAATCAGCATCAGAGTGTGCACGCAACTCTAACGAGGAAGAAGAGGAGAAAAAAAGACTACGAAACTGAGTTCCCCTAAGATATCGGAGAATACAAAGAATAACAGCCTAATGAACTGTAGTCGGTGCAGTGACAAACTGACTAACCACATACACAACATGTGCAACATCAGGACGAGTCACAGTAAGGTAAACTAATCTTTCCACAACCGTACAGTAGAGACTAGGATCTGGCAAAGGAGAACCATCTGATGGAGAGTACCGAGCATTAGTCTCAAGCAGAGTATCTACTACTTTGTTGTCAGTGAGATGTGCACGCTCAAATAGATCAGCTATGTACTTTGTCTGAGACAATAGATAATCTTTTGGCAAAGTCGAAACCTCGATGCCTAGAAAGTAGTGCAACAAACGTAAGTTTTTCATAGAAAAACAACGAGCTAAGTCATACTTCAAAGTTTCAATTCCATCATAATCATCATCAGTAGTTATCATGTCATCCACATATAAAGACAAAAGTATATGACCTGCACCCGTACACTTGACAAATAAAGTTGAATCATGATTGCTAGGATGAAAACCAAACAAGGTAATCACCATAGAAAACTTCTCAAACCAAGCACGTGGTGCTTGTTTGAGTCCATAGAGAGCTTTGTGAAGTCTACAAACTTTGCCAAGTCGGTGAGCAAGTCAAGGAGGAGGCACCATATATACTTCTTCTTTAAGATTACCATTTAAGAATGCATTCTTGACATGCATTTGATATATTTTCCATCGACGAACAGAGGCAACAACAATCATCATTCGAACGGTGGTCATTTTAGAAATATGGAAAAAAGTTTCTTCATAATCTATGACATACTTTTGAGAGTAACCTTTAGCAACAAGATGAGCTTTGTATCGTTCGTTAGAACCATTAGATTTCGTTTTGATCTTAAAAACCCAACGAGATCCAATGACACGTTTCCCAGGAGGCAGCGGTACCATATCCTAATGTATGAGTTGGATGTAGAAAAGTTAATTCATCAACCATAGCATTCTCCCAAAGAAAGTAACCAACAGCTTCTTTATAGGACAAAGACTCAGAAAGATGATAAATAGATGTAATAGAATTTGCAAAAGAACTTGAATAACAAGAATAAGTAAAATCAGGTAGTTTAGTTGACTTACGGGGATGATTAGACTGACGAATAGGATTGTCCCAAATCTCTTGAGATGATGGAGTAGTCGCAGGAGGAGAGGAGTTGTAGATGTCTCAGGGATCAAGTTACCAAATTTAGTGGAGCTAGTAGGAGTAGAAATAGTCGTGGGGGAGGCTTCGCCATTGTCGGTACTGAAGGAATCAATGCGTATAAGATCTGCATGGGTGATGTTATGCTGGGCAGAGGGTGTAACACCCCTAATACTGTACCCGTATTTCCCGTATAATTAATTTTTTTTTTTTTCACTTATTACTTTCTTATACTTTAAATAAAATCTTACGCGGAAATTAAAGCGAAATCGAAAACGGAACTGAAATCGGAATTAAGTAAAGCTTTGAAACCATTTAAAAACAAACTAAAATAAATTTAAAACTTTAATTAAAAACTTAAAAACAGATCTGAAAAAAAGTGGGAGGGCAGAACTGGAATTCTGCCCTCAAAGTGAAGCGGCGGCCGGGCGCTGCTATATGCAGCGCCTGGTCGCCATGTGCGCTGCACAATGCAGCGCACGATCGCTGCATTATGCAGCGCCTGATCGCTGCATAATGCAGCGACCAGTCGCTGCATTATGCAGCGCCCAGTCGCTGCAATGCAGCGACCAGCACGGCGCCCAGTCGCCTTGTGCCTTTCCAGAACCAGAACACTTAGCTCTCTGGAATTTCCAGAGAGCTAACTCCTCAGCTTCACTCTCTGGAATCCGATTCCAGAGAGCAAATCCCCTTTCATTCTCTACCCGTTTTCCATCACATTTTCATACTTTATTGCAAACGCTTATAACTTAAACCCAATCGACTCGCAGCGGACTTTACGAAGTCCAACTGCGTGGATAGCTCTAAAAACCGAGCCTATTCGTAACAACCTAAACCATTTCAAAACATTTCAAAACATTTAAATTAACAACCCAAACATTTCCAGAATTTCAAAACAAACGTCATTACTAAAAAAAAACATCCTATAATATCTATAACGTTATCAGACCAAAATATCCCAAAAACCCTCAGAGTCCATACATACGTAGACGATCCCCTCGGGTCAAAAGCGCCTCGACTGCTCAGCGCACTCCCACGGCCATCATACATCAACTGCACCCTTCGTCAGGAGGAGGAACGTCGTCCTCACCTGGCTCAATATCACCTAAGAGGTTACCTACACCATACAGACACATATGAGATTTTGAAATCTCAGTAAGCTATGTAAATGCAGATGCATGCATGCGTGCGTATGCCATTCAGAAAACGTACCGATTACAGATTCAGATTCATTTACAGATACGTTTACAGATACATTACGTCACAGACAGATTGTCACCGAGATATCAGCCCACTAAATGGAAAGGATACATTCCGCGGTCGAACTACCACTTTCCACTTAGATGGGGGGGGGGGGGTACATGCTCACAAACCCTACAGCCATGCCTGAGCCCCACCTCGCGTAACCAGAAACAGATTACATTCATTAATTACAGGTTACCTTTCTTTTCTTAAAACACGTGCAGAAATCCATTTTCATGACATTTGAAATCCGTGATGCATGAACAGTTCATATAAGCAGAAAGTAAACAACCAACGTGCATACATTCATGGCAGTAAAGCAGAACCTATAAACAACTAACCTAACTACCCAACCAGAATAACATAAAACAAACAGTTCCTCGAGTATTCTCGAGACGACGACGGAGTATGGTGCAGACCTTTGGGTCAAAGTAAGTCACGAAAACTTACCTGGAGCGCACTGAATCACTAGCTTCGTCCACGGGAGTCGTGTGTCTGTGAGAAAACACGATATTCATAGTTAGAACCGATTTAAACTATAAACGTCCAAATCACGAAATCCTTAACTATAGAATTTCCTAAAATTCTAACTTAGCTAATTAAAGCATTTCGAACGTTAATTAAAGCTCGATAATCCGAATTCTCAGATAACGAGTTTTTCCCCAAAACCCGAAATTTTACCAATTTATAACTTTTTCGCAATTCGACTTTTCTTCGTCCAATAACGTTCAATACGTTCAATATATACGTAATTATAGCTAACTTATTAATTACGAAGCCTAAATCGCGTTTTAAATGGAAAACCTAATTTAAACCCTAACCCTAAATCGAACCAAAACTCGAAATAAACGACCCAAGACTAAAGCTACATACCGAGGGTAGCGAGAGGAGAAGAAATGACGAGGAACGGAGGAAAAACGGAGGAGAACGGAGGTCGAAAACCGTTGGAACCCTAGGCGGCCGAGAGAGGAAATCGCTCTCTGTTCTTGGCGCGGGCAGAGGAGAAGAAGAAATGAAGAGAAAAGAGGGGTTTGTGATGTTTTTATAAAAATTACTTTGCAAATTACTATTTTGCCCTTCTTACTTAAATCTATTTATTTCGTCGTTCGTTTCGTTAATCGTCCAACGATTCGGATTCTCGAAAACTCCATATTTTGCCAATAACTCCTATTCATTGCCAGGGCTTTATTAAAACTGTTCGTTCGCAATTTGGACTTCATTCGCTATTTTTACTAAAACGTCAATTACTTTACGATGGTGGTAATTACTCGGAATATAGTGTTTAGTCTCCGAAAATTCCCATAAATTCCTTAAAATTCCAATTAGTCGTTAGGATCGTAATGACGCTTTCTTTTTGTAAAACGGACCTGATTTGACATATTTACTGAAAATGCCGCGTTTTATCAAAATATCAATATAATCTAATATATTCAAATGTCCGTACAAGCCGGATATTACATTCCACCCTCCTTATTCAGAATTTTGTCCACAAAATTAAATTATACAAATAGATCAGGATATCTAGTCATCATCTCCTGCTGTCGTTCCCACGTAGCTTCTTCCACCTCGTGGTTCCGCCATAGGACTTTGACTAGTGGGATCTCCTTGTTGCGTAAGACTTTGGTGGAATACTCCAAAATGCGTACCGGCCTCACCTCATAAGTCAAGGTAGGCTGTACCTCGATCTCCGTAGTCTCCACGGCGTGTGATGGATCACGCAAACATCTCCGAAGCATAGACACGTGGAATACGTCGTGGATACCCTCCATAGAAGCCGGAAGCTGTAATCTGTACGCCAACTTCCCGATCCTCCTCAGAATAGGAAAGGGCCCCACAAAACGAGGGTTTAGCTTACCCCTCCTTCCAAATCTCGCGACGCCTTTGAACGGAGAAACCTTTAAATAAACTTCGTCGCCTTCCTCGAACTCTAGCTCTCGTCGTCTCGTGTCGGCATAACTCTTCTGCCGGCTCTGAGCTACCTGAATACGCTGTCGGATAACGGCAATCTTCTCTGCCGTTTGCTGTAGAATCTCAGGTCCTACGATGCTGGCCTCGCCAACCTCGTCCCAATGTAACGGAGACCTACACTTCCGACCATACAAAGCCTCATAAGGTGCCATGCCGATAGTAGCCTGAAAGCTGTTGTTGTACGAGAACTCAATAAGAGGCAAATATCGGCTCCACTAGCCCTGAAACTCCAGCACACAAGCTCTGAGCATGTCCTCCAGAATCTGATTCGTCCTCTCTGTCTGACCATCAGTCTGAGGATGAAAGGCTGTGCTGAAACTGAGCTGAGTCCCCATAGCTTTATGCAAACTAATCCAGAATTTCGAGGTAAACCTCGGGTCACGATCTGATACTATGGAAACCGGCACACCGTGCAGTCTGACAATCTCCTGCACATATAATTCCGCGAGCTGATCCATCGAAGAAGCCATCTTCACAGATAGGAAGTGAGCCGACTTTGTCAATCGGTCCACAATAACCCATATACCATCATGGCCTCTCGTAGTCCTCGGGAGCCCCACGATAAAGTCCATGGAGATCTGCTCCCACTTCCACTCCGGAATCGGCAGTGGCAATAATGTTCCGGCCGGTCTCTGGTGCTCTGCCTTCACCTACTGACATACTAGGCAGGTCTCAACATACTTGGCCACCTCCCTCTTCATGTTCGGCCACCAGAAGTGTTGTTTCAGATCCCGGTACATCTTGGTACTCCCCGGGTGCACAGAATATGCCGAAGAATGTGCCTCGGCCAATATCTCCTTCCTCAGATCCTCGTCGCTCGGCACGTACCACCTATGCCTGAACTTCAGAATACCATCCTCTGATAGATGAAAATCCGACGAGTCTCCCAATGTCATGCTGGATCGAAGCTCTATACACTCCGAATCACTCTGCTGAGCCTCACGTATACGATCCAGGATAGTCGGCCTGAGAGAAATGCTAGAGAGCATACTGGAGAACTCCGCCACTATCTCCACGTCAAACCTCTCAATCTCAGACCGCAGCGTAACTGACATCGCTGCTAATGATGGCTGACTCGCAGAAGGCACTCTACTCAAGGCATCAGCAACCTTGTTTGCCTTCCCAGGATGGTACTTGATATCAAAATCGTAATCTTTGACAAACTCAAGCCATCGTCTCTGTCTCATGTTCAGCTCCTTCTGCGTAAATAAGTATTTCAAGCTCTTGTGGTCGGAAAATACCTCGCACTGCTGCCCATATAAATAGTGTCTCCATATCTTCAGTGCGAAGACCACAGCTGCTAACTCGAGGTCATGTGTAGGGTAGTTCTGCTCGTACGGCTTCAGCTGCCGAGAAGCATAAGAAATGACCTTCCCCTCTTGCATCAACACACAACCGAGCCCGACTCCAGACGCATCGCAATAAATACTGAACCTGACACCCTCAACAGGCAGCGCCAGAACTGGAGCGGTGGTCAATCTCTGCTTTAACTCTGCAAAACTGTCATCGCAAGCAGACGACCATATAAATCTCTCACTCTTCCGAGTCAAGCGCGATAAGGGAAGTGCGATCTTCGAGAATCCCTGAATAAACTTCCGATAATAACCGGCCAACCCGAGAAATCCACGCACCTCACGTACGTTCTTCGGCTGTGGCCAATCCCTGACCGCCTGGACTTTGCTCGGATCCACAGAAACTCCGTCCTGTGATATGATATGGCCAAGGAAACTCACACTGTCAAGCCAGAACTCACACTTCGAAAACTTTGGATAGAGCTGGCGTTGTCTCAATATCTGTAGAACAATCCGTAGATGCTCCACATGCTCTTCCCTCGTCTTGGAATAGATGAGGATGTCGTCAATAAACACCACAACAAACTTGTCCAAATACTCCTTAAAGACCCGGTTCATCAGATCCATGAATGCTGCAGGAGCATTAGTGAGCCCAAAAGACATAACGAGGAACTCATAATGCCCATACCTCGTCCGGAACGCTGTCTTTGGCACGTCATCCCTCCGGACCTTCAACTGATAGTAACCCGAGCGCAGGTCAATCCTGGAAAATACCCGGGCACCCTGAAGCTGATCAAACAAGTCGTCGATCCTGGGCAGTGGATATCTGTTATTCACTGTCAACTTGTTCAGCTCCCTATAGTCAATACACATCCTGAGGGTCCCGTCCTTCTTTTTGACAAACAGAACGGGCGCACCCCAGGGTGAAACGCTGGGTCGAATGAAACCCTTCTCTAATAGCTCATCAAGCTGAGTCCTCAACTCTCTCAACTCAGCTGGTGCCAACCGATACGGGTTTTTAAACGTTGGCGCGGCGTTCGGATAGACATCTATAGTGAACTCAATCTCCCGGTCAGGCGGTAATCTGGGAAGATCGTCAAGAAATATACCAGAGAACTCTCTGACAATAGGAATGTCGCTCGGCTGTAATCCGCTGAGCAACTGAATATCGAAAACTGAGGCCAAATAAATAGAGCACGCACCTTTGAACTGCTCTCTGACCTCCATAGAATAAGAGATAGGCGATCCGCTAGATCGGTTCATCGCCTGATAAGAAAACTGGGTTCTGTCCGGGGGTCGGAAGGTCACAATCCCGGAGCGACAATCGATGGTGGCGAAGTGCTGTGCCAGCCAGTCCATCCCCAAAATAAGATCATACCGCTCTATGCTCATAACTATCAACCGAGCATAAAGGGTAATACTCCCCACCGAGACGATATTGCCCTGGAGAATACGATCTGAACGCATATGCTCTCCCGAAGGCAGCATCACACTATACTCAACCCCAGCTAACTCAGACTTTAGCCCCAATCTAGTCATGCATGCTGTCGATACGAAGGAGTGCGTAGCTCCGGTATCCATCAAAGTAAAAACAGTAGCGCCCATAAGCAAAATAGTACCTGCAATCACGGCAGGCTGATCCTCGTCATCAACACTGCCCGGCTCAATAAGTGCGAAGACCCTCGGCGTAACTCTCCGTTGATCTCCACCTAGCTGATCTCGGCCCGGGTGTGGACAATCTCTAACAAAATGGCCGACTCCACCACATCTGTAGCACTTATTAGAGCCAACTCGACACTCTCCACTGTGCTCCTTCTGACAAAAGGGGCACCATGGCATCTGAGAAGCTCCCTGAATTTGTTTCCCCTTGCCCCGATCGTTACCTCCCTCTAGAGGTCTCTTCACACCCCTCGGCTGTGGCTGGGGCGGCTGTGCTCTAGGCTGAAATCCTCGGTTCTGCGACTGAGGACGAATCTCCCGAAAGAAGCCCTTCGCTGGCTCCCTCGGTCTAATACAAGTGGCCCTGGCAGCCTCGATATCCAGAGCCCTAGCTGCGATGTCAGAAAAGGGTACGTCGATAATACCTGAGACCACAACGTGCATCCGTAACTCCGGATTAAGTCCCTCCATAAACTGGTGCACCTTCTCATCGTTATCGCTGACAAGGCGCGGTGCAAATCGCGATAAAGCCTCAAACCTCCGAATATAGTCAGCAACTGAACCCGTCTGTCTCAGCTGCATAAACTCGTTCCTCTTGGCCACTCTCGCAGTACGGCTGAAATACTTGTCGAAGAATAAAAACTTGAACCGCTCCCAAGTCATAACTGATACGTCTGTCGTCACCTTGATCGAATCCCACCAGAAACGGGCATCCATAGCCAAGTGAAAGGTAGCATAAGCCACCTTGTTCCCGTTCCCTACCTCGGCATAGGTCAACATATCCTCCATAACTCGGATCCACTCCTCGGCACGTGTCGGATCCGATGACTGGCCCTCGAATACAGGAGGTCGTAGACTCTGGAACTTCTGCATGCCCTGATTGCTAGGAACCACTAAATCCTGGGCTCTCTGGGTCTCTCGCTGGGTCTCCCGATTTACTAAATCTGTAATTTGCTGCGCTTGCCGATCCATATGCTGGGACTGGCGGTCTATCAAGTCTGTAAGACGATCCATCGCGTCGTCTCTAGGATCCCTTCCTCGAGTCATAGTGTATAAAACTCCTATAAAATTTAAAACAAATAGTCTCTAAGGAATAAAATCAAACAAAGCTATAAACAGACTTACAGTTGATGAAGGATGTCCGCGTAGTGGCTGTGCAGTCGAGCAGTCTACAGAATCGGTTTTAAAACCCGGGTCTCTGATACCATAACTGTAACACCCCTAATACTGTACCCGTATTTCCCGTATAATTAATTTTTTTTTTTTTTTTCACTTATTACTTTCTTATACTTTAAATAAAATCTTACGCGGAAATTAAAGCGAAATCGAAAACGGAACTGAAATCGGAATTAAGTAAAGCTTTGAAACCATTTAAAAACAAACTAAAATAAATTTAAAACTTTAATTAAAAACTTAAAAACAGATCTGAAAAAAGTGGGAGGGCAGAACTGGAATTCTGCCCTCAAAGTGAAGCGGCGACCGGGCGCTGCTATATGCAGCGCCTGGTCGCCATGTGCGCTGCACAATGCAGCGCACGATCGCTGCATTATGCAGCGCCCAGTCGCTGCAATGCAGCGACCAGCACGGCGCCCAGTCGCCTTGTGCCTTTCCAGAACCAGAACACTTAGCTCTCTGGAATTTCCAGAGAGCTAACTCCTCAGCTTCACTCTCTGGAATCCGATTCCAGAGAGCAAATCCCCTTTCATTCTCTACCCGTTTTCCATCACATTTTCATACTTTATTGCAAACGCTTATAACTTAAACCCAATCGACTCGCAGCGGACTTTACGAAGTCCAACTGCGTGGATAGCTCTAAAAACCGAGCCTATCCGTAACAACCTAAACCATTTCAAAACATTTCAAAACATTTAAATTAACAACCCAAACATTTCCAGAATTTCAAAACAAACGTCATTACTAAAAAAAAACATCCTATAATATCTATAACGTTATCAGACCAAAATATCCCAAAAACCCTCAGAGTCCATACATACGTAGACGATCCCCTCGGGTCAAAAGCGCCTCGACTGCTCAGCGCACTCCCACGGCCATCATACATCAACTGCACCCTTCGTCAGGAGGAGGAACGTCGTCCTCACCTGGCTCAATATCACCTAAGAGGTTACCTACACCATACAGACACATATGAGATTTTGAAATCTCAGTAAGCTATGTAAATGCAGATGCATGCATGCGTGCGTATGCCATTCAGAAAATGTACCGATTACAGATTCAGATTCATTTACAGATACGTTTACAGATACATTACGTCACAGACAGATTGTCACCGAGATATCAGCCCACTAAATGGAAAGGATACATTCCGCGGTCGAACTACCACTTTCCACTTAGATGGGGGGGGGGGGGGGGTACATGCTCACAAACCCTACAGCCATGCCTGAGCCCCACCTCGCGTAACCAGAAACAGATTACATTCGTTAATTACAGGTTACCTTTCTTTTCTTAAAACACGTGTAGAAATCCATTTTCATGACATTTGAAATCCGTGATGCATGAACAGTTCATATAAGCAGAAAGTAAACAACCAACGTGCATACATTCATGGCAGTAAAGCAGAACCTATAAACAACTAACCTAACTACCCAACCAGAATAACATAAAACAAACAGTTCCTCGAGTATTCTCGAGACGACGACGGAGTATGGTGCAGACCTTTGGGTCAAAGTAAGTCACGAAAACTTACCTGGAGCGCACTGAATCACTAGCTTCGTCCACGAGAGTCGTGTGTCTGTGAGAAAACACGATATTCATAGTTAGAACCGATTTAAACTATAAACGTCCAAATCACGAAATCCTTAACTATAGAATTTCCTAAAATTCTAACTTAGCTAATTAAAGCATTTCGAACGTTAATTAAAGCTCGATAATCCGAATTCTCAGATAACGAGTTTTTCCCTCAAACCCGAAATTTTACCAATTTATAACTTTTTCGCAATTTGACTTTTCTTCGTCCAATAACGTTCAATACGTTCAATATATACGTAATTATAGCTAACCTATTAATTACGAAGCCTAAATCGCGTTTTAAATGGAAAACCTAATTTAAACCCTAACCCTAAATCGAACCAAAACTCGAAATAAACGACCCAAGACTAAAGCTACATACCGAGGGTAGCGAGAGGAGAAGAAATGACGAGGAACGGAGGAAAAACGGAGGAGAACGGAGGTCGAAAACCGTTGGAACCCTAGGCGGCCGAGAGAGGAAATCGCTCTCTGTTCTTGGCGCGGGCAGAGGAGAAGAAGAAATGAAGAGAAAAGAGGGGTTTGTGATGTTTTTATAAAAATTACTTTGCAAATTACTATTTTGCCCTTCTTACTTAAATCTATTTATTTCGTCGTTCGTTTCGTTAATCGTCCAACGATTCGGATTCTCGAAAACTCCATATTTTGCCAATAACTCCTATTCATTGCCAGGGCTTTATTAAAACTGTTCGTTCGCAATTTGGACTTCATTCGCTATTTTTACTAAAACGTCAATTACTTTACGATGGTGGTAATTACTCGGAATATAGTGTTTAGTCTCCGAAAATTCCCATAAATTCCTTAAAATTCCAATTAGTCGTTAGGATCGTAATGACGCTTTCTTTTTGTAAAACGGACCTGATTTGACATATTTACTGAAAATGCCGCGTTTTATCAAAATATCAATATAATCTAATATATTCAAATGTCCGTACAAGCCGGATATTACAGAGGGTACAGAGAAGAAAGGAATATGCTCAATAAACACAACATGACAAGAGATATACAACTTTTGATTGACTGGATCAAAACAACGATATCTCTTTTGACTCACACCATAACCAAGAAAGACACATAAAGTAGATCGAGAGGATAATTTATCACGTTCTATGTGTGGTTGGAGAACAAAACAAGTACAACAAAAAACACATAAGGAGGAATAGTTAGGAGCACGACCATATAATTTTTGAAAGGAAGACAAACCTGAATTGTGAGAAGTTGGTATTCTATTGATCACGTGAGTAGCAGTAAGGACCGCTTCTCTCCAAAAGACACTAGGAACATCTACAGACAATAAAAAATAGTGGGCTGTCTCAACAAGATGTCTATGTTTTCTCTTCGCAACCCTATTTTGTTGAGGTGTTTCTCGACACGTGGTTTGATGAATAGTACCTTCAGAAGCAAGTAAACGGGAAAAAACATTGGAAGTGTACTCACCCCCCAGATCACAACGAAAACACTTGAAAATAACCGAATGATAAGTTTTGACAAGAGCTTTAAAGTGATTGAAAATTGTAAGATAATCTGATCTACGTTTCATAAGATAAATCCAAGTATAACGAGTGAAATCATCAATAAAAGATACATAATATCGTGAGCCTCTTTTTGTAGTAATAGGAGAAAGCCCCCACACATCAGAATGAACAAGATCAAAATGATTACGACAAAACGATAGGCTTTTATGGAAAGGTAACGCAGAAAATTTTGCCAGTTTGCAACTACTACAATAAGAAATATCATGACTTTTTAAAGTTCCTAGTGCTCCAGATGAAGCTAAGAATTGTAATCGGGACGTTGAAACATGACTTAAACGAGTATGTCATAGGTAAAAATCAGAAGACAAACGAAATGATGACAGATTGACACTAGAAGCTACAACATTAGGGAGTTGTAGTTGATCCAAGACATAAAGACCACCTTTCCTACTGCCTATCCCAATCACCTTCTGAGATTGCGGGTCCTGCACACAATAATTGGATATAGAAAAAGAGATTAAATAGTAAGATTCACACAATTGACTAACATAAACGAGGTTGATGGTAAAATTAGAAATATAATAGACATCAGAAAGTGACAAACAAGATGTATTAACAGAACCTATACCTACTAATTGCATTGGAGCACCATCAGCAGTCACAACAGATAAAGACCTATTATGTGATGACCTGAATATGCACGTATGGGTACGATGGCTGCACGAACCAGAACCCGGATGGCGGTACGTCCACGCGGGCGAACCGGAAGGTGACGGGTCGTAAAAAAGGGGTCATCACAATCCCACATCGCTTGGGGAAGTATGTGGAAATGAAACATATGCAAAGAGACCCTCCCAAGATAGCAAGACGCGTTTTGGAGCACAATTGGCAACGGATCCCATAAGAACTCCGAAGTTAAAAGTGCTTCGGCGAGAGCAATTCCATGTTGGGTGACCTTCTGGGAAGTTCTCACAAAACAAAGCCGTGAGGGGAGGATATTGGGCTACGGCCCAATCCCCAGAGCGGACAATATCTTGCTGGAAAAATGGGTCGTTACAAATGGTATCAGAGCCTGTACCTAACTGAAAATGTGGCCAACGAGGACGTTGGGCCCCCGAGGGGGTGATTGTGATGACCCGAATATGCACGTATGGGTACGATGGCTGCACGAACTGGAACCCGGATGGCGGTACGTCCGCCTGGGCGAACCGGAAGGTGACGGGTCGTAAAAAGGGGGTCGTCACAATCCCACATCGCTTGGGGAAGTATGTGGAAATAAAACATATGTAAAGAGACCCTCCCAAGATAGCAAGTCGCGTTTTGGAGCACAATTGGCAACGGATCCCATAAGAACTCCGAAGTTAAAAGTGCTTCGGCGAGAGCAATTGCAGGTTGGGTGACCTTCTGGGAAGTTCTCGCCAAACAAAGCCGTGAGAGGAGGATATTGGGCTACGACCCAATCCCCAGAGCGGACAATATCTTGCTGGGAAAAAGGGTCGTCACAAATGGTATCAGAGCTTGTACCCAACCAAAAATGTGGCCAACGAGGACGTTGGGCCCCCAAGGGGGGGTGATTATGATGACCCGAATATGCACGTATGGGTACGATGGCTGCACGAACCGGAACCCGAATGGCGGTACATCCGCGCGGGCGAACCGGAAGGTGACGGGTCGTAAAAAGGAGGTCGTTACAATCCCATATCACTTGGAGAAGTATGTGGAAATGAAACATATGTAAAGAGACCCTCCCAAGATAACAAGATGCGTTTTGGAGCACAATTGGCAACGGATCCCATAAGAACTCGAAGTAAAGTGCTTCGGCGGAGCAATTCCATGTTGGGTGACCTTTTGGGAAGTTCTCGCCAAACAAAGCCGTGGGGGGAGTATTGTGGCTATACGGCCCAATTCCCAGAGTGGACAATATTCTTGCTGGGAAAAGAAAGGGGGTCGTCACAATCCCACATCGCTTGGGGAAGTATGTGGAAATGAAACATATGTAAAGAGACCCTCCCAAGATAGCAAGTCGCGTTTTGGAGCACAATTGGCAACGGATCCCATAAGAACTCCGAAGTTAAAAGTGCTTCGGCGAGAGCAATTCCATGTTGGGTGACCTTCTGGGAAGTTCTCGCCAAACAAGCCGTGAGAGGCGGTGGGGGTGGAATATTGGGCTACGACCCAATCCCCAGAGCGGACAATATCTTGCTGGAAAAATGGGTCGTTACAAATGGTATCAGAGCCTGTACCCAACCAAAATGTGGCCAACGAGGACGTTGGGCCCCCGAGGGGGTGATTGTGATGACCCGAATATGCACGTATGGGTACGATGGCTGCACGAACCGGAACCCGATGGCGGTACGTCCACGCGGGCGAACCGGAAGGTGACGGGTCGTAAAAAAGGGGGTCGTCACAATCCCACATCGCTTGGGGAAGTATGTGGAAATGAAACATATGTAAAGAGACCCTCCCAAGATAACAAGATGCGTTTTGGAGCACAATTGGCAACGGATCCCATAAGAACTCCGAAGTTAAAAGTGCTTCGGCGAGAGCAATTCCATGTTGGGTGACCTTTTGGGAAGTTCTCGCCAAACAAAGCCGTGAGGGGAGGATATTGGGCTACGACCCAATCCCCAGAGCGGACAATATCTTGCTGGGAAAAAGGGTCGTCACAAATGGTATCAGAGCTTGTACCCAACCAAAAATGTGGCCAACGAGGACGTTGGGCCCCCAAGGGGGGGTGATTATGATGACCCGAATATGCACGTATGGGTACGATGGCTGCACGAACCGGAACCCGAATGGCGGTACATCCGCGCGGGCGAACCGGAAGGTGACGGGTCGTAAAAAGGAGGTCGTTACAATCCCATATCACTTGGAGAAGTATGTGGAAATGAAACATATGTAAAGAGACCCTCCCAAGATAACAAGATGCGTTTTGGAGCACAATTGGCAACGGATCCCATAAGAACTCCGAAGTTAAAAATGCTTCGGCGAGAGCAATTCCATGTTGGGTGACCTTTTGGGAAGTTCTCGCCAAACAAAGCCGTGAGGGGAGGATATTGGGCTACGGCCCAATTCCCAGAGTGGACAATATCTTGCTGGGAAAAGGGGCCGTCACAAATGGTATCAGAGCCTGTACCCAACCGAAAATGTGGCCAACGAGGACGTTGGGTCCCCGAGGGGGGTGATTGTGATGACCCGAATATGCACGCATGGTTACGATGGCTGCACGAACCGGAACCCGGATGGCGGTACGTCCACGCGGGCGAACCGGAACTTGACGGGTCGTAAAAAGGGGGTCGTCACAATCCCACATCGCTTGGAGAAGTATGTGGAAATGAAACATATGTAAAGAGACCCTCCCAAGATAGCAAGACGCGTTTTGGAGCACAATTGGCAACGGATCCCATAAGAACTCCGAAGTTAAAAGTGCTTCGGCGAGAGCAATTCCAGGTTGGGTGACCTTCTGGGAAGTTCTCGCCAAACAAAGCCGTGAGGGGAGGATATTGGGCTACGGTCCAATCACCAGAGCGGACAATATCTTGCTGGGAAAATAGCTTGTTACATATTATGAGACAAAGAGACAAAAGATGACAAGTCTGGTGACATATGATGAGATGCTCCAGAATCTAAAATCCACAAAGAGGAAGATATACATGATGTACCAGAGAATGACAAATCTACATGAGAAGAAGTTGACATAGTATGAGGCTGGGAGGAGAGAAATTGTTGAAACTGCTCAAGTAACGATGAATCCAAGGACGAAGTGGTCACTGCGTTGGTAGACTGAGGGGGTCGATATGTCCATTGTTGCGATGAATTACGAGATTTTTTCGAAGTCTTCTGAGGCTGCTGCGATTTTTCTTTGCTTAACAATAGTGGACATTGAGCCCTCCAATGACAATTCTTCTTGCAAAAAGCACGTTCATCATGAGAAACTTTTGAGTTCGTTCTTTTTTGGTTATTAGCTTGAAGACTAGCCATGATTACAAAACAAACCGTTCTCTAAAAAACAAAACCCAAATTGCAGTCCCGATTTTCCTTAACCAGACAACCTTGAAAAACACCAAAGACAATCTCCACCGTTCTGTACCTCTATATGTTGTAAATTAACTGTCAAATTTTCAAGATGATCCAACGGTTGAAACTCAAGAAAGCACAATTCTCGACTCACTGCTCTTGAAAATCCAAAAATCTGAAAATCCCAAAACAAAACCCAAATTGCAGTCCATTTTTCCATAACCGGAAAGCCTTAAAAAACAAAAAAAAAAAAGATCTCCACCGTTCAGAATGTACCTCCGTTCGTTTTAAACCAACTATTTAGTTTTGAAGATGATTTAACGGCTGAAACTCGAGCAATTGCAATTCTCGTCTCGCTGCTCTTGAAAACTCTAAAATCTGAAAAACCCTAAAATCTGAAAATCTCTTTTTGCCTATTCTCTCTTCTTTTTCTTTTAAAATTTGAGAAACGCAGTTCGATCCGTGATAACTATGGATTGGATTAACTGTCCCTCAAAACATCATAGAAAATTATAGGGTGGCTCTGATACCATATTGAAATTGAAAAATAGAAGACAAATATCTTATTGAATAATGAAAAATAATACAACCTAAAAATGTTATAGAGTTAGGGTTAATAAACAATTAAAGTAAATTACTAAAAAGACCTTGAAACTAATATATATAATCTAACAGATGCAAGAACATCTAATATGATGAGCGAGAACGATGAGCTTACGCTGCTGAATGGATTTAGAGAGAATAAATCCCTATATCATAACAAAGAAATATCTTTTCACAACTACATAAAACACCGACTCTCTTTTGGGTTCTCTGGTGAGCCAGTTGGGTGACAAATTAAAGAGATTGAAGAAGAAGTACAAGGAAGTTAACTCTGATAAAGACTTCAATGACTCCCATCAACAGAGATTGTTCGAGGCATCTGTCAATATTTTGGGAGGAAACAACAATTCGATCAAGAGTGCAGCAGTGGGCGGTGAAGGTGAACACTTTTATTCTTCTCTTTTAGATAATTACATGGCCGATAAAATACTGAATTCTGCTTCATTGGACGATGCTACGCTGGACAATTTTGTGGAAGAATGGAAGCAAGCAATGCTTGCAGAGACCTATCATGGCGTATTGAAAGCTGAATTTGAGAGAAAAGTATGTGGGTGCAAGCGCCATGTTTACAAAACATGCTGCAAAATCTCTGCTACACCTAGACACTTTTGATTTGGTTTGTGCTACGTATTTTTGGAAGCTGAAACAAGTCTGTTTCTTCGAGTCTATATTTGTTTGTGAACAATTAATGCGAATCACTCCAGCTGAAGCTGTAATTAATGGCAAAATGGGCGGGTTGACCTCATTTTGGTTACTTTTATTGGGAAGTTTTCTTATCACTCGGATGCAAATAGAGCCAAATGGTTGGGTTGGTACCCAGCCGCGGTAGCGAGTCGAGCCGGGCCTTGCTCGAGCCTAGAAGACCAAACCAGCAGAACCCTCCTAGTCTATCAAACAAGTCGGTTCATTGCCTCTGTAGTAGCCCAACCAGCCAACCGTCCCCTAACCCAACCACTCTCTTCACTTCTTTTCTCCGTCTAAATCTAAATCTAAATCTTAAAAAAAGAAAGAGTTTAAAAAGTGGGTCAATTTGAAAACACTAACCAAAACCAACCCATGTAAAATGGGCACAAGACATTTGGTGTTTACCACATTCTTCAATATCCTCTCCTATATATGCACTTGTTCCAATCGGTATTCCTTTCCTTTCCCATGTGCAATAAGAACACCCCAACTTTTTTTTTTCCTTTTTCTTTAATGATATAAATATTTTCTTACTATTTAATGTATTGCAATAAACTATACACAAGTATTAACTTTTATTGGTTTAATTATTATTATTGTGTATAACATTTTTAAATATATTTTTGTAAAATTATTATAATGATAAATAATTATTATAATTTTAATAGGTAAATAAATAAAATATATATACTTTATATTGATGTAAGTTGAAAAAATAAGAAACTTATATATGCTTGGATTGTTAGACTCGACTCGTTCGACTTGGCTGATTTAACTCTTGACTCGTTGTCCAGCTCAGGTTATTTTTTTTTTTTTTGGGTTGGCTCGATAAGGCACATATTTTTGGTTCGGTCGACTCGTTTGTCATTTTTAGATGAACATGTTTATTTGATGTAAAGGATAAACATTTATATTGATATGCTTTATAAAAATTATTCAAATTGTATAATTATTTATACAAACTTTATATTAGTATATATGTTGTATAGTGCTTTGAAGAACGGTGGGTCGATCTACGTGGCACCATGAACGGAGCCCCGTTGTCCTGGACCACCTCTGGCCCTGCGGGCCATTATAGAAAAACGGGGCCCCATTCCCTGTCTAGTGCTTTGAAGAACTGGACCTCTCTGTCCCGGGGCCTCATTTTGGGAGAACGGGGCTCTATTGTAGCAGAGATAGGCCTCGTGTGTACAGAACGGGGCTCCGTTCCTCGACACTATATAAGGATTTGCCCTATTATGACGCTCCGCTATTCCAAAATCGCATGTCGCCCTCTATTCGTCACCGACGCCTCTCCATCTCACGAAATCGCATGCCGAGCTTGCCGCCCTAACCCTAAATTGTGCCCTATTCATCAATGGCTCCAAAAATGACCGTGAAATGAAAGGTTGGTTTGTTTCAAGTACCTCTGCGAACCCGAGAACAGCGTGCACGACCGGAAGGTTGTCCTGTAGGATCGAAATAACCGAAAAGCGGGTGAAATGAATTAAGCTATTAAAAACTTTTTAGCAATAAATACTAAATTCGTACAGTTTCAAAGGAATTGGTTTATTTGGGCTATAATCCTCAACTATTGAGATCTAAACAGATTAACAACTAACAATCAAATTTCAGTGCAAATAGTAGCTGCACCATGTCAATTCTTGAAGTTGGTGATGAATCCCTCTAGTTACATAACAGGAGATGGAAATGTATTAAGTAATAGAAGGTAAATAAAGTGATATATACAAATGAGAGAAAAAAGCTTTTGTTATTGATGTGATGAACACAATACTTCATTGGACATCAATGTAAGAAACAAACATTGCAAGTATTAATGTGATAAATCTCCAATCCACTAAGTTTGTGGGAAAAAACATAATTAGGAATAGGGGAGAGAGAATGCACATGAATTAGGTACTAAAATGCATTCTTGGTGTGAGCATTGCTACCAAGGAGAATGAAAGTGTAACACCCGGTTTATTAGAATTAAAATAACCTATTAATCTTCTAAGCGTGATTTTTATAGAATGAAATTAGGGGTAAAATCAATTAGGTTAATGAGTAACTAAGTGAGGGCATAAGGGTAATTGTCAATTTATGTTATGGATAACGTATTTAAGGAAAGATTGAATGAGGTATAGCCGTCATACTCATTTCACTCTCGATTTTCAGCTCAACCCAGCAGAGCTCTCTAGGCGATTTCCTCACAGATTCCTCCAACCAAGGTGAGTTTAGATTCGATTAATTGCTGATTTTAGTACCTAGGTAGCTTAAGGATCCCAATGTATGCATTTTGATAATGTTGCGAGTGAGAGATTCTACTTGAGGATTAGAGCAGAATCGGGAATGTTAGATAAATAGAGATGCCAAACCCACTCCTTAGATTTCTGAATAGCTTAGATTGAGGTTTAACATTCTGTTTATGAATATAGGTGAACAAACCCCCGAAGTAGCTCTTAACCGAGCATTTGCTAGGAATCCAGGTAAGTGAAGTTTGCTTGTGCCTTCGGGCCTACATCACAGAACATTAGGATTTTTGTGTGTTTGAATGTTTTCCTGTTTCATGCATCATATATTTGAAAGTATACGAAAATGAGTTTACATGTTTTGATATAGTGAGGAAGTGAACATTCTGAAGTGATTTATGTGAAACATTTTCTGTTAAGGGAACTAATCCAACCCTTAATGAGCCAGGGATCATACTTTGGGAAAACTGATCCAACTCCCAATTTCGAAGTGGATCTGAACATTGATCAGTATATATATATTCACTGTTAGGAGAACTAATCCAACTCCTAATGAGACAGGGATGTTCATACTTTGGGAGAGGTGATTCAACTCCCAATTTAGAGAGGAATCCGATTATAACGATGAATATGTAACAGAGATGAGAAAAGTAGAAACTGCATATTAGGATATTGTGTTTTCAGCTTTTCATACATTTTTGCTTTACTTGCTTAGCCTTAGGCTAATAGATGAGTTTTGTGATGTAGGTGTCGTGAATTCATCAGGTGAATTTCCTGAGTTTGCGGATGAATAGATGAGGTTGGAGGAGCACCTTCATGCTACTGATTTAGTGTCTGGTGAGGCGGTTTAACTGGTGTCTGTTGAAGGGAAGGTTTAATGAATTAAGTCTCAGTTGAGTGGTTGTTGAGTCTCTTTTCCTAATGACAGAAGTAGTTCTGATGTTTAATGTTTTTGAATATATTTTGAAGTTTCCGATAATTACATTCTATTGGTTTTAACATTTGTTATTACTGAATTTCGAGAAATGTAGGGATTTGAATGGTTTAAAGTGTTTTCAGTACCATGTGTAAGTTTTCTCTGGCAGACAAAGTTGTTTTTGACTTAGTTTTGTTCTCTATCGGTAGATGATGTCTATCGGTAGAGGTTGAGTTATAGTTTTGTTCTCTATCGGTAGAGGACATCTACTGGTAGATGTTGAGTTGTTGTTAAGTCATTTATCGGAAAAGTCTTTAGTGTGCCATCGGAAGGTGTAGGATTGTGGTACCGGTAGAAAAGGGTGTTACGTTTTGTCGTTAGTAATCGGTATATGAAGCTCATCCTGTCGGAAGAAGTATTGTGAAATTTTGTTGTTTTGTCATCGGCAGAAGTAGTCTGCTGACGTCATCGGTAGGTGAAGCTGTGTGTGCAGTCGTGCTGACTTCATCGGCAGATGGAGTTGTGTTGACTTCATCGGCAGATGTGGAGTATAGTTATGTTGACTGTCGGAAGATGTCTTTGTTTTATTTATCTTCTGTTGTACACGTCATCGGTAGATGCAGTCTACCGAGTGATATCCTTGTTGTACACGTCATCGGCAGAAGCCTTCTGTTTTCTGTTCTGCTCTTTCCGTTGACTGGTCGTCGGTAGATGTGTTTGTCTGTTGAGATTTTCCCGAGTATTCTATATTTAAATCTTTTATTTTCCTTGGCCGATTACTTCTTAACAATTTCAACGATCATTTCAATAATATCTTTCACAGTATTGCTTAGCTTATTTGTTTAAAGGATTTCCGCTGCAAGTTTTCCGCTGCAAGTTTTAAAGTTTATTATTCAAAATTTTTAGCCACGTTCGAGTATTTGAGTAACAAACCGGGTTCAGAAAACCCGGGGCGTTACAGTTTGGTATCAGAGACATTCAGTTAAACCGTTCAAATGATTACTCATCAGTGCTAATCGTCGCATGGGAGTACTCCAACAACTGTAAGTGTTTAAGTTAATTTTATTATTAGATATTTATGTGAATAATTCATCTTGTCTAGGAATATAGTGAAATGTCTAGACGACCAGGAAGACCAAGAATACCAAGAGAGACACCAAATTCGAGGAATGAGGAAGACTCTAGTGTGATTAGGCAGCTGACTGAACTGATGCGCCAGCAGACAGACATAGTGCGTCAGCAGTCCGATCAGCTAGGTGTGTTGTTGAGTCGGGAAGCACAAGGGAGTGCTAACTCTGGTTCTAACAGTGAGAATTCTGGAGATAGGTTCCGGAGACTAAGACCACCCACGTTTGATGGTCAGTCAACTGATCCAGTTATTGCTGAAGGATGGCTTAGGAAGATAGAGAGCATGTTCAGGTGTGCCAACATTGGAGAGGGGGACAAGGTCACGTTGGCAACATTTCATTTGGCTGGAGATGCTCAACTTTGGTGGGAAACTATTGAGACCGCCACTGATGTTTTGGCGATGCCCTGGTCTCAATTCAAGGACATTTTCTATGAGAAGTATTTTAACAGCACTGTCCAGACTGCAAAGAAGTTAGAATTTCTGAACTTGAAACAGACAGGGTCTGTAGCCGAGTATTGTAGGCAATTTGAGTCTCTGTCCAGGTTTGCTGGACATTTTGCTTACATGGATGAGGAAAAAGTGTTTAAGTTTGTGCATGGACTGAAACCTGAGATTTACCGAGGAGTTAAATTTTGTGGAATTAAGGGTTTGACATTAAGTGAAGTTGTGTCCACTGCTCTGGAAGTGGAAGAAGCTGAAAGGAAGTGTGCTGGACCGAAGGAAGCCCCACAAAGGTTTGTTCAGCCACATCCTCATAGAGGAATGAAGAGGCCTAGTGAAGGCCAGAGCAGCCAAGGGTCCGGTGGGAAAGTACAGAATGTTAGGAATTTCCCCCAGTGTCCCAAGTGTTTGAAGAACCACCTTGGCGAGTGCAGAATGGGCTTTGGTAAATGTTTCAACTGTGAGGAGGTTGGACATACATTCAAGGAGTGCCCGAAGCCTAGAGTCACCAGATGCTTCAATTGTAACAAAGTTGGACACATTAGTAGAGGCTGCCCAAATCCAAAGAGTGGCCCTGCTTTGATCAAACCAAGAATATTCTCCATGATGGAGTCAAGTGAAGAACAGCCCGCTGTTGTGTCAGGTACCATATTGATCAATTCTGTGCCTGCTTTTACTTTATTAGATTCTGGTGCAACGCATTCATTTATTGCATCTGCATTTGCTGATAAGTTAGATGTACAGTTTACCCCTTCCATGCATATGTTTAATGTTGCTTTACCCTCTGGAGAAAGCATGCACTCTAACCAAGTGATGCTAGACTAGTGATGTGTTGGTAGGAAATGTGAGTTTACCTGCTGATCTTATTGTTATGGATATTTTGGGATTTGATGTGATCTTAGGAATGGACTGGTTGTTTAAACACCATGCCACAATTGATTGTAGGACTGGAATAGTTAGTTTCCAACCCCCTGGTAGTTTGAAACGTACCTTCCAAGCTTCAGAGAAGAGTAAGGAAATGTCTGTTATGACTTCTTTAAATTTTAGACCTTCACCATGCAAGGAGTACTTGTGCTTCTTGGCATGTGTTCTAGATACACAACTTGTAGAAAAGGCAACTCCTCAAAATATCCTTGTTGTCCAAGACTTCCCAGAAGTGTTTCTAGATGACCTTCCCGGTTTGCCACCAGATAGAGAAATTGAGTTTGTTGTAGATGTCTACCCTGGAGCAGAACCTGTGTCTAAAAATCCCTATAGGTTAGCACCTGCAGAACTCAAGGAATTAAAAGAGCAGTTGGAAGAATTGTTAGAGAAAGGGTTCATACGCCCGAGCTTTTCACCGTGGGGTGCGCCTGTCCTTTTTGTCAAAAAGAAGGACGGATCAATGCGCATTTGCATCGATTATAGAGAACTGAATAAGTTAACTGTTAAGAACAAGTATCCCCTGCCTAGGATTGATGATTTATTTGACCAGCTCAATGGTGCAAGAGTTTTCTCTAAGATTGATCTGAGGTCAGGTTATTATCAGTTGAAGGTTAAATCTGAAGATATCCCAAAGACTGCCTTTCGCACAAGGTATGGGCATTATGAGTTTTTGGTTATGTCTTTTGGTTTGACAAATGCACCAGCAGCATTCATGGACCTTATGAACAGAGTGTTTCATGAGTATTTGGATAAGTTTGTCATTGTGTTTATTGATGACATTTTGATTTATTCTAGTACTAATGAGGAGCATGAAAAGTATCTGAGTTTGGTGTTAGAAACACTTAGACAACACCAGCTTTATGCTAAGTTTTCCAAGTGTGAGTTTTGGTTGGATAGAGTTCACTTTCTGGGTCATGTGATCTCTGGAGATGGAATATCAGTCGATCCAGCCAAGGTTCAAGCAGTTAAGGAATGACCCCAACCGAAGAATGCTACTGATATTAGGAGTTTTGTTGGACTAGCAGGATATTACAGAAAATTTATTGAGGGATTTTCAAAGATTGCAACACTCCTCACTCGTTTAACTAGGAAGAATATCAAATATGATTGGACAGAAGAGTGTGAAATTAGTTTCCAGACTTTAAAACAGAAACTGACCAATGCTCCAATCCTAACCCTTCCTGCTGAGAATGGTAAATTTAGTATTTATTGTGATGCATCCAAGATTGGTCTTGGTTGTGTGTTGATGCAAGATGGAAAGGTAATAGCCTATGCTTCTAGACAGTTGAAAACTCATGAGAAGAATTACCCTACACACGACTTGGAATTAGCTGCAGTGGTTTTTGCACTTAAGATTTGGAGGCATTACTTGTATGGACAATCTTGTGAGATATTTTCAGATCATAAGAGCCTGAAGTATATCTTCACACAGAAGGAATTAAATATGAGGCAGCGCCGGTGGTTAGAGTTTGTAAAGGATTATGACTTTGAGATTAAATACCATCCCGGCAAGGCAAATGTAGTAGCCGATGCTTTGAGCAGAGTGACAACATCAGTTTCAGCATTGATTCTTGACTTACCATTAGCCTTAGAATCTGAATTCCTAAAGTTTAATCTAGAGGCAGTATCCAATGTAACAGCTATACTTTCGGCCATAACCTTAAGACTTACAATTCTTGAGAAAATAAAGGAAGCTCAGTCAAATGATGATGAATGCAGCAAGTACAAGTCAAGTATGGATTCTACGAACAATTTAGACTTTAACTGTTCTTCTGATGGAATCCTTAAGTTTAGAAACAGATGGTTTGTTCCTGCCATTATGGAACTTCGAAATGAGATTCTTTCTGAGGCTCATTCTTCTAGATTCTCAGTCCACCCTGGGAGTACGAAGATGTATAAGGATCTTAAACAGCATTACTGGTGGCCAAGTATGAAAAGAAGTGTGGCAGAATATGTAGGATCATGTTTGTGTTGTCAGCAGATTAAAGCCGAGCATCAGAGACCCTCAGGAACATTACAACCTTTACCAGTTCCTGAATGGAAATGGGAACAAATAACCATGGATTTTGTTGTGGGATTACCTAGGACAACTAAAGGACATGATGCAATTTGGGTGATAGTTGACCGTTTGACCAAATCATCCCATTTTCTGCCTATGAAGATGACATACTCGATGGATCAACTTGCTGAGTTGTATGTTCAGGAAGTTGTTAGATTGCATGGAGTTCCAAGCACCATAGTTTCGGACCGAGATGCTAGATTTACATCTAAGTTTTGGAAGAGTCTGCACAAAGCAATGGGGACTCAGCTTAGTTTCAGTACAGCTTTCCACCCTCAAACTGATGGACAATCCGAGAGAACTATTCAGATTCTAGAAGATATGCTCCGTGCATGTGTTTTAGATTTCCAAGGCTCTTGGAGTAAGTACCTAGCTCTGGTAGAGTTCTCTTACAATAACAGTTTTCAGGCAACAATAGGAATGGCACCGTATGAAGCATTGTATGGACGAAAATGCAGATCACCCTTGTATTGGGATGAAGTTGGTGAAGCACAGTTGCTTGGTCCTGATATTGTGCAGCAAACTGTTGAGAAGGTTGCTCTCATCCGTCAGAGGATCTTAACAGCTCAAAGTCGACAGAAAAGCTATGCTGACCGAAGACGCAGAGAGTTAGAGTTTGAAGTTGGTAGTGAGGTTTTTCTTAAGGTATCACCATTCAAAGGAGTTGTAAGATTTGGGAAGAGAGGGAAGCTTAACCCAAGATATGTTGGACCTTTCTCAATCTTGAGGAGGATTGGGAAATCAGCATATGAGCTGCAATTGCCAGACTCTATGGAAGGAATCCACAATGTGTTCCATATTTCTATGCTTAAGAAGTGCTTGAGGGATCCATCTCAGATTGTGGAACAGCAGAACATTGAAATTCAACCTACACTGACCTATGAGGAGAGACCAGTAAGGATCTTGGATTATGCAGTGAAAGTATTACGCAACAAGGAAGTTCCACTAGTGAAAGTCTTATGGCATAATCAGAATATAGAGGAGACAACTTGGGAACGCCAGCAAGACATGATGGACCAGCATCCAAGATTGTTCAGGTACTGAATTTTGAGGACAAAATTCTTTTAAGGAGGGTAGATTGTAACACCCGGTTTATTAGAATTAAAATAACCTATTAATCTTCTAAGCGTGAATTTTATAGAATGAAATTAGGGGTAAAATCAATTAGGTTAATGAGTAACTAAGTGAGGGCATAAGGGTAATTGTCAATTTATGTTATGGATAACGTATTTAAGGAAAGATTGAATGAGGTATAGCCGTCATACTCATTTCACTCTCGGTTTTCAGCTCAACCCAGCAGAGCTCTCTAGGCGATTTCCTCACAGATTCCTCCAACCAAGGTGAGTTTAGATTCGATTAATTGCTGATTTTAGTACCTAGGTAGCTTAAGGATCCCAATGTATGCATTTTGATAATGTTGCGAGTGAGAGATTCTGCTTGAGGATTAGAGCAGAATCAGGAATGTTAGATAAATAGAGATGCCAAACCCACTCCTTAGATTTCTGAATAGCTTAGATTGAGGTTTAACATTCTGTTTATGAATATAGGTGAACAAACCCCCGAAGTAGCTCTTAACCGAGCATTTGCTAGGAATCCAGGTAAGTGAAGTTTGCTTGTGCCTTCGGGCCTACATCACAGAACATTAGGATTTTTGTGTGTTTGAATGTTTTCCTGTTTCATGCATCATATATTTGAAAGTATACGAAAATGAGTTTACATGTTTTGATATAGTGAGGAAGTGAACATTCTGAAGTGATTTATGTGAAACATTTTCTGTTAAGGGAACTAATCCAACCCTTAATGAGCCAGGGATCATACTTTGGGAAAACTGATCCAACTCCCAATTTCGAAGTGGATCTGAACATTGATCAGTATATATATATTCACTGTTAGGAGAACTAATCCAACTCCTAATGAGACAGGGATGTTCATACTTTGGGAGAGGTGATTCAACTCCCAATTTAGAGAGGAATCCGATTATAACGATGAATATGTAACAGAGATGAGAAAAGTAGAAACTGCATATTAGGATATTGTGTTTTCAGCTTTTCATACATTTTTGCTTTACTTGCTTAGCCTTAGGCTAATAGATGAGTTTTGTGATGTAGGTGTCGTGAATTCATCAGGTGAATTTCCTGAGTTTGCGGATGAATAGATGAGGTTGGAGGAGCACCTTCATGCTACTGATTTAGTGTCTGGTGAGGCGGTTTAACTGGTGTCTGTTGAAGGGAAGGTTTAATGAATTAAGTCTCAGTTGAGTGGTTGTTGAGTCTCTTTTCCTAATGACAGAAGTAGTTCTGATGTTTAATGTTTTGAATATATTTTGAAGTTTCCGATAATTACATTCTATTGGTTTTAACATTTGTTATTACTGAATTTCGAGAAATGTAGGGATTTGAATGGTTTAAAGTGTTTTCAGTACCATGTGTAAGTTTTCTCTGGCAGACAAAGTTGTTTTTGACTTAGTTTTGTTCTCTATCGGTAGATGATGTCTATCGGTAGAGGTTGAGTTATAGTTTTGTTCTCTATCGGTAGAGGACATCTACCGGTAGATGTTGAGTTGTTGTTAAGTCATTTATCGGAAAAGTCTTTAGTGTGCCATCGGAAGGTGTAGGATTGTGGTACCGGTAGAAAAGGGTGTTACGTTTTGTCGTTAGTAATCGGTATATGAAGCTCATCCTGTCGGAAGAAGTATTGTGAAATTTTGTTGTTTTGTCATCGGCAGAAGTAGTCTGCTGACGTCATCGGTAGGTGAAGCTGTGTGTGCAGTCGTGCTGACTTCATCGGCAGATGGAGTTGTGTTGACTTCATCGGCAGATGTGGAGTATAGTTATGTTGACTGTCGGAAGATGTCTTTGTTTTATTTATCTTCTGTTGTACACGTCATCGGTAGATGCAGTCTACCGAGTGATATCCTTGTTGTACACGTCATCGGCAGAAGCCTTCTGTTTTCTGTTCTGCTCTTTCCGTTGACTGGTCGTCGGTAGATGTGTTTGTCTGTTGAGATTTTCCCGAGTATTCTATATTTAAATCTTTTATTTTCCTTGGCCGATTACTTCTTAACAATTTCAACGATCATTTCAATAATATCTTTCACAGTATTGCTTAGCTTATTTTTTTTAAAGGATTTCCGCTGCAAGTTTTCCGCTGCAAGTTTTAAAGTTTATTATTCAAAATTTTTAGCCACGTTCGAGTATTTGAGTAACAAACCGGGTTCAGAAAACCCGGGGCGTTACAGTTTGGTATCAGAGACATTCAGTTAAACCGTTCAAATGATTACTCATCAGTGCTAATCGTCGCATGGGAGTACTCCAACAACTGTAAGTGTTTAAGTTAATTTTATTATTAGATATTTATGTGAATAATTCATCTTGTCTAGGAATATAGTGAAATGTCTAGACGACCAGAAGACCAAGAATACCAAGAGAGACACCAAATCCGAGGAATGAGGAAGACTCTAGTGTGATTAGGCAGCTGACTGAACTGATGCGCCAGCAGACAGACATAGTGCGTCAGCAGTCCGATCAGCTAGGTGTGTTGTTGAGTCGGGAAGCACAAGGGAGTGCTAACTCTGGTTCTAACAGTGAGAATTCTGGAGATAGGTTCCGGAGACTAAGACCACCAACGTTTGATGGTCAGTCAACTAATCCAGTTATTGTTGAAGGATGGCTTAGGAAGATAGAGAGCATGTTCAGGTGTGCCAACATTGGAGAGGGGGACAAGGTCACGTTGGCAACATTTCATCTGGCTGGAGATGCTCAACTTTGGTGGGAAACTATTGAGACCGCCACTGATGTTTTGGCGATGCCCTGGTCTCAATTCAAGGACATTTTCTATGAGAAGTATTTTAACAGCACTGTCCAGACTGCAAAGAAGTTAGAATTTCTGAACTTGAAACAGACAGGGTCTGTAGCCGAGTATTGTAGGCAATTTGAGTCTCTGTCCAGGTTTGCTGGACATTTTGCTTACATGGATGAGGAAAAAGTGTTTAAGTTTGTGCATGGACTGAAACCTGAGATTTACCGAGGAGTTAAATTCTGTGGAATTAAGGGTTTGACATTAAGTGAAGTTGTGTCCACTGCTCTGGAAGTGGAAGAAGCTGAAAGGAAGTGTGCTGGACCGAAGGAAGCCCCACAAAGGTTTGTTCAGCCACATCCTCATAGAGGAATGAAGAGGCCTAGTGAAGGCCAGAGCAGCCAAGGGTCCGGTGGGAAAGTACAGAATGTTAGGAATTTCTCCCAGTGTCCCAAGTGTTTGAAGAACCACCTTGGCGAGTGCAGAATGGGCTTTGGTAAATGTTTCAACTGTGAGGAGGTTGGACATACATTCAAGGAGTGCCCGAAGCCTAGAGTCACCAGATGCTTCAATTGTAACAAAGTTGGACACATTAGTAGAGGCTGCCCAAATCCAAAGAGTGGCCCTGCTTTGATCAACCAAGAATATTCTCCATGATGGAGTCAAGTGAAGAACAGCCCGCTGTTGTGTCAGGTACCATATTGATCAATTCTGTGCCTGCTTTTACTTTATTAGATTCTGGTGCAACGCATTCATTTATTGCATCTGCATTTGCTGATAAGTTAGATGTACAGTTTACCCCTTCCATGCATATGTTTAATGTTGCTTTACCCTCTGGAGAAAGCATGCACTCTAACCAAGTGATGCTAGACTGTGATGTGTTGGTAGGAAATGTGAGTTTACCTGCTGATCTTATTGTTATGGATATTTTGGGATTTGATGTGATCTTAGGAATGGACTGGTTGTTTAAACACCATGCCACAATTGATTGTAGGACTGGAATAGTTAGTTTCCAACCCCCTGGTAGTTTGAAACATACCTTCCAAGCTGCAGAGAAGAGTAAGGAAATGTCTGTTATGACTTCTTTAAATTTTAGACCTTCACCATGCAAGGAGTACTTGTGCTTCTTGGCATGTGTTCTAGATACACAACTTGTAGAAAAGGCAACTCCTCAAAATATCCTTGTTGTCCAAGACTTCCCAGAAGTGTTTCTAGATGACCTTCCCGGTTTGCCACCAGATAGAGAAATTGAGTTTGTTGTAGATGTCTACCCTGGAGCAGAACCTGTGTCTAAAAATCCCTATAGGTTAGCACCTGCAGAACTCAAGGAATTAAAAGAGCAGTTGGAAGAATTGTTAGAGAAAGGGTTCATACGCCCGAGCTTTTCATCGTGGGGTGCGCCTGTCCTTTTTGTAAAAAAGAAGGACGGATCAATGCGCATGTGCATCGATTATAGAGAACTGAATAAGTTAACTGTTAAGAACAAGTATCCCCTGCCTAGGATTGATGATTTATTTGACCAGCTCAATGGTGCAAGAGTTTTCTCTAAGATTGATCTGAGGTCAGGTTATTATCAGTTGAAGGTTAAATCTGAAGATATCCCAAAGACTGCCTTTCGCACAAGGTATGGGCATTATGAGTTTTTGGTTATGTCTTTTGGTTTGACAAATGCACCAGCAGCATTCATGGACCTTATGAACAGAGTGTTTCATGAGTATTTGGATAAGTTTGTCATTGTGTTTATTGATGACATTTTGATTTATTCTAGTACTAATGAGGAGCATGCAAAGCATCTGAGTTTGGTGTTAGAAACACTTAGACAACACCAGCTTTATGCTAAGTTTTCCAAGTGTGAGTTTTGGTTGGATAGAGTTCACTTTCTGGGTCATGTGATCTCTGGAGATGGAATATCAGTCGATCCAGCCAAGGTTCAAGCAGTTAAGGAATGGCCCCAACCGAAGAATGCTACTGATATTAGGAGTTTTGTTGGACTAGCAGGATATTACAGAAAATTTATTGAGGGATTTTCAAAGATTGCAACACCCCTCACACGTTTAACTAGGAAGAATATCAAATATGATTGGACAGAAGAGTGTGAAATTAGTTTCCAGACTTTAAAACAGAAACTGACCAATGCTCCAATCCTAACCCTTCCTGCTGAGAATGGTAAATTTAGTATTTGTTGTGATGCATCCAAGATTGGTCTTGGTTGTGTGTTGATGCAAGATGGAAAGGTAATAGCCTATGCTTCTAGACAGTTGAAAACTCATGAGAAGAATTACCCTACACACGACTTGGAATTAGCTGCAGTGGTTTTTGCACTTAAGATTTGGAGGCATTACTTGTATGGACAATCTTGTGAGATATTTTCAGATCATAAGAGCCTGAAGTATATCTTCACACAGAAGGAATTAAATATGAGGCAGCGCCGGTGGTTAGAGTTTGTAAAGGATTATGACTTTGAGATTAAATACCATCCCGGCAAGGCAAATGTAGTAGCCGATGCTTTGAGCAGAGTGACAACATCAGTTTCAGCATTGATTCTTGACTTACCATTAGCCTTAGAATCTGAATTCCTAAAGTTTAATCTAGAGGCAGTATCCAATGTAACAGCTATACTTTCGGCCATAACCTTAAGACCTACAATTCTTGAGAAAATAAAGGAAGCTCAGTCAAATGATGATGAATGCAGCAAGTACAAGTCAAGTATGGATTCTACGGACAATTTAGACTTTAACTGTTCTTCTGATATAATCCTTAAGTTTAGAAACAGATGGTTTGTTCCTGCCATTATGGAACTTCGGAATGAGATTCTTTCTGAGGCTCATTCTTCTAGATTCTCAGTCCACCCTGGGAGTACGAAGATGTATAAGGATCTTAAACAGCATTACTGGTGGCCAAGTATGAAAAGAAGTGTGGCAGAATATGTAGGATCATGTTTGTGTTGTCAGCAGATTAAAGCCGAGCATCAGAGACCCTCAGGAACATTACAACCTTTACCAGTTCCTGAATGGAAATGGGAACAAATAACCATGGATTTTGTTGTGGGATTACCTAGGACAACTAAAGGACATGATGCAATTTGGGTGATAGTTGACTGTTTGACCAAATCATCCCATTTTTTGCCTATGAAGATGACATACTCGATGGATCAACTTGCTGAGTTGTATGTTCAGGAAGTTGTTAGATTGCATGGAGTTCCAAGCACCATAGTTTCGGACCGAGATGCTAGATTTACATCTAAGTTTTGGAAGAGTCTGCACAAGGCAATGGGGACTCAGCTTAGTTTCAGTACAGCTTTCCACCCTCAAACTGATGGACAATCCAAGAGAACTATTCAGATTCTAGAAGATATGCTCCGTGCATGTGTTTTAGATTTCCAAGGCTCTTGGAGTAAGTACCTAGCTCTGGTAGAGTTCTCTTACAATAACAGTTTTCAGGCAACAATAGGAATGGCACCGTATGAAGCATTGTATGGACGAAAATGCAGATCACCCTTGTATTGGGATGAAGTTGGTGAAGCACAGTTGCTTGGTCCTGATATTGTGCAGCAAACTGTTGAGAAGGTTGCTCTCATCCGTCAGAGGATCTTAACAGCTCAAAGTCGACAGAAAAGCTATGCTGACCGAAGACGCAGAGAGTTAGAGTTTGAAGTTGGTAGTGAGGTTTTTCTTAAGGTATCACCATTCAAAGGAGTTGTAAGATTTGGGAAGAGAGGGAAGCTTAACCCAAGATATGTTGGACCTTTCTCAATCTTGAGGAGGATTGGGAAATCAGCATATGAGCTGCAATTGCCAGACTCTATGGAAGGAATCCACAATGTGTTCCATATTTCTATGCTTAAGAAGTGCTTGAGGGATCCATCTCAGATTGTGGAACAGCAGAACATTGAAATTCAACCTACACTGACCTATGAGGAGAGACCAGTAAGGATCTTGGATTATGCAGTGAAAGTATTACGCAACAAGGAAGTTCCACTAGTGAAAGTCTTATGGCATAATCAGAATATAGAGGAGACAACTTGGGAACGCCAGCAAGACATGATGGACCAGCATCCAAGATTGTTCAGGTACTGAATTTTGAGGACAAAATTCTTTTAAGGAGGGTAGATTGTAACACCCGGTTTATTAGAATTAAAATAACCTATTAATCTTCTAAGCGTGAATTTTATAGAATGAAATTAGGGGTAAAATCAATTAGGTTAATGAGTAACTAAGTGAGGGCATAAGGGTAATTGTCAATTTATGTTATGGATAACGTATTTAAGGAAAGATTGAATGAGGTATAGCCGTCATACTCATTTCACTCTCGGTTTTCAGCTCAACCCAGCAGAGCTCTCTAGGCGATTTCCTCACAGATTCCTCCAACCAAGGTGAGTTTAGATTCGATTAATTGCTGATTTTAGTACCTAGGTAGCTTAAGGATCCCAATGTATGCATTTTGATAATGTTGCGAGTGAGAGATTCTACTTGAGGATTAGAGCAGAATCAGGAATGTTAGATAAATAGAGATGCCAAACCCACTCCTTAGATTTCTGAATAGCTTAGATTGAGGTTTAACATTCTGTTTATGAATATAGGTGAACAAACCCCCGAAGTAGCTCTTAACCGAGCATTTGCTAGGAATCCAGGTAAGTGAAGTTTGCTTGTGCCTTCGGGCCTACATCACAGAACATTAGGATTTTTGTGTGTTTGAATGTTTTCCTGTTTCATGCATCATATATTTGAAAGTATACGAAAATGAGTTTACATGTTTTGATATAGTGAGGAAGTGAACATTCTGAAGTGATTTATGTGAAACATTTTCTGTTAAGGGAACTAATCCAACCCTTAATGAGCCAGGGATCATACTTTGGGAAAACTGATCCAACTCCCAATTTCGAAGTGGATCTGAACATTGATCAGTATATATATATTCACTGTTAGGAGAACTAATCCAACTCCTAATGAGACAGGGATGTTCATACTTTGGGAGAGGTGATTCAACTCCCAATTTAGAGAGGAATCCGATTATAACGATGAATATGTAACAGAGATGAGAAAAGTAGAAACTGCATATTAGGATATTGTGTTTTCAGCTTTTCATACATTTTTGCTTTACTTGCTTAGCCTTAGGCTAATAGATGAGTTTTGTGATGTAGGTGTCGTGAATTCATCAGGTGAATTTCCTGAGTTTGCGGATGAATAGATGAGGTTGGAGGAGCACCTTCATGCTACTGATTTAGTGTCTGGTGAGGCGGTTTAACTGGTGTCTGTTGAAGGGAAGGTTTAATGAATTAAGTCTCAGTTGAGTGGTTGTTGAGTCTCTTTTCCTAATGACAGAAGTAGTTCTGATGTTTAATGTTTTTGAATATATTTTGAAGTTTCCGATAATTACATTCTATTGGTTTTAACATTTGTTATTACTGAATTTCGAGAAATGTAGGGATTTGAATGGTTTAAAGTGTTTTCAGTACCATGTGTAAGTTTTCTCTGGCAGACAAAGTTGTTTTTGACTTAGTTTTGTTCTCTATCGGTAGATGATGTCTATCGGTAGAGGTTGAGTTATAGTTTTGTTCTCTATCGGTAGAGGACATCTACTGGTAGATGTTGAGTTGTTGTTAAGTCATTTATCGGAAAAGTCTTTAGTGTGCCATCGGAAGGTGTAGGATTGTGGTACCGGTAGAAAAGGGTGTTACGTTTTGTCGTTAGTAATCGGTATATGAAGCTCATCCTGTCGGAAGAAGTATTGTGAAATTTTGTTGTTTTGTCATCGGCAGAAGTAGTCTGCTGACGTCATCGGTAGGTGAAGCTGTGTGTGCAGTCGTGCTGACTTCATCGGCAGATGGAGTTGTGTTGACTTCATCGGCAGATGTGGAGTATAGTTATGTTGACTGTCGGAAGATGTCTTTGTTTTATTTATCTTCTGTTGTACACGTCATCGGTAGATGCAGTCTACCGAGTGATATCCTTGTTGTACACGTCATCGGCAGAAGCCTTCTGTTTTCTGTTCTGCTCTTTCCGTTGACTGGTCGTCGGTAGATGTGTTTGTCTGTTGAGATTTTCCCGAGTATTCTATATTTAAATCTTTTATTTTCCTTGGCCGATTACTTCTTAACAATTTCAACGATCATTTCAATAATATCTTTCACAGTATTGCTTAGCTTATTTGTTTAAAGGATTTCCGCTGCAAGTTTTCCGCTGCAAGTTTTAAAGTTTATTATTCAAAATTTTTAGCCACGTTCGAGTATTTGAGTAACAAACCGGGTTCAGAAAACCCGGGGCGTTACAGTTTGGTATCAGAGACATTCAGTTAAACCGTTCAAATGATTACTCATCAGTGCTAATCGTCGCATGGGAGTACTCCAACAACTGTAAGTGTTTAAGTTAATTTTATTATTAGATATTTATGTGAATAATTCATCTTGTCTAGGAATATAGTGAAATGTCTAGACGACCAGGAAGACCAAGAATACCAAGAGAGACACCAAATTCGAGGAATGAGGAAGACTCTAGTGTGATTAGGCAGCTGACTGAACTGATGCGCCAGCAGACAGACATAGTGCGTCAGCAGTCCGATCAGCTAGGTGTGTTGTTGAGTCGGGAAGCACAAGGGAGTGCTAACTCTGGTTCTAACAGTGAGAATTCTGGAGATAGGTTCCGGAGACTAAGACCACCCACGTTTGATGGTCAGTCAACTGATCCAGTTATTGCTGAAGGATGGCTTAGGAAGATAGAGAGCATGTTCAGGTGTGCCAACATTGGAGAGGGGGACAAGGTCACGTTGGCAACATTTCATTTGGCTGGAGATGCTCAACTTTGGTGGGAAACTATTGAGACCGCCACTGATGTTTTGGCGATGCCCTGGTCTCAATTCAAGGACATTTTCTATGAGAAGTATTTTAACAGCACTGTCCAGACTGCAAAGAAGTTAGAATTTCTGAACTTGAAACAGACAGGGTCTGTAGCCGAGTATTGTAGGCAATTTGAGTCTCTGTCCAGGTTTGCTGGACATTTTGCTTACATGGATGAGGAAAAAGTGTTTAAGTTTGTGCATGGACTGAAACCTGAGATTTACCGAGGAGTTAAATTTTGTGGAATTAAGGGTTTGACATTAAGTGAAGTTGTGTCCACTGCTCTGGAAGTGGAAGAAGCTGAAAGGAAGTGTGCTGGACCGAAGGAAGCCCCACAAAGGTTTGTTCAGCCACATCCTCATAGAGGAATGAAGAGGCCTAGTGAAGGCCAGAGCAGCCAAGGGTCCGGTGGGAAAGTACAGAATGTTAGGAATTTCCCCCAGTGTCCCAAGTGTTTGAAGAACCACCTTGGCGAGTGCAGAATGGGCTTTGGTAAATGTTTCAACTGTGAGGAGGTTGGACATACATTCAAGGAGTGCCCGAAGCCTAGAGTCACCAGATGCTTCAATTGTAACAAAGTTGGACACATTAGTAGAGGCTGCCCAAATCCAAAGAGTGGCCCTGCTTTGATCAAACCAAGAATATTCTCCATGATGGAGTCAAGTGAAGAACAGCCCGCTGTTGTGTCAGGTACCATATTGATCAATTCTGTGCCTGCTTTTACTTTATTAGATTCTGGTGCAACGCATTCATTTATTGCATCTGCATTTGCTGATAAGTTAGATGTACAGTTTACCCCTTCCATGCATATGTTTAATGTTGCTTTACCCTCTGGAGAAAGCATGCACTCTAACCAAGTGATGCTAGACTAGTGATGTGTTGGTAGGAAATGTGAGTTTACCTGCTGATCTTATTGTTATGGATATTTTGGGATTTGATGTGATCTTAGGAATGGACTGGTTGTTTAAACACCATGCCACAATTGATTGTAGGACTGGAATAGTTAGTTTCCAACCCCCTGGTAGTTTGAAACGTACCTTCCAAGCTTCAGAGAAGAGTAAGGAAATGTCTGTTATGACTTCTTTAAATTTTAGACCTTCACCATGCAAGGAGTACTTGTGCTTCTTGGCATGTGTTCTAGATACACAACTTGTAGAAAAGGCAACTCCTCAAAATATCCTTGTTGTCCAAGACTTCCCAGAAGTGTTTCTAGATGACCTTCCCGGTTTGCCACCAGATAGGGAAATTGAGTTTGTTGTAGATGTCTACCCTGGAGCAGAACCTGTGTCTAAAATCCCTATAGGTTAGCACCTGCAGAACTCAAGGAATTAAAAGAGCAGTTGGAAGAATTGTTAGAGAAAGGGTTCATACGCCCGAGCTTTTCACGTGGGGTGCGCCTGTCCTTTTTGTCAAAAAGAAGGACGGATCAATGCGCATTTGCATCGATTATAGAGAACTGAATAAGTTAACTGTTAAGAACAAGTATCCCCTGCCTAGGATTGATGATTTATTTGACCAGCTCAATGGTGCAAGAGTTTTCTCTAAGATTGATCTGAGGTCAGGTTATTATCAGTTGAAGGTTAAATCTGAAGATATCCCAAAGACTGCCTTTCGCACAAGGTATGGGCATTATGAGTTTTTGGTTATGTCTTTTGGTTTGACAAATGCACCAGCAGCATTCATGGACCTTATGAACAGAGTGTTTCATGAGTATTTGGATAAGTTTGTCATTGTGTTTATTGATGACATTTTGATTTATTCTAGTACTAATGAGGAGCATGAAAAGTATCTGAGTTTGGTGTTAGAAACACTTAGACAACACCAGCTTTATGCTAAGTTTTCCAAGTGTGAGTTTTGGTTGGATAGAGTTCACTTTCTGGGTCATGTGATCTCTGGAGATGGAATATCAGTCGATCCAGCCAAGGTTCAAGCAGTTAAGGAATGACCCCAACCGAAGAATGCTACTGATATTAGGAGTTTTGTTGGACTAGCAGGATATTACAGAAAATTTATTGAGGGATTTTCAAAGATTGCAACACTCCTCACTCGTTTAACTAGGAAGAATATCAAATATGATTGGACAGAAGAGTGTGAAATTAGTTTCCAGACTTTAAAACAGAAACTGACCAATGCTCCAATCCTAACCCTTCCTGCTGAGAATGGTAAATTTAGTATTTATTGTGATGCATCCAAGATTGGTCTTGGTTGTGTGTTGATGCAAGATGGAAAGGTAATAGCCTATGCTTCTAGACAGTTGAAAACTCATGAGAAGAATTACCCTACACACGACTTGGAATTAGCTGCAGTGGTTTTTGCACTTAAGATTTGGAGGCATTACTTGTATGGACAATCTTGTGAGATATTTTCAGATCATAAGAGCCTGAAGTATATCTTCACACAGAAGGAATTAAATATGAGGCAGCGCCGGTGGTTAGAGTTTGTAAAGGATTATGACTTTGAGATTAAATACCATCCCGGCAAGGCAAATGTAGTAGCCGATGCTTTGAGCAGAGTGACAACATCAGTTTCAGCATTGATTCTTGACTTACCATTAGCCTTAGAATCTGAATTCCTAAAGTTTAATCTAGAGGCAGTATCCAATGTAACAGCTATACTTTCGGCCATAACCTTAAGACTTACAATTCTTGAGAAAATAAAGGAAGCTCAGTCAAATGATGATGAATGCAGCAAGTACAAGTCAAGTATGGATTCTACGAACAATTTAGACTTTAACTGTTCTTCTGATGGAATCCTTAAGTTTAGAAACAGATGGTTTGTTCCTGCCATTATGGAACTTCAAAATGAGATTCTTTCTGAGGCTCATTCTTCTAGATTCTCAGTCCACCCTGGGAGTACGAAGATGTATAAGGATCTTAAACAGCATTACTGGTGGCCAAGTATGAAAAGAAGTGTGGCAGAATATGTAGGATCATGTTTGTGTTATCAGCAGATTAAAGCCGAGCATCAGAGACCCTCAGGAACATTTCAACCTTTACCAGTTCCTGAATGGAAATGGGAACAAATAACCATGGATTTTGTTGTGGGATTACCTAGGACAACTAAAGGACATGATGCAATTTGGGTGATAGTTGACCGTTTGACCAAATCATCCCATTTTCTGCCTATGAAGATGACATACTCGATGGATCAACTTGCTGAGTTGTATGTTCAGGAAGTTGTTAGATTGCATGGAGTTCCAAGCACCATAGTTTCGGACCGAGATGCTAGATTTACATCTAAGTTTTGGAAGAGTCTGCACAAAGCAATGGGGACTCAGCTTAGTTTCAGTACAGCTTTCCACCCTCAAACTGATGGACAATCCGAGAGAACTATTCAGATTCTAGAAGATATGCTCCGTGCATGTGTTTTAGATTTCCAAGGCTCTTGGAGTAAGTACCTAGCTCTGGTAGAGTTCTCTTACAATAACAGTTTTCAGGCAACAATAGGAATGGCACCGTATGAAGCATTGTATGGACGAAAATGCAGATCACCCTTGTATTGGGATGAAGTTGGTGAAGCACAGTTGCTTGGTCCTGATATTGTGCAGCAAACTGTTGAGAAGGTTGCTCTCATCCGTCAGAGGATCTTAACAGCTCAAAGTCGACAGAAAAGCTATGCTGACCGAAGACGCAGAGAGTTAGAGTTTGAAGTTGGTAGTGAGGTTTTTCTTAAGGTATCACCATTCAAAGGAGTTGTAAGATTTGGGAAGAGAGGGAAGCTTAACCCAAGATATGTTGGACCTTTCTCAATCTTGAGGAGGATTGGGAAATCAGCATATGAGCTGCAATTGCCAGACTCTATGGAAGGAATCCACAATGTGTTCCATATTTCTATGCTTAAGAAGTGCTTGAGGGATCCATCTCAGATTGTGGAACAGCAGAACATTGAAATTCAACCTACACTGACCTATGAGGAGAGACCAGTAAGGATCTTGGATTATGCAGTGAAAGTATTACGCAACAAGGAAGTTCCACTAGTGAAAGTCTTATGGCATAATCAGAATATAGAGGAGACAACTTGGGAACGCCAGCAAGACATGATGGACCAGCATCCAAGATTGTTCAGGTACTGAATTTTGAGGACAAAATTCTTTTAAGGAGGGTAGATTGTAACACCCGGTTTATTAGAATTAAAATAACCTATTAATCTTCTAAGCGCGAATTTTATAGAATGAAATTAAGGGTAAAATCAATTAGGTTAATGAGTAACTAAGTGAGGGCATAAGGGTAATTGTCAATTTATGTTATGGATAACGTATTTAAGGAAAGATTGAATGAGGTATAGCCGTCATACTCATTTCACTCTCGGTTTTCAGCTCAACCCAGCAGAGCTCTCTAGGCGATTTCCTCACAGATTCCTCCAACCAAGGTGAGTTTAGATTCGATTAATTGCTGATTTTAGTACCTAGGTAGCTTAAGGATCCCAATGTATGCATTTTGATAATGTTGCGAGTGAGAGATTCTGCTTGAGGATTAGAGCAGAATCGGGAATGTTAGATAAATAGAGATGCCAAACCCACTCCTTAGATTTCTGAATAGCTTAGATTGAGGTTTAACATTCTGTTTATGAATATAGGTGAACAAACCCCCGAAGTAGCTCTTAACCGAGCATTTGCTAGGAATCCAGGTAAGTGAAGTTTGCTTGTGTTTTCGGGCCTACATCACAGAACATTAGGATTTTTGTGTGTTTGAATGTTTTCCTGTTTCATGCATCATATATTTGAAAGTATACGAAAATGAGTTTACATGTTTTGATATAGTGAGGAAGTGAACATTCTGAAGTGATTTATGTGAAACATTTTCTGTTAAGGGAACTAATCCAACCCTTAATGAGCCAGGGATCATACTTTGGGAAAACTGATCCAACTCCCAATTTCGAAGTGGATCTGAACATTGATCAGTATATATATATTCACTGTTAGGAGAACTAATCCAACTCCTAATGAGACAGGGATGTTCATACTTTGGGAGAGGTGATTCAACTCCCAATTTAGAGAGGAATCCGATTATAACGATGAATATGTAACAGAGATGAGAAAAGTAGAAACTGCATATTAGGATATTGTGTTTTCAGCTTTTCATACATTTTTGCTTTACTTGCTTAGCCTTAGGCTAATAGATGAGTTTTGTGATGTAGGTGTCGTGAATTCATCAGGTGAATTTCCTGAGTTTGCGGATGAATAGATGAGGTTGGAGGAGCACCTTCATGCTACTAATTTAGTGTCTGGTGAGGCGGTTTAACTGGTGTCTGTTGAAGGGAAGGTTTAATGAATTAAGTCTCAGTTGAGTGGTTGTTGAGTCTCTTTTCCTAATGACAGAAGTAGTTCTGATGTTTAATGTTTTTGAATATATTTTGAAGTTTCCGATAATTACATTCTATTGGTTTTAACATTTGTTATTACTGAATTTCGAGAAATGTAGGGATTTGAATGGTTTAAAGTGTTTTCAGTACCATGTGTAAGTTTTCTCTGGCAGACAAAGTTGTTTTTGACTTAGTTTTGTTCTCTATCGGTAGATGATGTCTATCGGTAGAGGTTGAGTTATAGTTTTGTTCTCTATCGGTAGAGGACATCTACTGGTAGATGTTGAGTTGTTGTTAAGTCATTTATCGGAAAAGTCTTTAGTGTGCCATCGGAAGGTGTAGGATTGTGGTACCGGTAGAAAAGGGTGTTACGTTTTGTCGTTAGTAATCGGTATATGAATCTCATCCTGTCGGAAGAAGTATTGTGAAATTTTGTTGTTTTGTCATCGGCAGAAGTAGTCTGCTGACGTCATCGGTAGGTGAAGCTGTGTGTGCAGTCGTGCTGACTTCATCGGCAGATGGAGTTGTGTTGACTTCATCGGCAGATGTGGAGTATAGTTATGTTGACTGTCGGAAGATGTCTTTGTTTTATTTATCTTCTGTTGTACACGTCATCGGTAGATGCAGTCTACCGAGTGATATCCTTGTTGTACACGTCATCGGCAGAAGCCTTCTGTTTTCTGTTCTGCTCTTTCCGTTGACTGGTCGTCGGTAGATGTGTTTGTCTGTTGAGATTTTCCCGAGTATTCTATATTTAAATCTTTTATTTTCCTTGGCCGATTACTTCTTAACAATTTCAACGATCATTTCAATAATATCTTTCACAGTATTGCTTAGCTTATTTGTTTAAAGGATTTCCGCTGCAAGTTTTCCGCTGCAAGTTTTAAAGTTTATTATTCAAAATTTTTAGCCACGTTCGAGTATTTGAGTAACAAACCGGGTTCAGAAAACCCGGGGCGTTACAGAAAGGTTTCCTATATGCAGGAGAGGTCGAATATTAGATAGTTATCGAGAAATTATTGGGAGGGAGGAAATTAGGAGAGAATATAACTCCTCAAATTGTTGATTAAGGTGTATTTCATCTTATATTTATATAAATATTGTTTTACTTTTTTTTTAATGCTTTTAGATCTTACCCCAACGGTGAATGATGAAAGAGGAAAAAACAACGAGGAAATTGGAAGCAACTCCTTGAAGCAATATACTCAGTTATGAGGTTAACTACAACAAACACCACCCAAGCAACCAATAATTGTTTGGTTTTTTGGACCTGTAAAACACGAACATAAATAAAATGATGTGAAGAACCAAGACAAGATTTGAAGTATTAGACATCCTAATACTCTATTAAATTACAACTACCATCAACTACAAAGCTGGCAAAGGTTTTTGGGGGGACTTCAATTGACATCTCTAGTTTTGTAGTACCATAGTATTATTAGATAATTTCAATGAATTCATATCAAACAAATAGTTTTTCTTGCATAAAATTTACCCGATCAACGGCAAAACGAAAGAATAAGAGGAGAAAACAATACAGATGTAGAGAACTCATATGTTGGTAATAAATATAAAATATATGAATACAAGTTCTCAATCTTGTTTCTCAAACTGATTTCCAAAAAACGAAGTAAATAACAATATTTATTCTTCAGTTTTTTAGCAGAATGATACTTAGTAGCAAAAAACTATTTCAATGGATAAAATATCTATCTTGGTGTTTCAATATTTCTATTGTGAAACCATTTGATTGAAGCGTTTCTTTTCGCACTTCTACCTAGTTTGGTTGTTTTATTTATTCATCATTATTATTATTTGCATTAAACAAGATTTGCAAAGAGGGAAAAAGACATAGAATCACATCAATCTTGGGGAAGAGAATAAAGGTAGATTGCTCCCTCCTCCGCTTTTCGTTTAAGTCATTAAAATAAAGGACAACTAAAAGGGAAATAGATCATACCACTAAAGCTCTCGATGAAGAAGATAAGAAAAACATTCAAATCATCCAAAGTTGTTTGACTTGAAGCAACGCAAAAAAAAAAAAAAAAAACAAAAAAATTTTTTTGCCAGCTTGACACGCGGATGAGTGTAGCACCCGGTTTCAATTAAACCGGATTTAACTTATCAATTAATAATGTGCAATTTCATGGAAGAATTGGGAGAGTTATTGGTTAGGTTAATGAGTGACTAAGCGAGGGCATTTATGTAAATATGACAATTTAAAAGTAGATGACTTACTTAAGGGAAGGGGTTTAGAGATTTCTGCACTGTAGCCGCCACTGTTTCATCATTTATTCCTTTTCGGTGTCCAGCTCAAGCTCAGCGGAGCTCTCGATGAATCTTCCACCAGACTCTTCTTCCATCTAAGTAAGTTTTCCCCATTTCTTATATTTTAGCAGTTAGATAGCCGAGGGAGTCCAATGCGAGGGTTTCGAGGATGCTATAGATGAGTGTCAGTTTTAGTTTAGTGCAGTATCAGGAATGCATTATGACCAGATTTCTCAATAAGTTTCCTTAGGTCTCTGGTTGAATAGGATGAAGTTTAGTGAAGGTTTAATTAAAAATCGGTTTATGGATTTAGGTTCGAGCTAACTCCCGGAGGAGATTTCAACCAAACCATCCAGAAGACCAGGTAAGTAAAGTATGCATGTGCCTTCGGGCCTACATCACAAAACAGTAGGGTTATGTATTTGGGGAATGATTTTGTATGTCATGCATCATGTTTTTGAAAGATTACGAAAATGAATTTCCATGTAAGAACGATAAGGTATGAACTGAATGTGACAGATAAACTATTAAGGGAACTAATCCACCCCTTAACTTACGAAGGGATTTATAACATTGGGAGAATTGATCCCACTCCCAAGGGAACAGAGGGATCAGATCAGCTATTAAGGAAATTCATCCGCCCCTTAATCGAGTAGAGGATGTATAACATTGGGAAAATTGATCCACTTCCCAAGGGAACCGAGGGATCAGATCAGCTTATGAACGTATGTGAATGCAACTAAGATGAGAAAGTAGAAATTCGCATGTTTAGGAATTTATGTTCCAGGATATCATTTCATTACTGCTTTACTTGCTTAGCATTAGGCTAATAGATGAGTTTTGTGATGTAGGTGAAGAAGTGACAGCAGGTGAATCCTCTGAGTTCATTGAGGGATAGATTGGTTGGAGGAGCATACTCATGCCACGGATCTGGTACTTGATGAGGCGGTTTAACTGATGTCTGTAGGAGTGAAGGTGTAGTTGACAATGTCTCGATTTGAATAGGTTGAGTTCTCAGGACAGTAGTTGTTTCAATGTTTTGAAAATGTTTTGGGTTGTCTTTTCTGATAATAGTATTTTGCTGAGATTTGATGTTAGCACTTGCTGAATTGTTTTGGGGTAATGTATTGGTTGGAATGGTATTTGCATGATTTCAGTAATGTAAGTAAATTCTTTTCTATAGTTAGAGTCGTGTTGAATAGCAAGGAGTTGTGGGAATGTCGCTCTGTTCCCTATCGGTAGATGAAGTCTATCGGTAGATGTCGAGTTATAGTTATGTCGTCTATCGGAAGATGTCTTCAGTAAAGTCATCGGATGATGTTTCAATAAGGTTATCGGAAGATGTCTTCAGTGGAAGCCATCAGATGATATAGAACGAAATTTGTCGTTTAGTGATCGGTATAAGTAGCTTTTTTATCGGAAGATGTTGTTTTGTTCCCTATCGGTAGAAGAAGACTATCGGCAGATGTTGAGTCGTCGTTCTATTCACTATCGGTAGATGAAGTCTATCGGAAGATGTCGGGTTATAGTTAAGTTGTCTATCGGAAGATATAAGTAGAGAGTTTGTCGTTTAGTTATCGGCATATGCAGTTTACTCAATCGGAAGGTGTAGGTTTAAGTCCATCGGATGATGTCTCAGTAAACTCATCGGCAGATGCGTGCTGACGTCATCGGTAGATGTAGGAGGACTTTGTCGTGTAGTCGCCGGAAGAAGTCTTCTATTTCCTGTTTCATTCTTTTCCGTTGACTATATTCATCGGCAGATGAATTTGACTTCTGTGACTTCTTAAGTACTTCACGATTTAAACCTCCATCTCTTTTTGGCCGATTAACTCTTAACATTCCGAACGATTAACCTAGCGATGTTTTTCACAGCTTTGCTTATCTCTATTATTGTCCAAATGATTTCCGCTGCAAGTTTTAAATGTTTATTTATTTTTGGATTTTAGCTTATGTCAAGAGTCGATTGTTGAGAGAATTTTTTTTAAAAACGGATGAAATTTCTTAGTCATGTATGGGCTTTTGAGTAACGAGCCGGGTTCAGATAACTCGGGGCGTCACAATGAGCAACACAATGACCAGGTCAGTGCTTCACAAAAACTCAATCGATGAGCAATAGCTAGAATTCAAAAACTATTTTTTTTCTATTCTCAATCAGTTTTTCAAAAACAATAATCCTAAAAAATAAACCCAAGATGGAAAGAAAGGCCAATAAAAAACCCTACCTTCCATATCTTCTTGGAAGCAAAACCAAACAAACAAGCCCCCAAAAAAAAAAAAATTAGAGACTTTGAGCAAGTGACTTCCTTCAAAGACACATGTGACTTTGAGCAAGTGATCAAGGACAAGACAACAGATGCTAAAGATCGAACAAACAACTAAACAATAGTCAAGATAGAAACCCAAATACAACATCCTTGGGCACAAAGTCCACCGATCCACATAAAACAAAGTAGTGAGAATAGGCAAAACAAAGAGTCAAACGAGAGCTACTTAGAAAATTCAACCAAATTAAGAGTCTTCTGGTGTGGGAGAGATGTTGATGCAAGCTTTATAAACATAGTGCCTGCATTTACAGACTTTCTTATCAAATTTAGCATTCAAGTTCAAATAATATGTCTGTGCAAGCATTCAGGAGTAGAAGCTCATCGCTCGCACTCCATAGCCTTCAAATTTAGCATTCATGAGTAGAAGCTCATCGCTCTCACTCCATAGCCTTTTGCCTGTTTTCTTTTCTTCGACCGTGTTAGACATTCTTGCATCGACCACCTTTTTTCGTTACTGTGAAGTATTGCCGGACATATTTGCTTTGCCTAAATCATTATTATGAATCATCATCCGGTAGGATAATTTAGCTCATCCATCAGATATGCCACTGCTTTAGAAATGAAGAAACATAATGCATGGAGACAAACAAAGATCATTTATAATTAAATACAAAGAAAAAGAATTCTCTAATAATCTTTTGAACGGGGAAATAAAAGAGGTAGAACGAACCTCATGATTACCATATCTATGATTGTCAGATTTGATTCCTCTCCATGTACCAAACCCTTGAGGAGTGATTGCATTTCTCTTCTGATTCTCAGCCCACTTTTTTATTTCCCATAATTCTTTATTTTATATGCATATTTCCAATACATCATTACTGCATAATTCTTCGGGACATGAATTTATTAATATTAAAAACAAACCAAAACTATAGAAGACGAAGGTTATGTCTTCCAACTTTAAGTATTAGGAAATATGTTCAAGTGAGAATTTAAATTTATATACAGGAGAGATGTTATTGACATTTACTTACTTCATGAATACAAAGTTAAATGATTAAAAATGTAGTTGCAAAATGATATTAAAAATGACACCCGAGTAAAAACTATATACTATTTATGTTCTTTCATATTTCATTGAATCTGATGATATTTATGAAATTTTAGCAAATAACACTCAAAACTGAAGTTTATTTTTACATTGTCTCATCCATTTTTATTTTGTTTCTTATCATCAGTTCATTCTGTCAGTAATGTGTAACTAAACCTAAACCAAACCTGAAACCTAAATCTCGGAATTTATGAACAATACGATGCAGCTGAAACAAACGAGTGAGAAAATGCAAAAACAAAGACTTGGAAAAGCATAGCCAAAATGCAATCATTCGAAGTAATTGACGAGTGTTGGGGAGTCGTAGAGTTTTTGATGGAAGCTTAATAAACACCGCACATACATTCATATATTATTAAGGTTAAAACCAATTTGAACAATAAAATATGAGGTTAATTTGAAACACCCCTTAAACTAAAGACCCTAACAACTAAAATCTTAAACTATCTAAAAGTAACAAATTAAATCTTGACGGGAGACCGATCACCCCAGTTCTGAATTTACTTTGAGAACGGGGGGCTGATCTAAAGTGAACGGCCTTCCGTTCTGTGCAGTACCCTATTTTGTTCTGTTCTGGCCTCCCGTTCTTAAACAATTTGCTTGAATATGGTCTCCGATCCAAGACGGTGTCTCCCCGTTCTCAGTTCTAATTTTGAGAACGGGGGGTCACTGCCCTAGAATAGCTTCCCATTCTCAGCCCTAATTTTGAGACCGGGGGTCACTGCCCTGGAACGGGGGGCCGTTCTAGGACCCTCGTGTCTTCTTCACTTTATAAATTAAATTAAAAAAATATCAAACTATATTGAATTTATTTAAAATTTTTATCACATATTCACCATATCATGCGAAGATAATTTAAAAATATTCGTGATTTTCTAAAACTTATACGATTTATTGTAATTTTAGTTAATTATTTTATAAAAAATACGTAAAATAATTATAATAAATCATACAAGTGTTAGAAAATCACAAAAATTTTCAGATTATCTTCCCATGATGTGATGAATAAGTGGTAAAACTTTCAAATAAATTCAATATCGTTTGATATTTTTTTAAGTTTCATTTATATAGTAAAGAAAAAACGGGTCGGTCCCTTGTTCTGGGACAGTGACCTCCGTTCTCAAAATTAAAACTGAGAACCGGAAGTCGTTTTGGGGCAGCGACCTCATGTTTTCAAAATATAGGACTGAGAACAGGGGTCACCGCCCCGGATCGGGGACCCGTAGTCAAGCAAAATGTTTAGGTACAGGGCAGCGACCTCGTTCTCATTTTGCCTACAAAATAAGGCATTGGACAAATCGAGTGGCCGTTCATTTCAGATCGGCCCCCGTTCTTAGTGTAAATTTAGAACGAAAGGTGATCGGCCTCGCAAGGATTTGATTTGTTACATTTTGGATAATTTAACGTTTTAGTTGATAGAGTTTTTAGTTTGGGTTAAAATGAGTATTCATCATCTTTCTTACCCTCTTTGCCTAACTCATCACTCTTAATTCCGCCATTGTTTTCTTTCCATCAGTAGCTCTTGTGGATGAGATTCCCAAAGAGTCTGATTATATACTTTCATTCTGGATTTCATCTTCTGGTACTTGCTCTCCAGCTTCCCTAATTCATCAAACGTCTGTTTTGTTGACCGGTTAGCAGAAGGCGTAAAAAGACATAGATTTATAAGAAGCTAGTGTTTTAAAAAATCTACAAAACCTTTCAACAGCGTTAGCTCATCATTCTCGCTCCACAATCTATTGCTTGTTTTCTTCACTTCCAATACTGTTGCATCAGCGCTCTCTTTCCGTCGTTTGGACGTGTTGCCACACATGTTTATAGTGCTTGATTTGGTCGAACCAGTTTTGTGCATTTTACAAAAATCAAAATCTTTATTGTCTCTATCACCATCATTCTCAGTATCTGGCACCACTATTTTTGCATAATCTAACTCTTCCATGGGAAACACTACAGATGAACACACAATGAAAGAGAAGGTTTGTCTACTGTTATGAAGAACTAATGCATGTTAGTTTTGTCCGTCACGACCCGGGAGGGGGCCTAACAGAACGCTAGGTTAAACAATCAACCTTGGGGAGGTCCACCATCTAACCTAAGGCTAAGTGCGGAAGTTTCAACACTGATCCAGAACCTCCTCAAAGCAACAAATAGGAGAGTACAAACAATAGTAGAAAATATAAGATAAATGAATATAATTACATGCCAACGTACCGTACAATCTCGAATATGTTCTTACATATATTACAAAGTGGTAGAAAAATACGATGTGAGACTTAAAGAAAAATCCAGCACGAATATAGCTCACTTTCTTTACCTGAAAAGGGAAAGTCGATAAGGTGAGTGACAAACTCAGTATAGGATGTTATACCTACCACTATTCTACATAATCAGGTATTCAATGAAAAAGGAGATCACACAAGAATCCTCCGCAACACACCACACAGATAGGCTGCGATAATACTAGGCAGTGTAACACCCGGTTTTACGGGTTTTTGGTTTTTCGCCATATAATGGCATTTTCGTAAATATTGTGAATTTAAATCCGTTTTACAAATGGGAAGTTTTGTTAGAGCCCCAGAGATAAATTAGAATATTTGGTGAGATACAAAAATTTGGAGAAACCAAATCGATAATTAAATAATGAAATAAGCAAAGGTTAAGTATAAAGGGCAAATTAGTAAATTAGCAAGTTAAATTTATATTAAAAACAAAACCCCCTTCCTCCTTATGCATTCCACGATTTCCTCCCTGCAATTCCTCCCTTTCCAGCCAACGATTCCACGCCAAGCTCCCTCCCTTGTTGAAGATTGAAGGTAAGTTGGATTTTTGGTTTAATGTTAGTTAGTTTTAGTGTTTATGAGTGAGAAACTAGGGTTTTGTTGATGTTTAGAGATTGGGTTTTCTCCAAAAACCCTAACCTACGAATTCTCCCTCTTAAAATGGATCGTTTGTTGAGTTAAATGTGTTTAAATGGCATTCTAAGGATTAGGTTTAGATTGTAATGGAAGATGGTGCATAATAGAAGAAAGAATTAGAAATGGGTTTGAAAATGCACAAAACAGAACACTTTCGGTTTCAAAAGGAACTGACCTAGCTCGTGATTTTTATTGGTTAAATAAATTGTTCCATTGGATAGAGGACTCTTAAAGGAGTTCATAGCAACTTGAATCACTCGATTTCATTAAAAATTGATTTAGTTATGAATTTTTGAAGTTGTTGTGTAAAAACTGGAAAATTTCAGCGGTCAGTTCGGGTTTTGGTCTTTCTGTCACGATTCTGTTTTGTTTTGGATAAATGGTTGATTCCATGTTAAAATAAACATAATAAGATTTCCAAAACAGGTTGGATCGTCGAAAACGGATGAAAATCAAGAAAGTTATAAGCGTTCGAAGTTGGACAAACTTTATAGTGTAATCTGAAAATTCTGGTGTGTGTTTTAAGTGTTTGATTTTTTATGTCAGGTTACTTGAGATTAACAAAAGCAGGGCCAAATACTTCCAAGCTTTAATTGCTAAGGACCCGAGGTAAGTTTTCGTGACTCGTTTGGCCGATTTGGCCTACACCATAACATTATGTTGATTGAGGAATTCAGAGATGTTTGATGTGTTGGGTAATTAGGTTGGGTCGTTAGTTGTAGTAAGTTGTTGAATGTTTAAGTTGGTTGTTTGTTTATGCTTTCTTATGTTTAATGTATCGTATATGTCCATGCATCATAGTTTTCGAATAAGCATAGAAAATGAATTTCCGCACTACGTTTTCACGAAAAGGTAGGAATGTACAGGAAAAGGAAATGAATAGTGAAAAGGTAGGAAATGATTAGCGAAAAGGTAGGAAATGAATAGCGAAAAGATAGGAACGTACATGAAAAGGAAATGAATAGCGAAAAGGTAGAAAATGAATAGCGAAAAGGTACAAATGTACATGAAAAGGAAATGAATAGCGAAAAGGTAGGAAATAAATAGCGAAAAGGTAGGAAATGTATAGCGAAAAAGTAAGATGATTACATAATTTTAAGTATTGCATACGCATAGCATGCATTTGTATTTACGTAGACTTTACTGAGCCCCTTTAGCTCATAGATTATCTCTATGGTGTAGGTGGCTTTGAAACAGGTGAGAAAGATGTTCTTCCGCCCGACGTATGAACCAGCAGGTGAAAGATGGCCCGTGGGAGTGTGCTGGGCAGTCAGTGCACATTTTGACCCGTGGGGATGTAAGTAAGTGTTTTAGGGATTGATGGATAGGAGATATGGTATTGTACGGATAGAATATTTTAGGATGCTTGGTTCTGGATGACTAATGGAAATGTTTTGATGATTTTGAAGTTTTACTCGAACTGCTTTGTGATTTTCAAACTTTATAGGGATTTGTTCAGTTTTTAAACGGAATCACACAATTCGTTTTTATGAAATTGTTTAGGGTTTAATTATGTTTTGAGTCTGTTTTTGGATGATTAGTGGAGTGAAGGTTGTATGTGTGTGTAGTGTTATTATGTTGAAGTGTTGTTATGAAAAAGGATGAAAGTGTGAAGTGTTTAAGAGTGTGTGCAGGGAAGTCGATGGAAGAAAGAAAAAGAGGAGAAGCAGCTCTCTAGATTCCAAAATCCAGAGAGTCTGCCGATCGATCGCCAAGAGGGGCAATCGATCGGCAGAAGAGAGGGCCATGCTCTGGAAATTTCTAGAGCGTGTACCGATTGATCGCCATCGATCGGCTATGAGGAGAAAAAGGGGGGCAATCGATCATGGCGATCGATCGCCTGGCATGTAAATGCCACAGCCGATCGATCGGCCATGCAAATTTTTGGGCTTCTGCCCTATTTTCCCTCGGTTCTGCTTGGCTGATTTCTCTTATGTTTTTAATGGTTTTATTTAAATGTTTTTAAATGTATTTCAACGATTTATACTTTGATTTAACTATTTAACGAAAAGGTTAACTTGAAAGCGTTTAATGTTTAAAAAGAAAAAAAAAATTTATACGGGAAATTAAGGAATAGTTTAAGGGTCGTTACAAGGCAGGGCCTCGTATGGGAAAGATAAAAGAAACACCATCTAAGAGGGATTCTATAACCACTCATCATTGGGCCATCATTGGGACCGTACAATAAACTTACCAACCAGGAGGTATTCAATACCACCCACCATTAGCTATCGTAGGGACCGCACAACAGACTTATCAACCGGAAGTGAAAAACAACCACTCAACCCTGGGCCACCGGGACACACGCGCTAAGGCACACCGAGGGACGAACCACTCAACCCTGGACCCAAGGGGACCACATAGTGAACTTATCAACCAGTAGAGACAAACAACCACTCAACCTTGGGCCACCGGGACACACGCGCTAAGGCACACCAGGAGGGACGAACCACTCAACCCTGGGCCCAAGGGGACCACACAGTGAACTTATAAATCTAGTGTAACAACGAACAGACACTGGCTAGGTCGAGTAATTGAGCTAGCCCAGCCCAAAGTCAATTCCTCCATGAGCGGGGAGTACCGCAGTTCCATAAGCGGGATGTGCCACAGCTCCTTAAGGGGGGGAGCATCGCATTCCTCCATAAGCGGGGAGTACCGTAACAACTGGGCAAAATTCCCTGATACTCTCAGCGTATGGGCCCAGCTAAATTCATCAGGCGGTTATCTCCAGTATCGCATCATCCTGAAGCAAGGAGTATCGCATCAACTGGGCAAAACCCTCTGATACTCTCAGAGTATGGACATAGCTAAGAGTGCTAGACGGTTATCTCCAGTATCACATCCTTAAGCGAGGAGTATCGCATCATCCTTAAGCGAGGAGTATCGCATCAACTGGGCAAAACCCCCTGATACTCCCAGCGTATGGGCATAGCTAAGAGTGCCAGACGGTTATCTCCAGTATCACATCTTTAAGCGAGGAGTATCGCATCATCCTTAAGCGAGGAGTATCGCATCAACTGGGTAAAACCTCATGATACTCTCAGCGTATGGGCATAGCTAAGAGTACCAGACATTTATCTCCAGTATCACATCCTTAAGCGAGGAGTATCGCATCATCCTTAAGCGTGAAGTATTGCATCATCCTTAAGCGAGGAGTATCGCATCAACTGGGCAAAACCCCTTGATACTCTCAGCGTATGGGCATAGCTAAGAGTGCCAGACGGTTATCTCCAGTATCACATCCTTAAGCGAGGAGTATCGCATCATCCTTAAGCGAGGAGTATCGTAGTATTCCACCTATTGTAAGGGGGCGTAACCTTTATTCCACCTATTGTAAGGGGACGTACCCTGTATTCCACCTATTGTAAGGGGGCGTACCCTATATTCCACCTATTGAAAGGGGGCGTACCCTGTGTAAAATCCATAAAAATTTAATAAAGATAAATTATGACTTTATTAAAATTTTACAGATTTTACTCTCAGTATTCCACCTATTGTAAAGGGGCGTACCCTTTATTCCACATATAGTAAGGGGGAGTACCCTGTGTAAAATCCATAAAAATTTAATAAAGATAAATTATGACTTTATTAAATTTTTACAGATTTTACTCTCTGTATTCCACCTATTGTAAGGGGGCGTACCCTTTATTCCACCTATTGTAAGGGAGCGTACCCTGTGTAAAATCCATAAAAATTTAATAAAGATAAATTATAACTTTATTAAATTTTTACAGATTTTACTTTTTGTATTCAACCTATTGTAAGGGGGCGTACCCTGTCCAAACAAGTGTAGGGAGTACCATAGTAACCCTCAAACACGGGTGCAATTGGGTATAACCCTCTGATACTTTCAGCATATGGGCCCATCTGAGAGTGTCAGACGGTTATCCCCAATATCAAACTCCAAATGGCACAACAAGAAGCCAATGCATGAATAAAAACTCATCTGCCTGCCAATCTAGTATATCTCAAATTGAGCTCGTCATCAAAGGCAAGTAAAATAAACTCTACGAGGCAGTATAAATCGAGGAAGACGTATACATACACAATTGATGTAGAATGTAAACGCTACTAAAACTGTTCGTGTGAATACTAATGGTATTCTACCAATATAATATACATACATGCTAGGCTAGGCACAACACGATAAGTATAATAACCCATACCTGTGAGGCGAGTCCTTCTAACCTCAGTAGCCGGGGAAATTGGGAATCGTCTCGAACACAGCAAAATCCCCCAACTCTGGGAATCAATCAAATGAAGGACCCCGTTAAGGTCTAATAGGGGTTATAAAAGATATAAAATGCAAACCGGGGCGAAAATGGGCCCAAACGGCTCGAGTTAACTTTTGGTCAAAAGTCAACTTAAGTCAACGATCAATTGTCAAAGTCAATAGTTGACTTTGACTGACCGGACCGATTTTGGTTCGGGTCGGACCGATTCAGGTCGGACCGATTCAGGTCGGACCGATTCAGGTCTAGGCTGGTTCAAGTCGTCCAGGTTCGGATTGGGTCAGACCAATTCAGGTGGGTCCGGGTCGGATCGGTCTGATCCGGACAAAAGCCGTCCCAACTAGCCTAGGGTCAGACCAAGCCCGAATAGGGCTGATCCTGGCACAAACCCAGACCGGACTTGGCCTGACCCATTACAGGCCAACTCGGCCTTGGGCCTGAGTCGACTCGGCCCAGAGCCCGAGTCGACTTGGCCCAGAGCCCGAGTCGACTTAGCCCAATGCCGAGTCAACTTGGCTGTCGGCCAAGCTAACTCGGCCACCGACGGCCGAGCACCCTAGGGTAGGAAAATCGCATTTCTCCGATCCTTTTTTGCTAAATCTTGTTCCCAACCCATTTTCTCCCATCTTTTCCAATCAATTCGTGCCAAAAACATCAAAGAAACGACCCAGAACATGAATCTACCAAAACCCTAAAAACCCGAAACACTTGGGCGAAAAATCAAGAGATAGAGGGTTTACCTTCAAAAATGCTCTTTGTAAACGTTGAGTTACGCTTCGAGACAAACGTTTTGACACCAAGATCGCATCGAACGGAGCTCGTTCCGGCGTCGGCGATTTCTCTCCCTCTCTCCTTTCTGTTTTATGCCGATAGAAGAAACAATAAGGTTTTCCTTCGAAAACCTTATTGTTTTAACATTTAACTTTCAATTAATTTATTTTAATTTAATTAACTCTTTTATTTAATTTATATTGAATTCATTTAACGTTCGATTTCTTGATTTTCAAATCTTACCGAATAATTACCTTCGCTAAAATTTTGACATTTCTCACCTGTGAATTGAATTCACTCAAGACACTCGAACGTCAACTCACAATTTTAAATCAATTTCCTTAAATTTTCCGTACGAGCCATAATTGACCAAAAATTCATACGTCCCCCACTTTCTGAAAATTGGCAGAATCGAGCCCAAATTCACAATTAAAATTTGCAAAAAATTTATTCAAAAATTTACCTTAATTAAATTTTGATAGATTTTACAATTTTGTTCGTCAACAGAAGAATATTTAAAAGAGGGGGAGACGGAAAGCTACAAGGCTTTCCAATGGGCTGAACATGGACGTCAAGATATAAATCCAAACATAATTGTGCTAAGTAAATTAAATAAAATAAAGTTTATAAAGTTTCCAATAAAATCTAACATCTCAAATAAATTAACTTTTCAAGTAAAATTAAATAAAAAGAGGATACTTCATCCGAGACTTCTCTTCTGTGATGCTACTTAAAATCTTCTTGGTTAAATTCAATATAGATTAATTTTATTTCTAATATTTAATTAAATTATTTTTTGGTCATGCTTTGATAAAATAAAGACATTTTATATATTCATTTTAAAAGATGCACGAGAGAGTACCCGTAAAAATAATCCACTACTATTTGCTATGAAATTATAATAATCCCTTCGGTACCATATAAAAATCCTCGTGAGAATAAAGTCACTCACGGACTCTGGATACACTACTTCATCATCACATAATATAATAATAGTGATGTTCGACAATTGCAAAAGTCATGAAAAAATACCTTAATCAAATTTAGGGTTTTGCGATTAGGAACACGACACAATTAACTATCACATTACTTAGTTAATAACAGAGAAGTTCATGTCAAATATAAAAGTGTGCATGAAAAATTTAAATAAAACAATGATATGAAATTTAAAGGTTATTTTATAAAATAATCTAAAATATTAATTTTAAATAAATGTGTACAACGAAACTCAAAATAACAACCTGCCTAAATGTAGGCCTACCACTGACCAAACCCAATTAATCTAAACCCACTATCCAAGAGTACAAAATTTAATTTAATAAATTGGTACCCAACTAAAAATAAAATTGTAAAATTTAGGATTAAAATTTTATACCTAAAGTTCTTAATTTTTTTCCTTTGAAACAAACCATATTTAATTGGGTAAATAACATATCAAATTGGGACGTCGTGATATAAATCCAAACTTAAGTGTGCTCAGTAAATTAAATAAAATAAAATTTACAAGGTTTCCAATAAAATTCAACATCACGAATAAATTAAAGTTTATTAGGTATAAACAAAAATAAACCTCAATGTAACATCCGGAACTTTTGAATTATGACTTTTGTGTGAAATATATTAATGGACAAAAAAAAGAGAAGGAAAAGAAAAAAATCAAACTAAAGTTCAACCAAACAAAATATTTAGTTAGAAACCAATGGAGGGGCAAACTAGGAAGTGAAAGTGGGTGGTTGGGAGCATCTAATGAGAATGCAGCACGTGGCAAAGCTTGTGGAAGCTTTTCCTTGCTTCTTCTCTCCCTTACGTGAAATCATCTTCATTTTCATACTTCCTTCTACTTTCTTTCATCGCCGAGAAGAAACCCTCCACTCCTTCCCACGAAATTTCTCTCCTCCCTTAAGTTGGCTGCATTTCAGCTATCTTTGAAGCTCCTAAGGTGACAAGGCTCAAGCGAGGTATTTGGACTGCTAAGGACAAGAGGTAAGTTCTCGTGACTTATTATGGCCGATTGGCCTACACCGTAGTCGAAGTTGCGTTGAGGAATATTGGGGTTTTGTTTGTTAATTGCTTTGGTTAGGTAGTTAGGATTAGTTGCTTTTATAGGTTATTCTTTTATCGTCTTGATGGTACACACGTTGTATGTTTAAATTATGCCTTTTCTGTACATGCTTTCTGTACATGCATCACGTTCTTTTAAAATAGCATGAAAACGAATTTCTGCAAGTGTTTAAGAAAAGAAACGAATCAAAGAAAAGAATGTATGAAATCTGTAATCTGGTCACGACAGGGTGTGGTTCAGACATGGCTGTTTACGGATGGAAGCATGTTTTCCCCTCGTTAGATAGAAAGGGCTGTCTAACCGCCAGACGTGCCCTCTCCATATGGTGAGAGTTTAGACCTCGGTGACATTCTGTTCTGTAAAACATTATGTTCTGTAACGAAACTCTGAAAATGTTTGCATGATTTATGAACTGCATATGCACAGCATGCATTTGCATTTACGAAGCTTATTGAGCATTTAGCTCATAGTTGTCTTTATAGTGTAGATGATTTTCAAACAGATGAAGATGACATTCCTCCACCCGAAGTATGAGCAGGTTGATGGAAAATGGCCCGTGGGAGTGTGCTGTGCAGTCGGAGCTAAATTGACCCGTGGGAGTATTAGTTAAGTATTTTGGAGATTTTGGGTTATGTCGGGTTCAAGGGCGGGAGTATATGAATTGTATAGAAACTCATTTTAGGATGCTTGGCAACTGGGTTGATAGTGTATAGATGTTATGATGTTTTTTTGGAAGTTTTATGGATTGATGTTTCTTTCAGGTGAATTATTGGTTTCTGTTATGCAAATGTGGGAATTGATGAAATAGATTGTTATTTTGAGTCGGTTTTGATGGTCTTAGGTTGAGGAACGTTTGAGGATGATGATACAGAAATGTGCACAGGTGCAGAAAAAAATTATGAAGGCAGCTCTCTGGACAAGAATCTAGAGAGCTAGCCGATCGATCGCCAGGAAGGGGCGATCGATCGGGTAATGCAAGGTTTAGAGACGGGATTCTTTAAGTTTAGTTAAGTGTTTCTGTAAGAAAATCATCGTCCAAAGTCTGTGGACGATAAAGTTTAGTTAAGTATTCTGGCAGAGAAAGTCAGTCGTCCACACTGCCTTCTGTTTTCAGTCGTTCACACTGCCTTCTGTTTTCAGTCGTCCACACTGCCTCCTGTTTTCAGTCATCCACACTGTCTTCTGTTTATAGTCGTCCACGCTGTCTTTTATTTTAAACGTCCACACTGTCTTCTGTCTCCGTTGTCCACGTTATCTTCAGTTTCTGTTATCCATTCTTGTCTGTTATAATGTCTACCCCTACTGTTTAAATTGATGAAACCCGAGAGAAAAAATATTGTTCCTTCAACGAAACCCGATAGGAAGAGTCGACTATTGACTTCCGCTTAACGAATTTAACTGTCTTTAAATGAGTAAGAGGAAAAGAATAAAATAAAAGTTTAAATTTTTACGTCATTTTTAGGAATAGTGTTATGGGAAATTAGGGTCGTTACACTCAAACTATGAGGTTTTTTTTTTAAAAAAATAAGCCATAAACTATAAATCCTAACAATTAAAACCTTAACCTATGAAAATCTAACAAAACAAAACTTGTCGGGTGACCGATCACTCCCTGATCACTATTTATAACCAGAATGGGGGGCCGATTTTAAAAGAACCAGGGGGCGGCGTTCTGATATGTCTCAGAGGCCGGTGGCTCATGCTCAAACTCAGGTACGTAATCTATCTAGTCTTTCTCTAACACTTTTGTTAGTTTTGCAAATAAAGACATTTTTGGTAGCTTTAAGGATGAATTTGTTTTCCCTAAGACAAATTAATTGTAATCAATCTTTTCCTTTTTGAGATATTTTGTACGAAAAACATTGGCCTTTTTCTTTGTTTTACTTTGGATCAAATAGTTGGCAATTATATTGTAAACATGCAAGCATGTTAGATTTAGGGTTCAATAGGTGATCATGGACTTGGCGCGCACAAATGGAGGAGAGGGCTGAGTGGGCACGAATGGAAGGAGTCAGCAGAGCAGCGCTCATAATTGGTGTGCGCAAGGGGAATGGGCGCGCACAAGGAAGACGGCTTGGCCAAGGCAGAAGCACACACTGGAGGGCGTGATCAAAGCAGAGCTCGCGCGAGCAAGAGACACCCAGGCGAGCAGCAGTCGAAGATCAGTGCGCGGGAAAGATCATCACCAGGCGCGTGCAGACAAGTCCATTGTGAGTGGCACGAGCACCTGGACGCGCATGGAACTAGCGTGTTAGAATCACGACCACGAAACAAATGCATGCGGAAGCTATAAACTAAAAAGAGAGGTCGGTGTTCAAAGAACACCCCAAAACAAAAAATGCAACGTGAAAACAGAGAGAAAGAATGAACCATGTAGGTGAGGTAGGTGCTGGTTATTCTTGGCTAGAAAGGACCGAGTGTTACCTGCAAATAAATGTCGAGAAAGAAGGGGTCCTTACTGGTGCTCTGGTCATTGATTAACGCCGAGGAGAACAACTCTACTTCGCGAACGAAGAGGTTCCTGCAAAGGATGAAATGGCCTTGCATTTCGACGCTTCTCCCTCAGAAGCTGCCGACGGTGAGAGTGGAATGTGAGGGATCCCTAAGCTGGCCCAGAAGCAATGAACTGCTCCAGGAAAAGAATTCGTCGTTGCCGACGACATTCTCAACCGAGGGAAACGGGAATTCGGCCGCCTTCTCCCATGGATTCCCAACTCGAAAGAGGGAACGAAGGACGAAATAAAGCTCCACTGAGTAACCCACACTCAGGGGAACATTTTGTGGCCTTCAGGCACAGAGCGCCAGCGCACCCGAGAACCTCTCGGTTTCTCTCTCGCTCAAGAGAAAACAATCTTCACTCAGTAATTTTCCAAATATTCGATGTTCAAAAAACTAACTTACAATTGTTCAACAAATGGTTTAAATAACCAAAGAAACGCCGATGATGAAAATAGAAAAGGAATACACAAAATTAACAAAGACAACCGTTGCTGGAAATCTAGCCGTTGGAGCATTTATTGCTTCGGCCTCGTGCGCAGGCATCACAGCGCTGATTTCGCTTGTGACCAGATACGTGCAACGCTGTTGGGTCGTGAGTTCTTCATCCGAAGGCTTCTTCCTTTTCTGGCATCCTTCCACTGAAAACTTCTTCAATTGTGGAAGACCTCTTCAATTGGGGAAATTTACTTGTGGGCATTGCTCTTAGGCTTTGAGTGGGCCAACTGTTCGATGAAAGTCCTCAATGAGCATCTAACTTTTCCTTTGCTCCAAGACTTTGATCATTGCCAAGCTTTATTAGGAAATCACCTACACAATCAATAAACTTTGTTAGAAATATAATAACCAATTAACTTACCTTGGTGTGCAATTGATCATTGGCGTCCAAGGCATATCACAGCGCCAAGACATTGCGTGCATGCTCGCGTGCGTGGCTGAAGCATCATACGTCCAACGGCTATATTTTGCCAATGGCTCTATTCTAGAATGGACTTTCTCCTCTTTCCTTCTTAAAACTAGAACCGATTCTCACTCTTCTATTTAAGCTCGATTTGCAGCTTCTGTAAGGATCTTTGATCAATGAAAATTATGTAACGACCCTCAATCTATACCCTTAAATTCCCGTAATTTTTTTTTTATAACACTAAGTAAATTCCTGACTTGTTAATTCTAGTCGTGGTCGAAGTCGTCGGAACCATTTAAAGGGACGTATAAAACCGCATGATTGAAATTGTTTAAAACCATCCAATGAAGTCGTTGAAATTGCTTGAAAACCATTTGAGAAAACACATAAAAGGTGAGGGAAAACATAGTGTAGAAGCCGCAAACATGTCCAAGGCAAGAAAAACAAATGGCCGATCGATCGGTCACTTACAGCCGATCGATCGGCCCTTAGACAGTCGATCGATCGCCCCTCATCTGGCGATCGATCGGCTGCCGCTCTGGAATTATTCCAGAGCGTAACCTGCAAGAGTCGATCGTTCGCCCCTTGATAGGCGAACGATCGGGAACTTCTCTGGAAAACCAGAGGGTTCTGCGATCGATCGCCCCTCTTTCTGCGATCGATCGCTCCTCCTCCTTCTTCTCCCGTCAACCTGCACACACACACACACCCCTGTTTCATTTCCTCCTCATCAATAAACACTTTAACATAATAACTCATCCAACCTCACTTATTCCTCATCCATTAATCACCAAAAACACGACTCAAAACATATTAGAAAACGTAGCCAAATTTCATAAAAACAAACAGCGTGGATCCGTTTAAAAACTAAACATTTCCCTCTGTTTGAAAATATCAAAAACACAACAAAAGACTATCAATCCTCCAAAACACTATACATTATCAATCCAATTACCAAGCATCCTAAAATGAGTTATCTAACTCTAACACACTCAAGATAGCTATACAACTTTCCCCCACGGGTCAAAATATTGTTGACTGCCCAGCGTACTCCCATAGGCCATTCTCCATCAACCTGCTCATGCGTCGGGTAGAGGAACATCCTCCCGACCTTGCTCTAAATCACCAACACCATAGAAATAAACTGTGAGCTGGAGGCTCAGTAAGTCTACGTGAATGCTATGCATATGCGGTTCGTAAATCATGCATCCTACCTTTTCGCTAATCATTTCATTTCATATAAGTCACCGGGGCTTCACTCTCGGTAGATAAAAACGGCACATCCGACGATTGGATAGCCCATTTCATCTACCCAGGGGAAAACACGCTTCACCTATAGGACAGCCGTGTTTGAACCACCATCCCCGACATGACCATCATTCATACATTTTTACCTTTTAGTTAACTTTTTCCTTTTCATGAAAAGGTGCATGAAATTCCTTTTCGTGCTTTTTAGAAACAATGATGCATGAACACGTGCAATACTATAAACCACGTCAAAACATAAACAAGCAACAAATGAAAACATTCAGAATTTAAACTAAAGCTAACTACCCGACCTATTACCCAAAACAATAAAACATCTCCAAATTCCTCAAACCAACATAATCTTATGGTGTAGGCCAAATCGGCCAAAGTAAGTCACGAGAACTTACCTGTCGTCCTTAGCGCACCGAGCTCCGTCTGCGGGCTTTGGTCACCTAGAAAATTTCACAATGTCTTTTGTTAAAATCGAGCCTAAACTATGAAATTTCGTAAATTAACGGAACTCCTAACTAAAAGAAATTTCTTAAAATTCTAATTTTCTTCTCTCGGGTATTTCGTTGATCAATTTACGCTCACAAATTCTAAACCTCTATTAATAGAGTTTTTCCATAACCTCCAATCACCAAAATCACAACCCAAACATTTATACTATCTAACTACGTCCAATAACCGCAAATACGACATTACTTAACGGTTTCTAACAAAACCCAACTATTTTTACAAAAATCCTACGAAACCTTAACCGTTAAACAACCTAGAAATTGAGAACTAACGGCCTAAAACTATAGAATCGTACCTAGGACGTCGTTAGGTGAAGAAAACGTGAAGGAATCGATTGATCGAAAGACCGTTGGCCGGCGTTTGAAGGAAGTCGCCGTGGAGGAACCGACGAGGAGAGGAAAACATCTCTGAAAAATTTCGTGGGAATGGGGGAGGAAGAGAGAAGAGTTAAGTTTTTATTAAAATTTACTTAGTAATTTACCTTTTTACCCTTTTAGCTTAATATTCAATTATTTCGTTATTTGTTCTACCAATTCGATTTTTCCAAAATTTTCTTATTTCACCAATAATTCCAATTTATTACAAGGGCTCTAATAAAACTTTCTGTTCGTGAAACGGATTTAACTTACTATTTTTACGAATTAAACCGTTATAGGGTTAAAAAAACATAAACTTGATCGTTATACCTTCGATTTGGGTTTCTAAAATTCTCATATTTCTCCTAAAATTCACATAAATCATCAGGGTCCTAATGAAGCTCCCCATTCACAAAACGGGCTTATTTCACTTATTTACAAAAATGCCACAATTCAGCAAAATCCGAAAACCTGAAGAACTGGGCGTTACATGTCATCCACCTTAAATAAAATTTTGTCCTCAAAATTTGACTTAGCTTATAATCTTTGACGTTATCGTGTTACACCTTGCAGCCTTATACTTCGATCCAATCCATACTTATGGTCAACATCTATGGTTCTAAACCAGAATCCCTAAAACCAAATGACGCATCATTAGCCTCCTGACCGCATCCACTGCTTTCGATTTGATTAATAAAGCCCTTGGTTATGCATCGCGTGCTAGCGAACCCTACGTCTCCAATTCGAATAACCCAACTGCATTTATATGCACATAAATACTTTATACACATGTCAGCTTCCACTTAATCGTTCATAAGTTAAACTTCCTTACTCTTATGACTCGGCCTTATATTCGAGTTTCCCTGATTAAAACCTAATTCGAGTCCTCAATTTCCTAATGAAGCAACTTCAAGGTTCTCTTCCATCGAGTTTTCTTTTAGCTATTTCTTAGATCGCATCTATGTCCCAACTTCCTAACGTCAGTTAGATCAAATATAGTCTAAAAATTTTTCCAACTCCTGGGCTTTAACCCAAACTCCTTCGCGAATTCATAGACTCCATCCGTAGTTGGAATGTGTGCCAACTCAAGTTTCTACATTTTCTTTAGTAATGATTTCTCATAAACTATTTTATCGATAGTATCTTTAATCACATACTTTATTGGCATTCACCGGTTATCGGTGACCATTTCGGTGTGGGTTCCTCAACTAAGTTCACATTGCTACACTTCTCTACTATATCATCAAAATATCTCAAGGTTGCAATGAGTCCAATTGGGAGATAACGTCACTACTCTCTTAAAATCCTGGTCCCTTTATAAATAAGATTCTATAAATCCCACATTCGTCCTAAAGCTACCTGACGAGCTCCCTTGTTATATCCTTAACTGAATTCTCATATAACCTACATTACACTTTGTTTGTCTTAGTCAATCCCTTTCAAATTTCGAGTGCTACTAAGTCCCTAAATTTCATCCTCAATACACTCTAAATTATTCATTCTAACCTTAAGTCACTTATGTATTCATTGGTTTCGACTTATGAATACAAGCCGAACCTCTGGAACTTTTTTCTAACTTAGCCCCACTTCTACGTTTACTTAGATAGCTTATGTGAAATTCTCTTGTGTCTCCCCGTCTGATAATCCACTAATTCCTCGAATCGTTTGGCACAAAACATTGGGCTAAACTTTTAATCTTAATCGTTCGTTTAATCTAACAATCTCCGGCGCCTATCTCTAATATCGCACAAGGATTTGTTCGAAGTTATTAAACGGCCTACTCTCTTTCGCTCCTCTTAATCGGGTTCTAAGTATTCTACTTAGCTCTCGTACAACGATTTATCCCACGATCTTCTTGTTTGCAAACTTGTTGTAGATAAGTTTACATCCCTAATCCAAACCTCCTCAAACTCACAAACCTTACTCTTCTATTTTCCTAAGGGAAATTTTGAAACGTCTTTTTATTAAGGGTTACCCTCCTAATTCCTTGAACACTGATATTCCTACTTCCCTCTCGGAGGTAAGCCTCACGTTTATGGCTCTCAGCTTAAACTGTACGAGCCATAGACTACCTTCAGTTGAATTGTCATCCCTTCTATGGCCATACAAGTTGCTTTAAAACCTTAACACAACTTCCAATTTAGAACGCTAAACTTTTCTGTAGCACCCGATTTCATTAAGCCAACTTACTTTGTTAACTAGTAGCGAATGTTTTATAGATGAAATTGAGAGAAATTAGTGATTAGGCTAATGAGTGACTCAGCGAGGGCATAATGGTAAATTGAGATATAAAGTGGATAACCTATTTAAGGAATGAGGTTCTGCGTTTAATGCACAGTAGCCGCCACCCTATTTCCATTTCCCTTCATTTGATTTTTAGCTCAGCTCAGCAGACTTTCTCTCGACATTTTCCTCTTTGATTTTCTCCATTCTATGTGAGTTTTATTTCACTTTACTAGCTGTTTTAGTGATTAGATGACAGAGAGATTGTAGGGGAGTGTTCGTGAATGCTGTGAGTGAGAGTTAGTTTCGAGTTTTGGGGTGAACCAGGAATGCTCGACGAACAGGACTTCCAACTAATTTCCCTAAGATTTCTAAATAGTTTAGAATGAAGTTTTGTAATGCGGTGCTCTATTTATGATTATAAGTGAGCAGACTCCCGAAGTAGCTTACAACCAAACAATCTCTAGGAGACCAGGTAAGTAGAGTATGTGTGTGCCTTCGGGCTTATATCACAAAACAATAGGTTTATGCATGTTTTGTGCGTTTTCAGTTTGTCATGTATCATGTTTTAAAAGTACACGAAAATGAATTTAAATGCATGATGGCATGGTGAGGAATGAATTGATTGAAACAGAACAGTTATTAAGGGAACTAATCCGCCCCTTAACCGAGAGATAGGATACATGACTTTGAGAAAACTGATCCAACTCCCAATTTCACAAGGGGATCTGAACAGTTATTAAGGGAACTAATCCACCCCTTAATTGAGAGAGAGGATGTATGACTTTGGGAGAAGTGATCCAACTCCCAATTTCACAGGGGGATCAGACCAGAAACGAATTCATACGCAACAGAGATGTGAAAGTAGAAACTACATGTCTAGGAATTTTGTTTCAGCATTCCATTTCATTATTGCTTTACTTACTTAGCATTAGGCTAATAGATGATTTTTGTGATGTAGGTGAAAAAGTGACAGCAGGTGCGTTCTCTGAGTTTGCTGAGAACTAGGCAGGTTGGAGGGGTGCATTCATGTACCGATCTGGCAACTGATGGGGCAGTTTAACTGGTGTTAGTAGATGTGAAGGTTTAGTGAACCATGATTCAATTTAAGTATGTTGAGACTTTTTATGACGGCTGTAGTTTTAATGTTTTTGAATACATTTTGAGACTTTTCTGATAATGATACTCTGTTGGTTTTAATAGTGGTTTTACCAAATTTTGGAGTAATGCACGGATTTAAGTAGTTTTGAATGATTTTTAGTAAAATGCTCAAGTCCTTTTGGTAGTCGGAGTTTTCTTTGTTTAGAGTGAAATTGTTTGCTATACTGTTTCTGTTGAGTGTTTCTGATCTATCGGCAGATGATGTCTATCGGTAGATGTTGAGTGTAATATCTATCGGTGGATGTAGTCCATCGGTAGAAGTCGAGAGTTTTGTCTATCGGTGGTTGTAGTCCACCGGTGGATGTTGAGTGTTATCGTCCATCGATGGATCTTGTCCATCGATGGATGTGAGTAAAGGAATTTGTTGTTTTTTGACCGGGTGATGTCGAGTATTATATCTATCGGAAGATGTAGGAAGTGATTTGTCGTTTTGCCATCGGTAGATGTGAATTGAGGACTTTTGTCGTCTAGTGACTGGAAGACGCAGCTTGTTCTATCGGTAGATGTGAGCTGAGAATGTTTGTCGTTTGTGAGCGGTAGAAGTGAATAGGAGATTTTTCGTTTGTGAGCGGTGGATGCGAGTGTAAAACGTTGTTGTTTTGTGAGTGGAAGATGTAATTTGTATGGCTTCTACCGCCGAGACTCTTTTGTCTCTATTTCTACCACTGGAACTATTCAACGGTAGATATGTTTTGTTTTCTTTTCCAACCAACTGTCTTCAATATTTTAACTATTTAATAAATGTCGTTCATACAAATATTTTTCCGCTGTAAGTTTTAATGTTTTAAGGGTCAAGTCTTGATCGTTAAATAAAATTTTCTCAGAAAGTCATAGTTCGGTTTAGTATTATGTGTGGCAAACCGGGTTCAGATAACTCGGGGCGTTACATTTTCTTTTAGTAGTTATTGCGTTTGAGTTCTTAAGTTCTTTATAGCTCTCAAGCTTCTGCTCCATAATCTCTAATCAAACAATACCCAATGTATGACGCGTCTACTACTCACCGATCATTCTTAACTTCACTAGGTCACCCCTTATAGTACGTCGATCTTGATCTTTTCGCGAAATGGGCAATCGTCCGTTACTGACTAGTCTTCTCAGACAATACTTATCTCCTGGAGATCGGTCATATTTTGTAACTCAAGTATTACTTTTTGCATAACCTTGATTCTTTTATTGTCTCGAGATTTGTTAACTTCCCAACTCCAAGTAAATTCTCTTATCTTTATCATCGATATCGGTCGATACGAACTCCCTATGTAATCGCTCGAATCTTACATCCACAATGTTGCCTTATTCTATCACCCTTCACAAAAGATTTCGACACTTTGCACACCCCTTCAACAATCTACTTAGACTAAACTCTTGAGTGCTACCCGTGTTTAAATACTCCCAACTTTACGCGAATCTAGGACATTCGAATATCGGCTATATTTACTTACTTACTTTTACACACTAACGGTATCTCGACAATCTAGAGTATCCTTTAGTAATCCTTACATCTAATCTTCAACTCCCTCTTTGATTGTTCACATTCTAAATCTGTGAGGGTTCGTCAACTAATGTCCAATTTCTATCTATTTAGACATTACATTTCGTAAGTTGCGTCCCTCTAATAGTAACTAATTCTAGTGTACATCTTCTTGCGGTTAAGTCAGATTAGTCCACATTCTAAATCTGTGAGGGTTCGTCAACTAATGTCCAATTTCTATCTATTTAGACATTACATTTCGTAAGTTGCGTCCCTCTAATAGTAACTAATTCTAGTGTACATCTTCTTGCGGTTAAGTCAGATTAGTCCTATTAATGCATAACTCTCTTTCTGTAAAGTCTTTATCGTCCTGTATTTAACATACTGCTTCTCGTCAAGGTTTACCTAGGAATCCCTTCTTACCCACCTTCTACGATTCTCTTAACCCTCTATTCTCAAGCCTACTTTTATCATCTATCGTACGCATATTGCCATTAAGCCTTAGCTCCAACCATCCCTTTCTATTCTATTGTTCTTCGCCTCATTAACTGGGAAGATAAAACTGTACCTGAAACAATTGATGGTTGGGCAGTTCCCTCGTCTCTGATGGGGGCAATTATCTTCGGTGTGACTCTCTCCCGATCGGTTGGCTTTCTTGGACAATGAAGGGCGTAGTGGCCTGCCTCCCCACATCTATAGCATCGATCCGTACCCAATCTACACACACCATAGTGCTTCTTCTGGCAATCAGGACACTGAGGTCTCTGGGAAGCTCCTTGTGCCTGTTTCCCTTTACCCTGTCCACTCCTTCCCTCGTACGACCTTTTAAAACCTCTTTGTTATTTTTCCTCTACCGAGTGCGGTTGAAACTCTATGAAGAACCTCTCCACACTGTGGTTATTTGGAGCAATCACTACTTGGGTTCTAGGGCCCTCTCGGTTTATCAAGGTATCAAGCTGCTGGGATTGCCTCTCCATGTGCTGAGCCTTTTGGTCGAGGTGTTGGGACTGTTGGGCAATGAACTCTCTAAGTTGATCTATAGTATCATCTCTCTCATCTCTATCATTTCCTTGACGCACTATTTTATAAACCTATAAAAATTAAAAACAATAACTCTAAGAAACAAAAACAAAGAAGTCTTAAAAACGTACTTACAGTTAAAGAAGCACGTCCGTGTAATGGCTGGGCAGTCGAGAAGTCTACAGAACCGATTTTAAAACTCGGGGGCTCTGATACCATAATTGTAACGACCCTCAATTTATACCCTTACCCGTAAATTTTTTTTTTTTTTTATAACACTAAGTAAATTCCTGACTTCTTAATTCTAGTCATGGTCAAAGTCGTCGGAACCATTTAAAGGGACGTATAAAACCGCATGATTGAAATTGTTTAAAACCATCCAATGAAGTCGTTGAAATTGCTTGAAAACCATTTGAGAAAACACATAAAAGGTGAGGGAAAACACAATGTAGAAGCCGAGGGCAAACATGTCCAAGGCAAGAAAAACAAATGGCCGATCGATCGGCCACTTACAGTCGATTGATCGGCCCTTAGGCAGCCGATCGATCGCCTCTCATCTGGTGATCGATCGGCTGCCGCTCTGGAATTCTTCCAGAGCGTAGCCTGCAGGAGTCGATCGTTCGCCCCTTTACAGGCGAACGATCGGGAACTTCTCTGGAAAACCAGAGGGTTCTGCGATCGATCGCCCCTCTTTCTGCGATCGATCGCTCCTCCTCCTTCTTCTCCCGTCAACCTGCACACACACACACCCCTGTTTCATTTCCTACTCATCAATAAACACTTTAACATAATAACTCATCCAACCTCACCTATTCCTCATCCATTAATCACCAAAAACACGACTCAAAACATATTAGAAAACGTAGCCAAATTTCATAAAAACAAACCGCGTGGATTCGTTTAAAAACTAAATATTTCCCTCTGTTTGAAAATATCAAAAACACAACAAAATACTATCAATCCTCCAAAACACTATACATTATCAATCAAGTTACCAAGTGTAACACCTGACATTTTCAGTCAGGTATTTTCTTTCCTTAAAGAAACTAATTTAACTGTCACCTTTTATCGACATTTTTATTTAAATTAATGCCTGATTTATTGAATTTCAAGTGGTGTGAAACTAGGTTGGGTGGCAAAATTGTAATTGAGATGGATTTTAATTAGTATAAATAGGAAATGAAAATCCTTAAACCTCATTAAAACTTCACTATAGCGACATTCCTCTCTCGGCGACCTCCTTTTCCCCAGAGCTCTCTCTCTTTGCCAGCGACTCCTCTATCGATGACCGATTCTTCAGTCTCCACCCCGACAATCCACGCTCTAGGTAAGACTTAGATAATGTAGTTGCTGGTTAGTTACTTGGAGTTCTGTTTTTAGCTAGAATTTGAAGTTTCAGACTCTTCAATGGCAGAGTAATGGAAGTGACATTTGTAATATGTGGTTAGTTACTAGGTTGAATATAGTTATTTTAGGTTCTGGAAGTTTAATCTACACACACAAGGTGCTCGATTAAGAAGATTTAGAAATATATGCGTTAGATTCTAGGATGATTTTTGGTTAGAACTTTTAGGATTTTGTTTAACTCTGTAATGTGGAATGTTTTAGGTGAAGAAGGTCCAAAGAGAAGTGCCCAAATTTGCTAAGGAAACCAGGTAAGTGAGTGAGTAAGATTCCCGGCCATTAAGACCCTACATTGTAAGGGTACTAGGTTGAAGTTGATTACGATGTTCGAGAGCTGTTTGTGTTGTTGTCTGTCTGGTTATGATATGTGAGTTGACAATATGATTTATTGTTGAATGAATGGTCTATCCTATTAGCTGATGGATTAAGAATACCCATGTTCATGCATCATGATTCATTCCTCAAGCATTCAAAAGTGTTTAAGTGCATGTTTCCTTTTACGAACAGGTTATGAACATGAAACATATGCAACAAGGATTAAGTGAGGGTTGGGGGCGGGTTGACGTATGTCACAGTCCAAAAGAGGGACCATGAATACGGCCTGCAAGGAATTATGTACACTTTCACTGTCAACCCCCTTTTCGGCACAAATCCTCCCTTAATCCACATGATGTAAACTATGAAGAAGAACATGAACAAGAAAAGATTATGAAAACGTGTTTCTTTCAACTATGCATTTATGCATACATGTTAGTATTGCACTCCTTACTAAGCATTAGGCTTATAGTTTAAACCTTATGATTTAGGTGACGAACTATCAGGTGAGGATTCCAAACTCAATGAGGATGCCTAAGACTGGTTGCTGGAGGGTGCTCAGGGTGACAGTTTGTGGCTGGAAGGCGAATACAACCTCTGGTTACTGCTCTTAAGATGTTAGTAAAGATTATGAATACATATGACTAAGTAGGATGAAATTTTTTTTCTTATAACGTTGGATTTTGGAAATTGTCTGATTCAATTCCTAAGTTTGAGGATAATTATGAGGATATAGAATGATCTGTTTTATTTAAGTCTTCCGCTACACGTATTTTGGATGAGTCTATGGATTATATTGTGCAAGTTTACGTCAGTCATGTTAAAGTCTGTAAAAGTCAGGATGTCTTCTATCGGTAGATGTTTTCTATTGGTGGAAATTACTCTACTATGTTAAGGTCCCTGTTCACCGGTAGAAGTCTCCTATCGGGTGATTTTGAATGAATCACGTGGGATGCTCATGTCAATCGGTAGATGTTGATTATTACTATCGGTAGATGTTAGGGGTTTCTGTTTACCGGTAGAAGTCTTCTATCGGGCGATGTTCAATGAGTCACGTGGGATTCACATGTCATCTGGAAGATGTAGATTTTCACTATCAGTAGAAGTCTTCTATCGGGTAATGTTTAATGAGTCATATGGGATGCACATGACAATCGGTAGATGCTGTTTATTATTATCGGTAGAAGTCTTCTGTCGGGTAATATTTAATGAGTCACGTGGGATGCACATGAAAATCGGTAGATGTTGTTGTTTATTACTATCGGTAGAAGTGAGAATTATGTTTTGTCATTTTGCGATCGGCAGATGCGAGAAAAAAATTTTGTCGTTTGCGATCGGTAGATGTTCTTTGATTTTCAATTCTCTCAGCCAAATGTTTTAACATTCTGTCTTTTGTTAATGTTACTTACTTAATGAGTTTTCCGTTGAATGGTCGAGGATTTAAAGATAAAATTTTTATTATTGAGAGTAATGCCAAAATTTTTCGTAAAATTTCTTAGTCCGGTCTCCGTCTCTCTAGGGCTCCTCTGAATCTCACTCTCTAGTCTGAATGTTTTCTCTCTCCTCTTTTTGCCTATTTTAACCTAACCTCTTGTTTTTTGATTGATCGACGGTCTAGATTAAGACATTTAAAATAGCTGATCGATCAACGGTTGAGATTAAAACAATTAAAATAGTCAAACGGTTAGGATTAAAATAGTCGATCAATCGCCTGATGTGTAGCCGATCGATCGGCTTACTTTCTATTTTCCTTAAAATCCCGCTTCAACCGATCGATCGGATAAGCTTCTGTTTTTCTCTTCTCATAATTTCCACCGATCGATCGGCTACTTCTCTGCCAATTAATGCTTTTTCTCTTCAGCTTCAATTCCTCTGCATATTTTTCTGTCCTTATTTTCTATCCCGGATCGAATTTGTAAAACCTGTAATTCTTCAATCTTTCTACACACTTGCACCAAAAATGTTAAATACAGTCAAATGCTTGAGAAAAAGTTATCGAATCAAGAATAAACGAGAACAATTAGGTGTGTAAAATACGCACTTGTCACTTTCTGTCTCCCCCTCTTTTAAATATTCTTCTGTTGACGAAAGGACAAAACTAGCATGCATTACTTCTTCATAACAATTGACAAACCTCCTCTTTCATTGTGTTTTCATCTGTAACGTTTCCCATGGATGAGTCAGATTAGGCAGAAATGAGACGATAAAGATTTTGATTCTTGCCAAACGCACAAAACTAGTTCGACCAAATGAAGCAGTGCAAACATGTGTGGCAACACGTCCAAACGACGAAAAGAGAGCACCGATGCAACAGAATCGGAAGTGAAGAAAACAAGCAATAGATTGTGGAGCGAGAATGATGAGCTAACGCTGTTGAAAGGTTTCGTAGATTTTTTAAAACACTAGCTTCTTATAAATCCATGTCTTTTTACGCCTTCTGTTAACCGGTCAGCAAAACAGACGTTTGATGAATTAAGGAAGCTGAAGAGCAAGTACTGGAGATCAAATCCAGAATGAAAGTATGTAATCAGACTTTGTGGGATTCTCATCCACAAGAGCTGCTAGGGGCATCTTCCAAGATATGGAAAGAAAACAATGGCAGAATCAAGAGTTATGAGTTAGGCAAAAAGGGTAAGAAAGATTATGACTTTTATCCATCTTTGTTACGTAATTCTCTGGCCGATAGAGAGTTGAATTTTGCTTCCATGGACAAAGCTACGCAGAGCATTTTGGTGGAAGACAGGAACCAAGGGTCATCTAGTCCGGTTTGATTTACTTTTTGGAGAGATTAGGATCAGAATACTAAAATTTAGTTTTCAATTTTTTGGACCAATAAGCCCAAAATATTTTTCAGAACCAGACAAGAATTCTAGTCTCGGTTCTAGTCTTTCGAGATAATTTTTTTTTTTAGCAAAATGTAAATTAATACTAGCTGAAAATCTCTTCTAGAATTGATCCACTGAGTTTGTTCCTCGAAAGATCGAGTGAGTAGAGCTCTGTGCAGTTTCCAAATTAAGTTGGAATTTTTCCAAAAATTAAATTTTCCCACAAAAAGAAACTCTGTAAGAGTTTCAAATTACCCAGCATTAACCTAGCAATTCAAATTACCCAGCATTTACCCAAAGACTGTAAATTTTCTTCTAGCAGCTCTTTCCTTAGCAGAGAAAGTGTGAAATGAGATGCAGCTTTCCGAGATTCCCTTTTCCTTTGCACGTATAAAGAGAAGTTAAGAAATCCAGAAGATAGTCAATCGTTCAGATAAATACAGTCGTAAAATTTAATGCTACGTGTACTAAATAGAACTATACACTACACTAAACAATTAGAACATAACTAAATTTTTACATTACAGGTTTGGCACTCTCTTGTTGAAAGAACTCGTCTGGGTGGAAGAACTGCGAAAATCACAAGATTAGATTAAGTGATAAACAAATCATAATCAAAGACAAAAAAGCTTACCTTCGTAATCGTCGGACGAGTGGCCGAGCGGCGAGGGCAAGGGCGACTTGGCAAGGGCGAGCTTTTGGTGATTTGCGAAGATGAGAAGACAGAAGAGAGAAGTGAGAACTGACTGTCTGAAGCTTGAGTCTGATGCGTTACTTAGGACAACGTGGTCCGGATCGGTTCTAAATGAGCTAACTCATTAGAACCGAAAACTGGATCGAAATTTTTTGTTCTGGTCAATACAGAACAGAAATTTCCTTTTTTTTTAAGAATCAACCAAAACCGGACCAAATTGCCGGTTCTGGTCCGGTTCTTCGGTTCTCGATTTTTTTGCTCACCCCTAACTAGAAAAACCTGATGGTTGCTTTGAATACTTATGAGCTATTGAAGAATAAATTTGACAAAAAAATATAGGGTAAATACCAATTTGAACCTTACGAGGTTAATTTCAAACACCCCTTAAACTAAAAATTCTAACAACTAAAATCTTAAACTATAAAAAATGTAACAAATCAAAACCTGGCGGGGGGCCGATCACCCCCCGTTCTTAATTTACAATAAGAACGGGGGGCTGATCTAAAATGAATGGCCTTCCGTTCTGTCTAGTGTCCTATTTTGTAGGCAGAATAAGAAAGGGGGTCGCCGCCTCATACCGGTCCTCCGTTCTTAAATATTTTGCTTGAATAGGGTCCCCGATCTTGGGCGGTGACCCCGTTGTCAGCCCTAATTTTAAAAACGGGTTGTCACTGCTCCGGAACAAGGGGCTGTTCTGAGACTCCCGTTTCTTCTTCATTTTATAAATTAAAATAAAAAACAAACGATATTGAATTTACTTGAAATTTTGATCACTTATTTACCACATCATGGGAAGATAATAAAAATATTTTCGTAATTTTCTAACACTTGTACGATTTATTATAATTATTTTACGTTTGATTTATAAAATAATTAACTTAAACTATAATAAATCGTACAAGTTTTAAAAAATCACGAAAAGTTTTAGATTATTTTCTCATGATGTAGTGAACATGTGGTAAAAATTTCAAGTAAATTCAATATCGTTGGATATTTTTTTAATTTAATTTATAAAGTGAAGAAGAAATTGGGGTCCCAGAACGGCCCCTATTTTAGGGCAGTGACCCGTTCTCAAAATTAGGGTTGAGAATAAGTGGTTGTTCTGGGACAGTGACCACTCATTCTCAAAATTAGGGTTGAGAACGGGGTCACTACCCCAGATCGGGGACCTTATTCAAGCAAAATGTTTAAGAGCAGGAGGCCGGTACGGAGCAGCGACCCCCCGTTCTCATTCTGCCAACAAAATAGGGTACTGGACAGAACGGGAGACCGTTCATTTTAAATCGGCACCCCCTTCTCACCGTAAATTTAGAACGGGGGTGATGGGCCTCCCGCTAAGATTTAATTTGTTACTTTTTGATAGTTTAAAATTTTAGTTGTTATGGTCTTTAGTTTAAGGGGTGTTTCAAATTAACCTCATATTTTGGGATTCAAATTAGTTTTAATCTTAAAATATATGAATGTATGTGCGGTGTTTATGAAGCTTCCATCAAAAACTCTACGACTCCCCAACACTCATGAATTGATCTTTAATTTTTGCTTCGAATGTTTGCATTTTGGCTATGCTTTTTCAAGTTTTGTTTTTGCATTTTCTCACTCATTTGTTTCAGCTGCATCGTATTGTTCGTAAATTCCAAGATTTAAGTTTCAGATTTGGTTTAGGTTTAGTTACACATTAGTGATAGAATGAACTGATGATAAGAAACAAAATAAAAATGGATGATAAAATTTAAAAATAAACTTCAGTTTTGAGTGTTATTTGCTCAAATTTCATAAATATCATCAGATTCAATGAAATATGAAAGAACATAAATAGTATAAATGTAACACCCGAGAATTTATCGGCTCAAGTTTTATCGAATATTTGGTGGATGCACATTTTATTTGTGGAAATGAAGTGATTGTGAATATTGGATTTATGAATGGGTGTAGTGTAAATTTAATTTAGTAGATGCAAGGGTATGATTGTAATTGAGGTTAATGAAATAGAAGAAAAGTAAAGGGCGAAGAGGCTTTCACATGAAAATGGGCAAAAAGCAAAAACCATTCTTCTTCTTCTCTTTCTCTCTCTCTCTCTCTCTCTCTCTACGGCGATTGCAAGAAGCTCTCTTTCGATTTTTCTTCTCAATCGATTTCTTCAATCCAAGGTAAGTTTCTCTCTAATTTTTCATGGGTCATTAGTTTTCTAGCTAAAGGAGAGATTTGAGAGTGGATTAGGTTGAGTATTTAGTAGGTTTTTGGCTAGGGTTTTGGTGTGAGCTTAGGGTTGCACGAAAAAGATGAGGAATTGCTGAGTTCTTATTTTATTGAGTGTTTAAAGATGATTAGAGGATAGTATGGATAAGTGGTTGAGTTTTTTGAGGAAGAAACTGAAATTCTAGAGTGTGCAGGGCAGTTCGGTTTTTGCAAAAAATGACCAAGCCAATTGTGTTATTTGGTTAAACGGTCCATACCTTTTAGAAAGTAGACGTCCTAAGGAGTCCGTAGAGCTTTGAATCGTCCAAAATGGATAAGTGTAGGATTAGTTACGCAAAGTTGAAGTTAGATAAAAAATAGTGGAATTTCAGGTTTGTGAATTTTTGGTGAACCATTAGCTTTCTTTTGAGAGTTTGATGAATGAGTTGTAGTGAAGAATAAATTAAGGGCATGTGTTATGGTTTTTAGGTTTGAACGAGTTCTCGATGTAGTGTACGAGTAAGAGGTTAGCGAAGGAGGCCAGGTAAGTAATGTATACTTGTGTTTTGCCTTCGGGCCTACATCACAGTTCGTTAGGAATGTATGTTTGTGGTTCGTGTGTATGCATTGTATGTTATTGTGTATGATGTTGGCGGAAGAGAAATGCAATCACTCCTCAAGGGTTCGGAGCTTGGAGAGGAATCAAACCTCACAATCATAGATATGGTAATCATGAGGGTGGTTCTACCCATTTTATGTCCTCGTTCAAAAGATTAGTAGAGAATGCCAATAGTCTTTTTTTTTCTTTTTCTTTGTTTTTAATTATGGGTAAAAACTATTTTGAACTTCAAAGTATCAATTTTTTTTTTACAAAACTCTTAAAGTATAACTTTAATAAAACAAACTTCAAACTATCAAAAACTATCCGGGGGTCGATGTGGGGGTGTAGAACCCCCGCGCATGTTCGTTGCACGTGTAGAATGGGGGATCGATCTAAAAAGAATGGCCCCTCATTCTATCTAGGGACGCGGGGGTGTAGAAACCTTGCGCACGTGCGTTGCATGCGAAAAAAAGCACGGGGCACCGTTTATTTTAGCTCGGCCCCAATCTTACAGAGAAGTTTTAAAACAAGGGGTCGTGCTTCATGACACGGCCCCTCGTGTGTTGAACACGGGGGGCCGCATTTCAGGATAAAACCCCCGTTCTCTGGCCCGTGATCAATTATGGATCACGGGCCAGAGAACACGATGGGCCCGTGATCACGGGCTGGAGAACGCGGGGGGCTGAGTCTTGCAAACGGCCCCACCTTCTCCCAAGAATGGGGGGTCGATCTCTTTGATTATTGAAGGAGATCAGCCCTCCACTCTCACTCTACACCTTCCTAAAACTCTAAACCTCACAAATATTTTCTTGCTTCGGTGAATTTTCTCTGTGTTAGCGACGACGATAGATTCTGATTCAAGTTGTTCAATTGATTTATTAGACGAGACAACAACTTGTGATGCCGATATGAATTGGCATTCGTACGACTCAATTGTATATGGTGATCTTCGAGCATTTGATCACTTAGATGTAAATGAAGAAATAGAGGTGCATTCGACCTCTAGAACTCTAGACGATGAGCTTCGAACATCGGTCGGTTCAAGGGATGATGGGTGAATAGCATACTAGTAAGAACATAAATCTAAATGGTTTTTTTTTTTGGGAAAAAATATAGTTATTTAAAGGAAATTAGAACGGAAATAGTCAAATATTCTTTGAAAATGGTTATGGGATCAAATTCACCAAAAGTGAAAATCGGCGACTGCCGGCTGAGTGTGAAGACGGGTGTGAGTGGCGACTGCATGCTTCTAAGATGCAAGAAGAGCATATGTTTCAAATAAAGAGTTTGATCGATTATCACATTTGTTTGAGGAAAATTGAGAATCAACGCGCTAGAGCAAAATAGGTAGCTAATCATTATCTGGATAGGTTCAAAAGTCAACCTACGTGGGAAATCTCTTCCATTATCGATACAGTGAGGAATGATTTGATTGTCAACATTACACTTAGTTTTACTAGAAGAGCAAGAAGCATAGCTCGAACATTTAACGAAGGTAAGAGCAACGAACAGTACAGGCTCGTCTGGTCATACGCAGCAGAAATATGTAGATCAAATCCGGGTAGCACATTACAAATACATACGACATGAGGTGTAATTCATTGGTATGCCAAAAAATGTATATGTGCATAGCTGCTTGTAAGGCAGGTTTATTGTAGTATGGTTGTCCTATTATCTGTTTGGATGGTTGTCATCTGAAGGACTCAATTCCTAGCCAATTACTTCCAACCGTCAGTAGTAACGATGCACGGACTGTAACATCCCCCGATCCTCCCATTATAATATTGTCTGTTTTTGGCCAGAGCCTGCACATATTTGTTCTTGGGATCAGCCCCAAAATGCGTTGTATTAGGTAGGAAAGAGAACTCTACTTATAAACCATGCATTTTTCACTCTCCCAAGCAATGTGGGATTGTGCACTCTCACTGGTATGGGCTAGGCCCCACCGGACCCTTAAGCTCATCCAACTCAAATGAAGCCTGTCAAATACATCGACGGATCTCGGAGCTCTCCTATGCTCTCTAGTGGGGCAGCTGAACCTAAGATTGCTCCATGATCTTCCAAATCAATGTCCCGTATGACAGATTTTTGTTCCGTGTTTGCCCGATCTCTTTCATATGATCTGAAATCATGTACCCCAGGTTGAACATCGTGTCGTTGTAAAACTTCTCTAAGACATAGAGATTCATCAAGCTAACGAGATCTCTATGTCCATCCCTCGATAGCAAGGTGTGGCTGATCAGGTTGTGAATAACCCGAGCTTTTATGTTCAAGTCCTTCGATTTCTTTTTCACGGAGGCTACAATGTCTGAATTACGGTGAATCTGCCTAAGGAACTACAGTCCATCTATTGATCTGGAAAAATTACTCTCTCGGGAAGCATGATAGTATCTGACCGCGTCTTCTGTGGCAAATCTGAGCAATTTGTTGACATCACCTGCACCTACGACAATATGTGTACCGAAAAGGTACCTCTTCAAGAAACTCTCCCTCCCGGTAATGGTCAAGTTCACGTAAAATAAATTAACAATTTTGTCGTAGTTGTGTAACGACCCCTCATCCCAGCAAGATATTGTCCGCTCCGGGGATTGGGCCGCAGCCCAATATCGTCCCCTCACGGCTTTGTTTGGCGAGGACTTCCCAGTCGGTCACCCAACCTGGTACTACTCTCGCCGAAGCACGCTTAACTTCGGAGTTCTTATGGGATCCGTTGCCAATTGTGCTCCAAAACGCGTCTTGCTATGTTGGGAGGGATCTCTTACATATGTTTCATTTCCATGTACTTCCCCAAGCGATGTGGGTTCGTAACGGCCCCTGCTTCAACGGGAGAACCCTCCGGCCCAGGTCAGCCCCAGGATCCGCGGAGCTTTACCCACCTCCGGCCCAGGTCAGCCCCAGGATCCGCGGAGAATGGGTGGTCCCAAACATGCGTTGAAAGACGGGTCGTCACAAGTTGTCTCCCCACATGTTGTACACGTCGTGCAAGGAGATGCGGTTAAACATCTAATTGATCTCCAAAGACTCCTAACTGCTGAAGTTGGCAGTCTTCCCATAAATAATTGAACGCATTGACATATCCCGCTCGAACTGCTGTAGACACCCCTGGTTTTGAAATTTTATCGACAAATAACCAAGCGGGAGTCATGGCACTTGGTCCGGAGCACCTTGTGATGAAAGTGGGTCAACTTGTGTCGAGGGGGGGGAGCTTTTCGTTTCAAAAAATATTTGGGAGCCATTTCAAAGATTAGAGCTCCGATTTTTGGCAATTTTCAGCAAAATGGGATCAGGTTTGGGGATTTTCAAAAAAATAGGAGCGGGTTTGGGGATTTTCAGCAAAATGGCCTCGGATTATAGGATTTTCGGCAATGAGAAGGCTCAGGTTTGGGATTTTTGGCTATTAAGAGGCTCAGGTTTTGGATTTTTGCCAATTAAAAGGGGGGGGGGGGGGGGGGGGGGGGGGGGGGGGGGGGGGGGGGGGGGGGGGGGGGGGGGGGGGGGGGGGGGGGGGGGGGGGGGGGGGGGGGGGGGGGGGGGGGGGGGGGGGGGGGGGGGGGGGGGGGGGGGGGGGGGGGGGGGGGGGGGGGGGGGGGGGGGGGGGGGGGGGGGGGGGGGGGGGGGGGGGGGGGGGGGGGGGGGGGGGGGGGGGGGGGGGGGGGGGGGGGGGGGGGGGGGGGGGGGGGGGGGGGGGGGGGGGGGGGGGGGGGGGGGGGGGGGGGGGGGGGGGGGGGGGGGGGGGGGGGGGGGGGGGGGGGGGGGGGGGGGGGGGGGGGGGGGGGGGGGGGGGGGGGGGGGGGGGGGGGGGGGGGGGGGGGGGGGGGGGGGGGGGGGGGGGGGGGGGGGGGGGGGGGGGGGGGGGGGGGGGGGGGGGGGGGGGGGGGGGGGGGGGGGGGGGGGGGGGGGGGGGGGGGGGGGGGGGGGGGGGGGGGGGGGGGGGGGGGGGGGGGGGGGGGGGGGGGGGGGGGGGGGGGGGGGGGGGGGGGGGGGGGGGGGGGGGGGGGGGGGGGGGGGGGGGGGGGGGGGGGGGGGGGGGGGGGGGGGGGGGGGGGGGGGGGGGGGGGGGGGGGGGGGGGGGGGGGGGGGGGGGGGGGGGGGGGGGGGGGGGGGGGGGGGGGGGGGGGGGGGGGGGGGGGGGGGGGGGGGGGGGGGGGGGGGGGGGGGGGGGGGGGGGGGGGGGGGGGGGGGGGGGGGGGGGGGGGGGGGGGGGGGGGGGGGGGGGGGGGGGGGGGGGGGGGGGGGGGGGGGGGGGGGGGGGGGGGGGGGGGGGGGGGGGGGGGGGGGGGGGGGGGGGGGGGGGGGGGGGGGGGGGGGGGGGGGGGGGGGGGGGGGGGGGGGGGGGGGGGGGGGGGGGGGGGGGGGGGGGGGGGGGGGGGGGGGGGGGGGGGGGGGGGGGGGGGGGGGGGGGGGGGGGGGGGGGGGGGGGGGGGGGGGGGGGGGGCGCTTGGAGAACAGTCACCCGTTCTCTTTGTAAAATGTGAAATGGGGGGCTATCGGGCGTCCGCCAGGGTTTAGATTGTTAGGTTTTTGAAAGTTTGAGGTATGTTTAGTTAGGGTTAACGCTTTAAGGTTTTTTTTTTATAAAAAAATCGATACTTTGAAGTTCAAAATGATTTTTACCCTTTAATTATAAATGGTGTTTGCTCGTCTCCTTGTAATATGTTTCTCAATTTCTAAAGCAGTGGCATTTCCGATGCATGAGCTAAATTATGCTAGCAGAGGATGATTCGCAATAAAGATTTAGGTAAAGCAAATATTTCCGGCAATACTTCAAAGCAACGAAAAAAGGTGGTCGATGCAAGAACGTCTAACACGGTTGAAGAAAAGAAAACGTGCAAAAGGATATGGAGCGAATGCGATGAGCTTCTACTCCTGAAAGGGTTTGAAGAGTACAACACACTACATCCTAGTAACGAAATGTCTTTTCACAGCTATGTAAAAGACGCAATTTCTTTTAACTTCTAGGTGGATCAATTAACCCACAAGTTTTGGAAGCTGAAGAACAAGTACGAGGACACTGAGTCTAGAAGAATGAAAGATGCTAATAATTCATCTTTCGTTGACTCTCATCAACATAAACTGTTTGAGGCATCTCTAAGATTTAGGGAAGAAACAGTGATTGGATCAGGAGTGAAGCTAAGTACTTTTATCATTCCCTTTTGAGTAATTATATGGCTGATAAGATTTTGCTGCCTTGGACAGCGCTACTCGGAGCATTTTTGTGGAAGAATGGAATAATATAATGCTTGCACGAACATATTATTTAACCTTGAATGCTAAATTTGATAAGAAGGTCTGTAAATGCAGGCACTGCGTTTATAAAGTTTGCATCAATAGCTCTCCCACACCAGAAGACTCTTGATTTTGTTGGATTTTCTAAGTAGCTCTCATTTGACTATTTGTTTTGCCTATTCTCACTGCTTTGTTTTATGATGATTGGTGGATTTTGTGCCCAAGGATGTTGTATTTGGATTTCTATCTTGACATTGTTTAGTTATTTGTTCGATCTTTAGCATTTGTTGTCTTGTCCTTGATCACTTGCTCAAAGTCATCTTTGTCTTTAAAGGAAGTCACTTGCTCAAACTCACCTGTGTCGCATCGTGAGTTTGTGAGGGGATGTTAGCATATATTATCATTATAATTAGTGTCCTAAGAGTATTTTAGTTTTTGATTATTCTCTTTGTTTACCCTAGTTATACAAACCTCTTTATATGTATTTTTTGCACTCAAGTTAATGAGCAATCTTTATTTTCTCTCTATTTCTTTATGGTATCAGAGCCCGACGACCTAGGATTTTTGCAAATTAGGGTTTTGGTGAACAATGCTTTTGTGAATAGTACCATGAACCATGCGCGTGAACAGTGAAGTTCTTGAACGGTGATTAACAGTGCGGAACAGTGATAAACAGTGCTGTGAGCAGTGCGTGAAGTTCGTGAACAGTACCGTAAACAATGATGAACAGTGCGTGAACAGTATGACTATGTTTGATTGGATTCGAGTATTTCCTTTTACCTATGATATTTTCGATTTCCCCCTTTTGATTCGTTATTGCGGGTTTGCATTTTTTTGATTGGATTCGATTGCTTTGGTTGGATTTTGTTATTTGGGGATTATTCTTGGATTCAGTTGTTTTGGTTGGACTATTTGTAGATTCAGTTGTTTTGATTGGACTATTTGTGAATTCTGTTGATTTAAGAATTATTTGGGAATTATTGGATTCATCCATGTTTAAGTAGTTTCAGCAGTTCCTTGCCTCACAACCCCATGCTATGTCGGCTGCCTCTCATAAAGGTTTGTCCTCGTCTGGTTCCTTAGATATATCATCTTTATTATGAGTTTTGGATTCAGGTGTCTCTCATCATATGTCTCCCAATTTGTCTTCTTTTGCTTTATTATCTCTCAATTCTTCTATATCAATCATGACTGCTGATGGCACCTCTATGCCATTAGTAGGTGTTGGTTCTATTATTACATCTCTTGTGTCTATTTCTGATGTTTATTATATTCATAATCTTACTCTCAGTTTTATTTTTGTTAGTCAATTATGTGAGTCTGGATACTTAATCTCATTTTCTTCATCCACTTGTTCTGTACAGGACCCGTGCTCTCAGAAGGTGATTGGGACATGCCGTAGGCATAATGGACTCTATGTTTTGGATCAACTCAAAGTATTAGATGTTGTAGCTTCTGGCATGGATTTGTCTTCTTTTCGTTTGAGTCGTTCGTCTTCTGATTTTTATTTATGACATTCTCGTTTAGGTCATGTTTCAGCATCTCCTTTGCAGTTTTTGGTGTCTACAGGAGCATTAGGACATTCGGACAATCAGACATTTCTGATTGTCATAGTTGTAAACTGGTCAAATTTTCAGTCTTACCATTTTCTAAGAGTCTATATTATTCTTTTTCTCCATTTGAAGTTGTCCATTCTGATATTTGGGGATCTTTTCCTGTTCCAACAAAATGTGGTTCAAGATATTATGTTTCGTTTGTCGATGATTGCATTCGTTATACATGGGATTTGGTACCGTTGTCATCCGAAAAATGTACAATTGGTTCTCATTGGGTTTACAAGATTAAAACTAAGTATGATGGATCCATTGAACGATACAAAGTTCGACTTGTTGTTAAGGGCTACTCCCAGGAGTATGACATGGATTATGAAAAAACTTTTACCTCTATTGCAAAGATGACAACTGTTCGCACTATGATTGTGGTTGCCTCTGTTCGTTGATGGAGAATATCTCAAATGGATGTCAAGAATGCCTTCTTGATTGGTGATCTTCATGAAGAAGTCTATATGATACCCCCTCCTGGTGTCGCCCACAAATCTGGTGAAGTTTGTCAGCTTCGTAAGGCTCTCTATGGTCTCAAACAAGTACATCGTGCTTGGTATGAGAAGTTCTCCATAGTGATCACTTCGCTTGGTTTTCGTCCTAGTCATCATGATTCTGCATTGTTTGTTAGGTATACGAGTGCAGGTCGTATTTTGTTATCTTTGTATGTTGATGACATGATTATTACTAGTGATGATTGTGATGAAATTGAATATTTAAAGTCTGAGTTGGCCAGTTGTTTTGCTATGAAAGACTAGGGTTTGCTACTTTACTTTTTAGGCATTGAGGTCGCTTATTCTCTAAAAGGTTATCTCTTATTCCAATCAAAGTACATAGCTGATCTGTTTGAGCATGCACTATAACGACCCATTTTCCCAGTAAGATATCATCCGCTCTGGGGATTGAGCCGTAGCCCAATATCCTCCTCTCACGGCTTTGTTTGGTGAGGACTTCCCAGTCGGTCACCCAACCTGGTACTACTTTCGCCGAAGCACTTTTAACTTCGGAGTTCTTATGGGTTGCCAATTGTGCTCCAAAACGCATCTTACTATTTTGGGAGGGTTTCTTTACATATGTTTCATTTCAACATACTTTCCCAAGCGATGTGGGATTGTGACAACCTCCTTTTTACGACCCGGGATTTATCTATACTCGAGTTCGGGATTCGCCTACACTCGGCTTAGTTCCCGAGGTTTGCCCCGCAACTCGAGGTTTGCCTCGCACTCATACTCATACGTGCACATTTGGGTCATCACAATCACCCCCCCCCCTCGGGGGCCCAACGTCCTCGTTGGCCACATTTCCGGTTAGGTATAGGCTTTGATACCATTTATAACGACCCATTTTCACAGTAAGATATTGTCCATTCTGGGGATTGGGCCATAGCCCAATATCCTCCCCTCATGGCTTTGTTTGGCGAGGACTTCACAGTCGGTCACCCAACCTGGTACTACTCTGGCCGAAGCACTTTTAACTTCGGAGTTCTTATGGGATCCGTTGTCATTTGTGCTCCAAAACGCGTCTTACTATCTTGGGAGGGTTTCTTTACATATGTTTCATTTCCACATACTTCCCCAAGCGATGTGGGATTGTGACAACCTCCTTTTTACTACCCGAGATTTGCCTATACTCGAGTTCGGGATTCGCCTACACTCAGCTTAGTTTCTGAGATTTGCCCCGCAACCCAAGGTTTGCCCCGCACTCATACTCATACGTGCACATTTGGGTCATCACAATCACCCTCCCCCCCCCTCGGGGGCCCAACGTCCTCGTTGGCCACATTTCCGGTTAGGTATAGGCTTTGATACCATTTATAACGACCCATTTTCACAGTAAGATATTGTCCATTCTGGGGATTGGGCCATAGCCCAATATCCTCCCCTCATGGCTTTGTTTGGCGAGGACTTCACAGTCGGTCACCCAACCTGGTACTACTCTGGCCGAAGCACTTTTAACTTCGGAGTTCTTATGGGATCCGTTGTCATTTGTGCTCCAAAACGCGTCTTACTATCTTGGGAGGGTTTCTTTACATATGTTTCATTTCAACATACTTTCCCAAGCGATGTGGGATTGTGACAACCTCCTTTTTACTACCCGAGATTTGCCTATACTCGAGTTCGGGATTCGCCTACACTCAGCTTAGTTTCTGAGATTTGCCCCGCAACCCAAGGTTTGCCCCGCAACCCAAGGTTTGCCCCGCAACCCAAGGTTTGCCCCGCAACCCAAGGTTTGCCCCGCAACCCAAGGTTTGCCCCGCAACCCAAGGTTTGCCCCGCAACCCAAGGTTTGCCCCGCAACCCAAGGTTTGCCCCGCAACCCAAGGTTTGCCCCGCAACCCAAGGTTTGCCCCGCAACCCAAGGTTTGCCCCGCAACCCAAGGTTTGCCCCGCAACCCAAGGTTTGCCCCGCAACCCAAGGTTTGCCCCGCAACCCAAGGTTTGCCCCGCAACCCAAGGTTTGCCCCGCAACCCAAGGTTTGCCCCGCAACCCAAGGTTTGCCCCGCAACCCAAGGTTTGCCCCGCAACCCAAGGTTTGCCCCGCAACCCAAGGTTTGCCCCGCAACCCAAGGTTTGCCCCGCAACCCAAGGTTTGCCCCGCAACCCAAGGTTTGCCCCGCAACCCAAGGTTTGCCCCGCAACCCAAGGTTTGCCCCGCAACCCAAGGTTTGCCCCGCAACCCAAGGTTTGCCCCGCAACCCAAGGTTTGCCCCGCAACCCAAGGTTTGCCCCGCAACCCAAGGTTTGCCCCGCAACCCAAGGTTTGCCCCGCAACCCAAGGTTTGCCCCGCAACCCAAGGTTTGCCCCGCAACCCAAGGTTTGCCCCGCAACCCAAGGTTTGCCCCGCAACCCAAGGTTTGCCCCGCAACCCAAGGTTTGCCCCGCAACCCAAGGTTTGCCCCGCAACCCAAGGTTTGCCCCGCAACCCAAGGTTTGCCCCGCAACCCAAGGTTTGCCCCGCAACCCAAGGTTTGCCCCGCAACCCAAGGTTTGCCCCGCAACCCAAGGTTTGCCCCGCAACCCAAGGTTTGCCCCGCAACCCAAGGTTTGCCCCGCAACCCAAGGTTTGCCCCGCAACCCAAGGTTTGCCCCGCAACCCAAGGTTTGCCCCGCAACCCAAGGTTTGCCCCGCAACCCAAGGTTTGCCCCGCAACCCAAGGTTTGCCCCGCAACCCAAGGTTTGCCCCGCAACCCAAGGTTTGCCCCGCAACCCAAGGTTTGCCCCGCAACCCAAGGTTTGCCCCGCAACCCAAGGTTTGCCCCGCAACCCAAGGTTTGCCCCGCAACCCAAGGTTTGCCCCGCAACCCAAGGTTTGCCCCGCAACCCAAGGTTTGCCCCGCAACCCAAGGTTTGCCCCGCAACCCAAGGTTTGCCCCGCAACCCAAGGTTTGCCCCGCAACCCAAGGTTTGCCCCGCAACCCAAGGTTTGCCCCGCAACCCAAGGTTTGCCCCGCAACCCAAGGTTTGCCCCGCAACCCAAGGTTTGCCCCGCAACCCAAGGTTTGCCCCGCAACCCAAGGTTTGCCCCGCAACCCAAGGTTTGCCCCGCAACCCAAGGTTTGCCCCGCAACCCAAGGTTTGCCCCGCAACCCAAGGTTTGCCCCGCAACCCAAGGTTTGCCCCGCAACCCAAGGTTTGCCCCGCAACCCAAGGTTTGCCCCGCAACCCAAGGTTTGCCCCGCAACCCAAGGTTTGCCCCGCAACCCAAGGTTTGCCCCGCAACCCAAGGTTTGCCCCGCAACCCAAGGTTTGCCCCGCAACCCAAGGTTTGCCCCGCAACCCAAGGTTTGCCCCGCAACCCAAGGTTTGCCCCGCAACCCAAGGTTTGCCCCGCAACCCAAGGTTTGCCCCGCAACCCAAGGTTTGCCCCGCAACCCAAGGTTTGCCCCGCAACCCAAGGTTTGCCCCGCAACCCAAGGTTTGCCCCGCAACCCAAGGTTTGCCCCGCAACCCAAGGTTTGCCCCGCAACCCAAGGTTTGCCCCGCAACCCAAGGTTTGCCCCGCAACCCAAGGTTTGCCCCGCAACCCAAGGTTTGCCCCGCAACCCAAGGTTTGCCCCGCAACCCAAGGTTTGCCCCGCAACCCAAGGTTTGCCCCGCAACCCAAGGTTTGCCCCGCAACCCAAGGTTTGCCCCGCAACCCAAGGTTTGCCCCGCAACCCAAGGTTTGCCCCGCAACCCAAGGTTTGCCCCGCAACCCAAGGTTTGCCCCGCAACCCAAGGTTTGCCCCGCAACCCAAGGTTTGCCCCGCAACCCAAGGTTTGCCCCGCAACCCAAGGTTTGCCCCGCAACCCAAGGTTTGCCCCGCAACCCAAGGTTTGCCCCGCAACCCAAGGTTTGCCCCGCAACCCAAGGTTTGCCCCGCAACCCAAGGTTTGCCCCGCAACCCAAGGTTTGCCCCGCAACCCAAGGTTTGCCCCGCAACCCAAGGTTTGCCCCGCAACCCAAGGTTTGCCCCGCAACCCAAGGTTTGCCCCGCAACCCAAGGTTTGCCCCGCAACCCAAGGTTTGCCCCGCAACCCAAGGTTTGCCCCGCAACCCAAGGTTTGCCCCGCAACCCAAGGTTTGCCCCGCAACCCAAGGTTTGCCCCGCAACTCGGTTATGTTGGTTGCTTGCGGATATGGGTATTTATCTTCGTCATCCTACTCCGTTACATTGTGACAATCAGAGTGCTATTTAGATTGCGCGTAATTCAATTTTTCATGAGCAAACCAAGCATATTGAGATTGATTGTCATGTCACCCACCATCATCTTCAGCTTGACACCATCACCTTGCCTTTTGTCCCTTCTTCTCTATAGATTGCTGATTTGTTTACCAAGGCACACTTTGCTTCGAGATTCTGTTTTTTGTCTGACAAACTCTCAAATGCTTATAGCTGTCGTATCATGAGTTTGTAGGGAGATGTTAGCATATATTATTATTATAATTAGTGTACTACAGATATTTTAGTCTTTGATTATTCTCTTTGTTTACTCTAGCTATATAAACATCTTTATATGTATCTTTTGCACTCGAGTTAATGAGCAATTTCTATTTTCTCTCTATTTCTTCACTTGGGTTTATTTTTTAAGATTATTGGTTTTGAAAAACTAACTGAGAATATTAAAAAGAATAGTTTTTGAATTCTGGCTATTACTCATCGACTGAGTTTTTGTGAAGCACTGGCCTGATCTGTAACACCCCTAAAACTGTACCCGTTTTTCCCGAATATATTTTTTTTTCTAATAAATTTAATTAAACTTTAAGTGGAAGCTAAACCGAAATCGAAACCAAAATCGAAATCGGAATTGAAATCTAACTTAAAAACAACTTAAAACTATTAAATAAATTAAATAAACTTTAACAAAGGTGGGAGGACAAAACCGTCCCTGCTGCACAAAAGAAGAGGCAGCGACCGATCTCTGCAATTTGCAGAGACCGATCGCTGCGTGCTATTTGCATTGCAGCGATCGATCTCTGCAATTTGCAGAGACCGATCGCTGCGTGCTATTTGCATTGCAGCGATCGATCTCTGCAATTTGCAGAGACCGATCGCTGCGTGCTATTTGCATTGCAGCGATCGATCTCTGCAATTTGCAGAGACCGATCGCTGCGTGCTATTTGCATTGCAGCGATCGATCTCTGCAATTTGCAGAGACCGATCGCTGCGTGCTATTTGCATTGCAGCGATCGATCTCTGCAATTTGCAGAGACCGATCGCTGCGTGCTATTTGCATTGCAGCGATCGATCTCTGCAATTTGCAGAGACCGATCGCTGCGTGCTATTTGCATTGCAGCGATCGATCTCTGCAATTTGCAGAGACCGATCGCTGCGTGCTATTTGCATTGCAGCGATCGATCTCTGCAATTTGCAGAGACCGATCGCTGCGTGCTATTTGCATTGCAGCGATCGATCTCTGCAATTTGCAGAGACCGATCGCTGCGTGCTATTTGCATTGCAGCGATCGATCTCTGCAATTTGCAGAGACCGATCGCTGCGTGCTATTTGCATTGCAGCGATCGATCTCTGCAATTTGCAGAGACCGATCGCTGCGTGCTATTTGCATTGCAGCGATCGATCTCTGCAATTTGCAGAGACCGATCGCTGCGTGCTATTTGCATTGCAGCGATCGATCTCTGCAATTTGCAGAGACCGATCGCTGCGTGCTATTTGCATTGCAGCGATCGATCTCTGCAATTTGCAGAGACCGATCGCTGCGTGCTATTTGCATTGCAGCGATCGATCTCTGCAATTTGCAGAGACCGATCGCTGCGTGCTATTTGCATTGCAGCGATCGATCTCTGCAATTTGCAGAGACCGATCGCTGCGTGCTATTTGCATTGCAGCGATCGATCTCTGCAATTTGCAGAGACCGATCGCTGCGTGCTATTTGCATTGCAGCGATCGATCTCTGCAATTTGCAGAGACCGATCGCTGCGTGCTATTTGCATTGCAGCGATCGATCTCTGCAATTTGCAGAGACCGATCGCTGCGTGCTATTTGCATTGCAGCGATCGATCTCTGCAATTTGCAGAGACCGATCGCTGCGTGCTATTTGCATTGCAGCGATCGATCTCTGCAATTTGCAGAGACCGATCGCTGCGTGCTATTTGCATTGCAGCGATCGATCTCTGCAATTTGCAGAGACCGATCGCTGCGTGCTATTTGCATTGCAGCGATCGATCTCTGCAATTTGCAGAGACCGATCGCTGCGTGCTATTTGCATTGCAGCGATCGATCTCTGCAATTTGCAGAGACCGATCGCTGCGTGCTATTTGCATTGCAGCGATCGATCTCTGCAATTTGCAGAGACCGATCGCTGCGTGCTATTTGCATTGCAGCGATCGATCTCTGCAATTTGCAGAGACCGATCGCTGCGTGCTATTTGCATTGCAGCGATCGATCTCTGCAATTTGCAGAGACCGATCGCTGCGTGCTATTTGCATTGCAGCGATCGATCTCTGCAATTTGCAGAGACCGATCGCTGCGTGCTATTTGCATTGCAGCGATCGATCTCTGCAATTTGCAGAGACCGATCGCTGCGTGCTATTTGCATTGCAGCGATCGATCTCTGCAATTTGCAGAGACCGATCGCTGCGTGCTATTTGCATTGCAGCGATCGATCTCTGCAATTTGCAGAGACCGATCGCTGCGTGCTATTTGCATTGCAGCGATCGATCTCTGCAATTTGCAGAGACCGATCGCTGCGTGCTATTTGCATTGCAGCGATCGATCTCTGCAATTTGCAGAGACCGATCGCTGCGTGCTATTTGCATTGCAGCGATCGATCTCTGCAATTTGCAGAGACCGATCGCTGCGTGCTATTTGCATTGCAGCGATCGATCTCTGCAATTTGCAGAGACCGATCGCTGCGTGCTATTTGCATTGCAGCGATCGATCTCTGCAATTTGCAGAGACCGATCGCTGCGTGCTATTTGCATTGCAGCGATCGATCTCTGCAATTTGCAGAGACCGATCGCTGCGTGCTATTTGCATTGCAGCGATCGATCTCTGCAATTTGCAGAGACCGATCGCTGCGTGCTATTTGCATTGCAGCGATCGATCTCTGCAATTTGCAGAGACCGATCGCTGCGTGCTATTTGCATTGCAGCGATCGATCTCTGCAATTTGCAGAGACCGATCGCTGCGTGCTATTTGCATTGCAGCGATCGATCTCTGCAATTTGCAGAGACCGATCGCTGCGTGCTATTTGCATTGCAGCGATCGATCTCTGCAATTTGCAGAGACCGATCGCTGCGTGCTATTTGCATTGCAGCGATCGATCTCTGCAATTTGCAGAGACCGATCGCTGCGTGCTATTTGCATTGCAGCGATCGATCTCTGCAATTTGCAGAGACCGATCGCTGCGTGCTATTTGCATTGCAGCGATCGATCTCTGCAATTTGCAGAGACCGATCGCTGCGTGCTATTTGCATTGCAGCGATCGATCTCTGCAATTTGCAGAGACCGATCGCTGCGTGCTATTTGCATTGCAGCGATCGATCTCTGCAATTTGCAGAGACCGATCGCTGCGTGCTATTTGCATTGCAGCGATCGATCTCTGCAATTTGCAGAGACCGATCGCTGCGTGCTATTTGCATTGCAGCGATCGATCTCTGCAATTTGCAGAGACCGATCGCTGCGTGCTATTTGCATTGCAGCGATCGATCTCTGCAATTTGCAGAGACCGATCGCTGCGTGCTATTTGCATTGCAGCGATCGATCTCTGCAATTTGCAGAGACCGATCGCTGCGTGCTATTTGCATTGCAGCGATCGATCTCTGCAATTTGCAGAGACCGATCGCTGCGTGCTATTTGCATTGCAGCGATCGATCTCTGCAATTTGCAGAGACCGATCGCTGCGTGCTATTTGCATTGCAGCGATCGATCTCTGCAATTTGCAGAGACCGATCGCTGCGTGCTATTTGCATTGCAGCGATCGATCTCTGCAATTTGCAGAGACCGATCGCTGCGTGCTATTTGCATTGCAGCGATCGATCTCTGCAATTTGCAGAGACCGATCGCTGCGTGCTATTTGCATTGCAGCGATCGATCTCTGCAATTTGCAGAGACCGATCGCTGCGTGCTATTTGCATTGCAGCGATCGATCTCTGCAATTTGCAGAGACCGATCGCTGCGTGCTATTTGCATTGCAGCGATCGATCTCTGCAATTTGCAGAGACCGATCGCTGCGTGCTATTTGCATTGCAGCGATCGATCTCTGCAATTTGCAGAGACCGATCGCTGCGTGCTATTTGCATTGCAGCGATCGATCTCTGCAATTTGCAGAGACCGATCGCTGCGTGCTATTTGCATTGCAGCGATCGATCTCTGCAATTTGCAGAGACCGATCGCTGCGTGCTATTTGCATTGCAGCGATCGATCTCTGCAATTTGCAGAGACCGATCGCTGCGTGCTATTTGCATTGCAGCGATCGATCTCTGCAATTTGCAGAGACCGATCGCTGCGTGCTATTTGCATTGCAGCGATCGATCTCTGCAATTTGCAGAGACCGATCGCTGCGTGCTATTTGCATTGCAGCGATCGATCTCTGCAATTTGCAGAGACCGATCGCTGCGTGCTATTTGCATTGCAGCGATCGATCTCTGCAATTTGCAGAGAACTGTAAGCCTTTCGGCCGTGAACTGTAAGCCTTTCGGCCGTGAACTGTAAGCCTTTCGGCCGTGAACTGTAAGCCTTTCGGCCGTGAACTGTAAGCCTTTCGGCCGTGAACTGTAAGCCTTTCGGCCGTGAACTGTAAGCCTTTCGGCCGTGAACTGTAAGCCTTTCGGCCGTGAACTGTAAGCCTTTCGGCCGTGAACTGTAAGCCTTTCGGCCGTGAACTGTAAGCCTTTCGGCCGTGAACTGTAAGCCTTTCGGCCGTGAACTGTAAGCCTTTCGGCCGTGAACTGTAAGCCTTTCGGCCGTGAACTGTAAGCCTTTCGGCCGTGAACTGTAAGCCTTTCGGCCGTGAACTGTAAGCCTTTCGGCCGTGAACTGTAAGCCTTTCGGCCGTGAACTGTAAGCCTTTCGGCCGTGAACTGTAAGCCTTTCGGCCGTGAACTGTAAGCCTTTCGGCCGTGAACTGTAAGCCTTTCGGCCGTGAACTGTAAGCCTTTCGGCCGTGAACTGTAAGCCTTTCGGCCGTGAACTGTAAGCCTTTCGGCCGTGAACTGTAAGCCTTTCGGCCGTGAACTGTAAGCCTTTCGGCCGTGAACTGTAAGCCTTTCGGCCGTGAACTGTAAGCCTTTCGGCCGTGAACTGTAAGCCTTTCGGCCGTGAACTGTAAGCCTTTCGGCCGTGAACTGTAAGCCTTTCGGCCGTGAACTGTAAGCCTTTCGGCCGTGAACTGTAAGCCTTTCGGCCGTGAACTGTAAGCCTTTCGGCCGTGAACTGTAAGCCTTTCGGCCGTGAACTGTAAGCCTTTCGGCCGTGAACTGTAAGCCTTTCGGCCGTGAACTGTAAGCCTTTCGGCCGTGAACTGTAAGCCTTTCGGCCGTGAACTGTAAGCCTTTCGGCCGTGAACTGTAAGCCTTTCGGCCGTGAACTGTAAGCCTTTCGGCCGTGAACTGTAAGCCTTTCGGCCGTGAACTGTAAGCCTTTCGGCCGTGAACTGTAAGCCTTTCGGCCGTGAACTGTAAGCCTTTCGGCCGTGAACTGTAAGCCTTTCGGCCGTGAACTGTAAGCCTTTCGGCCGTGAACTGTAAGCCTTTCGGCCGTGAACTGTAAGCCTTTCGGCCGTGAACTGTAAGCCTTTCGGCCGTGAACTGTAAGCCTTTCGGCCGTGAACTGTAAGCCTTTCGGCCGTGAACTGTAAGCCTTTCGGCCGTGAACTGTAAGCCTTTCGGCCGTGAACTGTAAGCCTTTCGGCCGTGAACTGTAAGCCTTTCGGCCGTGAACTGTAAGCCTTTCGGCCGTGAACTGTAAGCCTTTCGGCCGTGAACTGTAAGCCTTTCGGCCGTGAACTGTAAGCCTTTCGGCCGTGAACTGTAAGCCTTTCGGCCGTGAACTGTAAGCCTTTCGGCCGTGAACTGTAAGCCTTTCGGCCGTGAACTGTAAGCCTTTCGGCCGTGAACTGTAAGCCTTTCGGCCGTGAACTGTAAGCCTTTCGGCCGTGAACTGTAAGCCTTTCGGCCGTGAACTGTAAGCCTTTCGGCCGTGAACTGTAAGCCTTTCGGCCGTGAACTGTAAGCCTTTCGGCCGTGAACTGTAAGCCTTTCGGCCGTGAACTGTAAGCCTTTCGGCCGTGAACTGTAAGCCTTTCGGCCGTGAACTGTAAGCCTTTCGGCCGTGAACTGTAAGCCTTTCGGCCGTGAACTGTAAGCCTTTCGGCCGTGAACTGTAAGCCTTTCGGCCGTGAACTGTAAGCCTTTCGGCCGTGAACTGTAAGCCTTTCGGCCGTGAACTGTAAGCCTTTCGGCCGTGAACTGTAAGCCTTTCGGCCGTGAACTGTAAGCCTTTCGGCCGTGAACTGTAAGCCTTTCGGCCGTGAACTGTAAGCCTTTCGGCCGTGAACTGTAAGCCTTTCGGCCGTGAACTGTAAGCCTTTCGGCCGTGAACTGTAAGCCTTTCGGCCGTGAACTGTAAGCCTTTCGGCCGTGAACTGTAAGCCTTTCGGCCGTGAACTGTAAGCCTTTCGGCCGTGAACTGTAAGCCTTTCGGCCGTGAACTGTAAGCCTTTCGGCCGTGAACTGTAAGCCTTTCGGCCGTGAACTGTAAGCCTTTCGGCCGTGAACTGTAAGCCTTTCGGCCGTGAACTGTAAGCCTTTCGGCCGTGAACTGTAAGCCTTTCGGCCGTGAACTGTAAGCCTTTCGGCCGTGAACTGTAAGCCTTTCGGCCGTGAACTGTAAGCCTTTCGGCCGTGAACTGTAAGCCTTTCGGCCGTGAACTGTAAGCCTTTCGGCCGTGAACTGTAAGCCTTTCGGCCGTGAACTGTAAGCCTTTCGGCCGTGAACTGTAAGCCTTTCGGCCGTGAACTGTAAGCCTTTCGGCCGTGAACTGTAAGCCTTTCGGCCGTGAACTGTAAGCCTTTCGGCCGTGAACTGTAAGCCTTTCGGCCGTGAACTGTAAGCCTTTCGGCCGTGAACTGTAAGCCTTTCGGCCGTGAACTGTAAGCCTTTCGGCCGTGAACTGTAAGCCTTTCGGCCGTGAACTGTAAGCCTTTCGGCCGTGAACTGTAAGCCTTTCGGCCGTGAACTGTAAGCCTTTCGGCCGTGAACTGTAAGCCTTTCGGCCGTGAACTGTAAGCCTTTCGGCCGTGAACTGTAAGCCTTTCGGCCGTGAACTGTAAGCCTTTCGGCCGTGAACTGTAAGCCTTTCGGCCGTGAACTGTAAGCCTTTCGGCCGTGAACTGTAAGCCTTTCGGCCGTGAACTGTAAGCCTTTCGGCCGTGAACTGTAAGCCTTTCGGCCGTGAACTGTAAGCCTTTCGGCCGTGAACTGTAAGCCTTTCGGCCGTGAACTGTAAGCCTTTCGGCCGTGAACTGTAAGCCTTTCGGCCGTGAACTGTAAGCCTTTCGGCCGTGAACTGTAAGCCTTTCGGCCGTGAACTGTAAGCCTTTCGGCCGTGAACTGTAAGCCTTTCGGCCGTGAACTGTAAGCCTTTCGGCCGTGAACTGTAAGCCTTTCGGCCGTGAACTGTAAGCCTTTCGGCCGTGAACTGTAAGCCTTTCGGCCGTGAACTGTAAGCCTTTCGGCCGTGAACTGTAAGCCTTTCGGCCGTGAACTGTAAGCCTTTCGGCCGTGAACTGTAAGCCTTTCGGCCGTGAACTGTAAGCCTTTCGGCCGTGAACTGTAAGCCTTTCGGCCGTGAACTGTAAGCCTTTCGGCCGTGAACTGTAAGCCTTTCGGCCGTGAACTGTAAGCCTTTCGGCCGTGAACTGTAAGCCTTTCGGCCGTGAACTGTAAGCCTTTCGGCCGTGAACTGTAAGCCTTTCGGCCGTGAACTGTAAGCCTTTCGGCCGTGAACTGTAAGCCTTTCGGCCGTGAACTGTAAGCCTTTCGGCCGTGAACTGTAAGCCTTTCGGCCGTGAACTGTAAGCCTTTCGGCCGTGAACTGTAAGCCTTTCGCAATCGGACCTCGTTACTATTTTACGAGAACGTCTTTTACACTACAAGAAACTAATTACTCGAATATACGTTGTTACTCCGAAAATTCCCGTAAATTCCTTAAAATTCTTATTATTCGCTAGGGTCATAATGGCGCTTTCTTTTCGTGAAACAGACCTGATTTGACATATTTACCAAAAATGGCATTATATAATAAAATAACAATATAATATAATATATCCGAAATCCGTACATGTTGGGTATTACATGATCATTGTGCTCCCCATCCACATGTCCAGCTAGAAAAAGATCTTTTTTTTTGTGCTGCTTCAAATCAAGCAACTTTGGATGATTTGAATGTTTTTGTTATCTTCTGATCTGATCTCTTTCCCTTTTAGTTGTTCTTTATTTTAATGGCTTAAACGAAAAGTAGAGGATGGAGCAATCTACTTTTATCCTCTTCCTTGAAGATTGATGTGATTCTATGTCTTTTTCCCTCTTTGCAAATCTTTTTTAATGCAAAAAAAATAAAGATGAATAAATAAAACAACCAAACTAGGTAGAAGTAGGAAAATAAATGCTTTAACCAAATGGTCTTACAATAGAAATATTGAAACACCAAGAAAGATATTTGATCCATTGGAATAGTTTTTTGTTACTAAGTATCATTACGCTAAAAAACTGAAGGATAATATTGTCATTTGCTTCGTTTTTTGGAAATCAGTTTGAGAAACAAAATTGGGAACTTGTATTCATATATTTTACATTTATTACCTACATATGAGTCCTCTACGCCTGTATTGCTTGCTCCTCTTATTCTTTCGTTTTGCAGTTGATCGGGCCAATTTTATGCAAGAAAAACTATTTGTTTGATATAAATTCACCAAAATTATCTAATAATATTATAGTACTACAAAACTAGAAATGTCAATTGAAGTCCCCCTAAAAACCTTTCTCGGCTTTGTAGTTGATGGTACTGATAATTGTGTTTATCCAACATCGTCTATTGGATGAGTCTGTACTTTGTATATATGTAAAGGAGATTCTCTTTCTCCTTGAACTATTTTTTGGGAATGAGTTCTACCCTCTCACATATATTAACATGGTATCAGAGCTTGGTATCGGAGACAATGGTGGGAATTGTACCCAGCCCAGGCACGCTATGCGTTAGGGCGAGTATTGATAATTGTATTTGTACCACGTCGCTTATTGGATGGGCATGTACTTTGTATATATGTAAAAGATATTCTCTCTCCTCTTGAGTTAGTTTTTGGAAACGAGTTCTACCATCTCACATGTGTTAACGGATGGTTTTTGTAATTGAATAGAGTATTAGCATGTCTAATACTTCAAATTTTGTCTTGATTCTTCACATCATTTTATTTATGTTCGTGTTTTATAGATTCAAAAAACCAAACGACTATTGGTTGCTTGAGTGGTGTTTGTTGTAGTTAACCTCATAACGGAGTATATTGCTTCAAGGAGTTGCTTCCAATTTCCTCATTTTTTTTGCTTCCAATTTCTATTGTTTTTTCCTCCATCATCATTCACAGTTGGCGTAAGGCCTAAAAGCAATAAAAGAAGTAAAACAATATTTAATATAAGATGAAATACACATTAATCAACAATTTGATTCTCTTCTAATTTCGTACCTCCCAATAATTTCTCGATAATCTAACTAGTATTTGACCTCTCCTGCATATGGAAAACCTTTCATTCTCCTTGTTAGCAATGCTCACACCAAGAATGCATTTTCATACCTAGTTCATGTGCATTCTCTCTCCCCTATTCATAATTTTGTTTTTTTCCCATAAACTTAGTGGATTGGAGACTTATCACATTAATACTTGCAATGTTTGTTTCTTACATTGATGTCCAATGAAGTATTGTGCTCATTGCATCGATAACAAAAGTTTTTTTCTCTCATCTGTATATATCAGCTTGTTTATCTTCTATGAATTAATACATTTCTGTCTCCTGTTATGTAACTAGAGGGATTCCTCACCAACTTCAAGAATTGACGTGGTGCAGCTACTATTTTCACTGAATTTTGATTGTTAGTTGCTAATCTGTTTAGATCTCAATAGTTGATGATTGTAGTCTAAATAAACTCATTCCTTTGAAAATGCACGAATTTAGTATTTATTGCTAAAAAGTTTTTAATAGCCTAATCCCCCCCCCCCCCACCCCCCCCCCCCCCCCCCCCCCCCCCTCCCTCTTTCAGTAATTTCAATCCTACATAACCACTTTCCTGTGGTGCACGTTGTTCTCGGGTTGGCAGAGGTCCTTGAGACGGACCACCCTTTCATTTCACCGTCATTTTTGGAGCCATTGATGAATAAGGCTCGATTTAGGGTTAAGGCGACAAGCTTGACATGCAATTTCGTGAGATGGAGTGGCGTCGACAACCACTAGAGGGTGGCATGCGATTTTTGACTAGCGGAGCGTCAGAATAGGGCAAATCCTTATATAGTGTCGAGGAACGGAGTCCCATTCTGTACACACGAGGCCCGTCTCCGTTACAATAGAGCCTCGTTCTCCCAGAACGAGGCCCCAGGCCAAAGAGGTCCAGTGCTTCGAAACACTAGATAGGGAATGGGGCACCACTCTTCTAGAATGGCCCGCAGGGCCAGAGGTGGTCCGGGACAACAGGGCTCCGTTCATGGTGCCACGTAGATCGACCCTCCATTCTTCAAAGCACTATACAACATATATACTAATATGAAGTTTGTATAAATAATTATACAATTTGAATAATTTTTATAAAGCATATCAATATAAATGTTTATTCTTTACATCAAATAAACATGTTTATCTAAAAATGACAAACAAGTCGACCGAGCTAAAAATATTTGCCTTATCGAGCCAACCCAAAAAAAAAAAAAAACTTGAGCCAGACCACGAGCCAAGAGTTAAACCAGCCAAGTCGAACGAGTTGAGTTTAACGATCCAAGCATATATAAGTTTCTTATTTTTTCAACTTACATCAATATAAAGTATATATTTTTTTATCATTATAATAATTTTACAAAAATATATTTAAAAATGTTATACGCGATAATAATAATTAAAGAAATAAAAGTTAGCATTTTAAAATTTTCAATATAAATATAATACTTGTGTATAGTTTATTACAATACATTAAATAGTAAGAAAATATTTATATCATTGAAGAAAAAGAAAAAAAAAAGTTTGGGTGTTCTTATTGCACATGGGAAAGGAAATGAACACTGATTGGAACAAGTGCATATATAGGAGAGGATATTGAAGAATGTGGTAAAAACCAAATGTCTTGTGCCCCATTTTACATGGGTTGGTTTTGGTTAGTGTTTTCAAATTGACCCACTTTTTAATCTCTTTCATTTTTTAAGATTTAGATTTAGATTTAGACGGAGAAAAAGAGGGAAGAGAGTGGTTGGGTTAGGGGACGGTTGGCGGACCGGGCTAGAGAGGCAATGAGCCGACTTGTTTGCTAGACTAGAAGGGTTCAGCTCGTCTAGTCCTCTGGGCTCGAGCAAGGCTCAGCTTGGCTCGCTACCGCGGCTGGGCACCAACCCGACCATTTGGCTCGATTTGCATTCGAGTGATAAGAAAACTTCCCAATAAAAGTAATCAAAATGAGGTCAATCCGCCCATTTTCACCCTCATACTTTTCTCTCAAATTCAGCTTGTTTCCGTTGCTTGTTTCCATTCTTCCACAAAATTGTCCAGCGTAACATCGTCCAATGAAGCAGAATCTAGTTCTTTATCGGCCATGTAATCATCTAAAAGAGAAGAATAAAAGTGTTCACCTTCACCGCCCACTGCTACACTCTTGAATGAATTGTTGTTTCCTCCCAAAATATTGACAGATGCCTCGAACAATCTCTGTTGATGGAGTCATTGAAGTCTTTATAAGAGTTAGTTTCCATGTACTTCTTCAATCTCTTTAATTTATCACTCAACTAGTTCACTGAGAACTTTCTTCAATCTCTTTAATTTGTCACTCAACTAGTTTACTGAGAACTCAAAAGAGAGTCGGTGTTTTATGTAGTTGTATAAGATATTACTTTGTTCGAATATAGAGATTTATACTCTCTAAATCCATTCAGCAGCGTAAGCTCATCGTTCTCGCTCCATAATATTAGACGTGCCCGTCGTTTTGAAGGACTCTAGAGGACGTTTTGCTCGAACCAATTCTGCGCGTCGGATGAGGATCAAAATCTTCATCATCTTTATCAAAATCATTTTCGGACACTGCTATTTTTGCATAATTTGACTCATCCATGAAAAAATCTACCGATATAGCTGGTGAAAGAATACTTATTGATAAGATTACTCAAATAATAAAGAATGGAATGTACTAATATAAACACACAAAAATAAGATTAAATAATAGAAAGTATGTTTATCTATAAACTAATATTCAACTTTACATTTAATAATTTATTTTTTATTATTATTATAATCTTCGTCATCTTGATCATAATCATCTTCCCACTGCTAGCAGATCGATAAAAAATCATTCTTTTCGTAAATGACAGAGTAGATAATATTTTATTTGTATTATGTTGTTTTAAGCAAATTATTTTACGATGAATTCAAATGTTGTATATAATGATTTTATCGAAAATAGAAATTCTTACACAAACCTTGCATTTGAGTCAAATAGGCCTGCGGTCTGGACTTGGGTACCGCCGTACCGGTTTGGATTTGAATAACTAGACCTATTCTGGCCTTTAAAACTAGTTTGGTCGATTGACCCAAAACCTTCTCCTTCTACATCTTCGTGCGAGAGAGAAAGCGAGAGAGAGAGAGAGAGAGAGAGAGAGAGAGCTCCAATTCACACAACCAATTTGAATTTTCGACGACGTCGGAGGGAGTGCGTGTGACGTCGTCAATGGAAGGTGGGTTGTAGGTTCGGTCAGAGAGGAGTTTCCGTTGACGCGAAAAAGAAATCGGCCGAAAGAGGGAAATTCGTCGGAGGAAACGTTCGGCCGTTCAGAGCAAGGTTGATGCTTCCGCAGAGGATTTAGGCCTGGTCTGAGCAGCTTGCGGTGGTCGGAAGACGATTGTGGCGATTCCAGCGAGGTGAGTTTTTCTTCGGCTGTTTTCAGGTTTACAGAACAAGAGAGAGAGAAGTTTGAGTGTTTGGGTGTGATTTATTCCTCACAGAGCTGCTTAATTTTCTAGGGTAGGAGTTCAATTCTTTCTTTTAGTTGTCCTTTATTTTGATGGCTTAAACGAAAAGCGGAGGAGGGAGCAATCTACCTTTATCCTCTTCCTCAAGATTGATCTGATTCTATGTCTCTTTCCCTCTTTGCAAATCTTTTTTAATGCAAAAAATAATAAAAATGAATAAATAAACAACTGAACTAGGTAGAAGTGTGAAAAGAAATGCTTCAACCAAATGGTCTCACACTAGAAATATTGAAACACCAAAAAAGATATTTGATCCATTGGAATAGCTTTTTGTTACTAAGTATCATTCCGCTAAAAAACTTAAGGATAAATATTTTCAGCGCTTCATTTTCTGGACATCAGTTTGAAAAACAAGATTAGGAACTTCTATTCATATATTTTACATTTATTACCTACATATGAGTCCTCTACGCTTGTATTGCTTTCTCCTCTTATTCTTTTGTTTTGCAGTTGATTGGGCCAAGTTTATACTAGAAAAACTATTTGTTTGATATGGATTCATCGAAATTATCTAATAATACTATGGTACTACAAAACTGGAAATGTCAATTGAAGTCCCCTGAAAAACCTTGTCGGCTTTGTAGTTGATGGTTGCTGTAATTGAATAGAGTATTAGGATGTCTAATACTTAAAATCTTGTCTTGATTCTTCACATCATTTTATTTATGTTCTTGTTTTACAGGTCCCAAAAACCAAACGATTATTGATTGCTTGGAAAGACATTGACTTGATTGCTTTCTATGCAACATGACTACTGTCTAAAGCTTGGTGTTGAGAGTGGGAGTGATCCTTGGTGTTCTTTAAAAGTCAAGAAAGTGTTGAGAGCTCCTGGGTTGTTCTTTGGGTATGGAGGAAGGACAGCGTCAATTGATGGCTATATCTCCGTCAGATTCACACGCTACTCCGGGAAAGGAGCAGCAAGCAGCTGGACTTGGCATCCTTCTCCAGATCATGATGCTCGTCTTGTCTTTCGTTCTGGGACATGTCCTTTGTCGTCATAAATTTTACTACCTTCCTGAAGCCAGCGCTTCTCTACTAATTGGTATTTCATCGAAATGACTACTTTTTCCACAATTCTTGATCGCTTTTCCCGATTACTTACAATGATTTTTGAGTTTTTCTTTTGTGCATAAATCATCTTTTTTTTTTCATTTTAATCGGGGAAGGGTTGGTTGTCGGCGGCCTTGCTATTATCTCCAATACCCAAACAAATATAAGGTTGAAACTCTATCTTCTTTCTTTCCTTGCTTGTCTTTTTTTTTTTTTTGTAAATGTTGTGGCATTGCCTGATTGTTGACTAAGAAAATCATGAAAACTGTTGGTTGCACCTGGTGGCAAACTGATGAGGTTTTACTTCTGTATTTTGCAGGGCGTGGTTTAATTTTCACGAGGAATTTTTCTTCTTATTTCTCTTACCACCGATCATATTATATCCTAAAAGCTTGTGGTTTCGTTTTGGTTAAACTGTGATTCACTTATTGACTTTTGTGTGTTTCTGTTATCACGAAGTTTTCATTCAATGTCTTTTCTTGACCTTATATGCTTACTCAGTCAGGATTCAGTCTCTCACCTGTAAGCATAGACACTGGATCCTCTATGTTTATACTATGCTATTGCGTTGTCTTTCAATAATCTTCTAATCACGACACTTGCTGTATTTCACTATTTTCATAGAAGCCTTTCTTTTCAAACTTTGGGGCCATTGTAACATTTGCAATTTTGGGAACCTTCATTGCTTCTATTGTCACGGGTGTTCTTGTGTAAGAAATCCTTTTTATTCATAGAAATTCTTTTTATTCATGGCGATTTTAACGTAATGTTTGTTATAAATTTACTAAATTCACTATTATAGTCTCAATTTCTGGCCGCAGATATCTTGGTGGCTTGGCATTTCTCATGTACCGACTTCCATTTGTTGAGTGTTTGATGTTTGGCTCTCTTATTTCAGCGACGGATCCAGTTACTGTCTTGTCCATATTCCAGGTGTTTTGTACATCTGATTATGATCGTCCAACAATTAATTATTACATCTATTGCATATAGATATTTTGGGATGATTAAACAACACGGGATAAAATTTTGTGCATTAGCTAAAGGAATAGAAATGCAAATAACTACCAACTTGAAATATTGAAGTTTAAAAATTCTTTCATAACAACCACTAAACTCTTAAGCCATATTTTTCTTATTATTTCTTTAAAAAAAATTAAATTGTTTCAATGATATCAACCCTATTCCTTTGTTTTTCATTTAACATACCCTTACCATTTTATATTTTAGTAATTCCCAATGCATTATTTGGAATTTTTCTTAATTGGAATTATGTATCCATTGGTATTACTCTAGTTTTGATTGTTGTAGTAGATTTATGTTTAAAGAGGTTTATCCAAGTTGCGACTAAGGATATTGGATAAAAGAGAATCAAATTTCAAATTTCTTTTCTTCGAAATTAAATAAAACACAAATATTTTAGCTAGTTCATACTTGGTTTGAACGGATCCACCCTTTTACATATGTGTCGATACACTTTATTTAGGTAGTGGATAATAACTTAGTTTCTTATCTAGGTGCCAATGTTATCTCGTAATTCAAATATTTTAAATAGATTTTTTTTGTTGGCTAGCGCTTCGTTTTTTCCTCCATCATTCACCATTGGAGTAAGGCCTAAAAGCAGTAAAAAAAAGTAAAAGAATAATTATATAAATATAAGATGAAATACACCTTAATCAATAATTTGAGGAGTTCTATTCTCTCCTAATTTCTTACCTCCCAATAATATCTCGATATCTAACTAGTATTTGACCTCTCCTACATATGGGAAACCTTTCATTCTCCTTGTTCGCAATGCTCACACCAACAATGCATTTTCGTACCTAATTCGTGTGCATTCTCTCTCCCATAGACTTAGTGGATTGGAAATTTATCACATTAATACTTGAAATGTTTGTTTCTTACATTGATGTCCAATGAAGTACTCTGCTCATCATATTGATAACAAAAGTTTTTTTCTCTCATCTGTATATATCACTTTGTTTACCTTCTATGAATTAATACATTTCCATCTCCTGTTATGTTACTAGAGGAATTCTTCACCAACTTGTTGAATTGATGTGGTGCAGCTACTATTTTCACTGAAATTTGATTGTTAGTTGCTAATTTGTTTACCCGGAAACCATCATTTTCCTTGTCCAAATGAATTAATACATTTTTGTCTTCCACTTGTTGATCTAATTCTATTAAATCCGTTTGTTGCACTGGTTTCATCATGTGTACATCGTCTTTAATCTTGTAATTGAGACCATGGAAGATGTGCTTATTATCATCTCTTCTGAAACCTGAATGGGACATGAGATTAATGCCTCCAATTGGTGGTAATAATCTTCAATGGATATTTCTTGTGCAATGGCATTGAGTTGATCGCAGTTTGAGGATTCCTTGTCTTTCCAATAACAAAACTTTTAAATGTCACCAAGAGTGAATGGTCTGGATCGATTTTTCCTTTGGTACTAGATGAGCCTTGGGTCTTCGAGACAAATCACTGTTATCTCTAACTTCTTCGGCTAAGCAATTGGTGCTTCAATATCTTCTAATTGCAAATTCCCAAACTTTTGTATCACTTCCTATCAAGACTAGAAGTTCCATATTGCGAGGGAAGTATTATTTCGATTTTCCTCTTAGAGATAACTGGGACTTTTGGTTATACAAATTTGGGTGGTTCTTCCATTGGGTGACAATTTTCCCCGTGTGAGCAACGAGGTTAATTAATTGTTCTCGCAAAAATGCTAGACTTTATTCTATGGCTCAACTTTTCTCGATCTCTGCCCATGTCGACAATTGCAAGTCTTCCTTGATCAACAATATCTCCTTTTGTTCTCTATTGCCAGCTCTCTATGCACGATTGATCTCATGATGACAAATTTTTTTGGCCATGAAGATTATAACTTTGATATCACTTTTAGGTATAGTAGCTCATACACACATTATACACCCAACGCAATTAAATAAAGTGTATGAATTGCTTGTTTAATCCATGAATATAGAGATGTTCAATACATCACTCAAGAACTACAAAATCCAGGATCTCCACAATCTTCCATGTTTTTCTTCTTCATGTACTTAGAAGCTCACGCCTAACTGCATTATTGATCTTACTCACTGCTCACCTTTGATTTTAGTCTCCACATGGAGAGTTCTTGGCACAAGGTGTTTCTGTGGTATCTCAGCCGTAGCGAGAAAGGATACCATCTCCAGCTAAGGGCTGATGGACAATGGTCATTTGTTCCAGCTCTAAGATCATATAGAAAAATAAGATGATTCTATAAATTCAAACCATAACAACCTAATGGAAGGCTCAGATTACAACTTAACTAGGAAGCTAAAGAATAGAAACTCTAAAGTTATAGACTCAATGACAGCTGACATTGACATCACAGGAAAAGAATGATAAAAAGAAAAAAAGGAAAGCTATTAATGTGAAAATATTTAGAGAAAATTGCTACATGTACATTCTAAATTTGTACAATAATCTTAATCTGATGTATTATTCTTCCATTAGCTATTTATAGTTTATCGCAATTAATTTACTAATAAATAAATAGAACATAAGAATAGTTACCGGGTAAAATTAGAGTGTAAATATACTATTGCTCGTATTCAAATTAGTTATTGAATTAAGCTACTAATTATATTAGGAAATCCCATATTCCCCTCTTTTGAGCGAATTGAAAAGCTGATATTTTCAATAGATACTTGTATTTAGATTTAGAACATTTAAACAAAAAAGGTGGGAATGTCCCACTGGTAGCATTATGATTGGCTGTGATAATTATTGTTGTTTGAAGTGTAGGAACTTGGAACAGACATGAATCTTTATGCCTTGGTGTTTGGCGAATCTGTTTTAAATGATGCTGTAAGTGATAAACCTATCTGATGAAGACTGGAGTAAGTTTTTTATGATCGTCTTATTGATGATTTTTATGTTTCCTGTCTTTTGAACAACCTGAAGATGGCGATTTCCTTGTATAGGTATGCTAAGTGTAACCATCTTTCAGTATAAATATCTGTTTTTCAAAATGTTGAACACTTCTGAGTTTAGGTGACGTTGGTCTATGCAGAACTATGTCCATGGTTAGAAGTAAGGACTCAGCTGGACAAAACTTCTTTGTGGTGATTGTCAGGTTTCTGGAGACCTTTGTTGGTTCAATGTCTGCAGGTTATTTATTCTTTCTATCTCTTCAACTAATAATTACCTTGAAACATGTGCAAAATCTATCCTTTTTGTGCTGTTACTGAGCTTTTGAGTTGCAGTTTTATTATTATTTTAATTTGACCAAAAACATTGGGGGGTCTCTGCAAGGATGAATCCTGCTTTGGCAATGTTAAGAAATTGTAGCAAAAAAAGTATTAATGCTTGTAAATTTTAAAGCTGTTGTAGAATTCATGATGAATGATGGAAGGGAACTAGAAATAATAAATTAGTATCCTAGTAATAACATGGTTTGCTTGCAAATAATTATTAAGAAAGTGAATTATCACCCCAATGAAATTCTGTAGTTATGTTAATCTAATGTTTGTACTTAAAGTTGGACCTTCTCTCTCATCTATACCTGAATGAGTAATATTGGAGTATTCTCTATGTGAAACTTTTAAAGGATAAATTATATTTCTTTCACAATATTTCATTCGTTGTAATGGTGATATTTATACACAAGTTTATCAATCAGACTAAGAAAATTATCATAATCAAATATCTCTAATTTAGCTCATAATTAAATACAATATCAAATCTTTCTAATTAAGTAAAATATCAAATCTTAATTAAATATGTTGAGCTCGTACTACTCCCCCTCGAGATGGTGCATAAATGTTATTTATGCTGAGTTTGTTATAAAGATAATCCACTTTATTTCATTTAGAGTTTTTGTGAGCATATCTCTTACTTGTACCTGTAGAGATTAGTCCTTTTTGTATTTTTTTAGAAATGAAATGAGTGTCAATTTCAATGTACTTATTTTATTCATGACATACTGGATTAAAAGCGATTTGAAGCGCGTCTCGATTAGCACCCCATAATTTAGCTGGTAATAAAGTTTTAAAACCAATTTTAGTCAACAATTGATATATCCATTATATTTCAAAGGCAGCTTGTGTCATAACCTTGTATTCAAATTGTGCACTAAGTCGAGACAATATTTTGCTTCTTACTTTTCCATGAGACTAAATTTTCTCTGAAAAAACACAAAACCAGTAGCGAATCTTCTATCTGCCTTTGAACCTATTCAATTTCCATATGAGAAGCACTCAATATAAGTATGCTTATGGTTTCCATGTAAGATGCCATGCGTAAGGGCTACGTTTAAATAACATAGATTTTATTCTAATGTTGGCCGACAATTAATTGTTGGAGAGGATATAGATTGACTTACAATATTGACAAAACATTCAATATTGAGATGAGTTATAATGAGATAATTTGGTTTCCCACCAGGTTTCTATATCTATCATGATCTTTAAATGGTTCACTATCTGTTCTCCGTTGTAAATTAGTAATCATTGACTCCCTTCATGATTCAATTTTCTAGTCTCACTTAATAAGTTAAGTTAAACACATTTTCCTTTCCGCCAGGAAAATGTCTTTTTTGTTTCTCATTTCCTTAACCCTTAGAAAATACTTCAATTCTCCTAAGTCTTTCGTGTGAATTTGAGTATGAAAGAAAAATTTGAGAGATGGATTCTAGTAATATCACTTCAAGTAATGACAATATCATCAATATATAGGACTGGAATGCCATCTTTAAATTGTTTATAAAATACAGTGCGGTTAGATTTGTCTTTTTTCATCGCAAACTTTTCAAATGTATAACTGAAATTTTCAAATCAAGCTTAAGATTATTTTAAATCATTTAACGATTTGCAAAGGTTACAAACTTTCCCATAATCCCATGAAACAACAAACTTTGGAGATTGCTTCATATATACTTCCTCGTGAAAATTACCATATAAGAAAACATTTTTTATATCTAATTGATATATGAGTCAATTATGAGTAGCTATTATATAGATGTATAACCTTATAGAGGTCATTTTAGCAATAGAAGAGAAAGCGTCAGAATAATTCACTTTATATGTTTAACGTAACTTTTAGCAACAAGACAAACTTTTAGCTTATCTAATAGTTCATCTGGATTTACCTTAACTACAAACACTCATTTGCATCAAATGAACTTCTTTCCTATTGGTAAGTTGACTAAGTCCCAAGTATTATTTTCATTTAAAGCATTCATCTCCTCTATCAGTGCATTATGCCAACCGAGATGTGGTTAGACTTAATTAACAATCTTGGAAAAGGAGAGAGAGTGAAGCGATGTAACAAAAGAGGATGATCAAGTTGAGAGCCAATCATAAGAGTCCAATGAAGAAATACGGTAAATATATTTTTGTGTACCTTTTCAAAGAGCAATTGGATTGTCATGGCTATTTAAAATTATATTTGACGATAAAGATAGGACATGTATTAGGAGTTTCTTGGCATGGCGAATAAACCTAAAGAATAAGGTACAGACTTTGTAGATTTGATGACAAACATCTCAAACAAAACAAGTAGTAGCAACTATGCTTGGTTTCGTTGGAGGCAAAGGTTTAGTAGGAAGGACTATATTGTAAGGAATCTCGTGATGAAGAACAAATGAAGGCATACGGTGCATATGAAATAAAAGAGCTCTTGTTGTTTCTGATATGATATCGGGTCCCTTACTCCTCCCAAAAGTACACTTAAGAGTGGAGGTTTGGACCCAATATATATACTAGTCCAGGCAACTCTCTGTTTCCGATGTGGTATCACACCATCCCTTCACCCTTTAAGAGCGACTGCCTCAGTCGGCGATCTGACCGGGACACCTCGTAAGATGGCTGCCTCAATCGGCGGTCTGCCTGATGTGCTGACTAACCGGCCTACAGAAGTGAGGCTCTGATACCAAATGATATGATATCGGGTCCCTTACTCCTCCCAAAAGTACACTTAAGAGTGGAGGTTTGGACCCAATATATATACTAGTCCAGGCAACTCTCTGTTTCCGATGTGGTATCACACCAGTTTCAGAACAAGGAAATTAGCCTAATCAAATCTCCTTAATTTAGCTTTTAATTGAATATAATGTCAAATCTTTATAATAATGTAAATATTAATTTTTAATTAAAATATGTCCAGCTCATAACAACAAGGAAACATCAAATTTACATATGTTATCTTGTTAAATTTGAAAAAAAAAAAATGAATTTGATCAGAGATTTGAGTGAATGGTGTATTTATCCTTTGTAGTCATTGGATTTGATTTCTTATGTTTGTACATCACACGAGATATTTATGATTGTTTTATTTTCTTTTCTTCCACGGCTACTTACAATGAATGCTTGCAGGTGTTGGAGTGGGCTTTACTTCTGCCTTGATATCCTTTGTTGACCAATTTTGATCTTCCTTCTCTTTCCTCTTCTATGCTATGTGGAAAAACTCTTGGGATTTGGAATTTTTTGTTGAGCCTTAATTCTCATCACCTTTTTAAGTATGCAGGCTTAGATACTGACAAGTGAGTTTGTGCATGTCATATCACATACATTTACACATATACTCAATACATGTATATAACTGATCTACAATTCCATCTATTATTAAATATTCAATGACATTCTGTTTTTATCTTTTTGCCTCAGTCTTCAGAATTTGGAATGCTGTCTGTTTGTTCTTTTCCCATATTTTTCGTAAGCACATTTGTTTGTCCTTTTTTGAGTTGTATTCTTTTTTTTCTATAGCCTGGTCTATTTAATACAAACCTCTATTTCTTAGGTACATGCTTGCAGAAGGTCTTAGCCTGTCTGGTATAGTGTCAATATTGTTTACAGGAATTGTAAGTAAATTTATTTTCAAATTTTCTTCTTTGATATACCATTCTTCGGAAGCTGGATTATGAAAACTTCAACTTTGTTTAGGTCATGAAGCATTATACATTTTCAAATTTGAGTGAAGATTCTCAGCGATTTGTGGCTGCATTTTTCCATTTGATATCATCACTGGCAGAGACATTTGTGTGAGGAACTCTTTGGACATGTTCATTTGATCACAAAATGAAACTTTTCTATAGAAACCTAAAAACTTTTGCAATTTTTCTTCAATGTTTCTCTTGCTAGATTTATATACATGGGCTTTGATATTGTCATGGAACAACATAGCTGGTCGCATGTCGGGTTCATTTTTTTCTCAATTGTATCCTCTTCTTTATGAAATATTAAATTTTACTAGTTGTTTAGCTAAATGAAACTTAATGTAGTTCCTTGACGTAAAGCACTACTACGATAGTTATTTATTGGGGTTGCAAGGTACTAAATCCACTGTCCAACCAAATTTTCTTTCTAGAAATGTCAGTGGTCAGCTTCTGGCGGTTCCTATCTATCAGTGTTGGACTAATAGAAACCCCTGGTATTATTTTTTCAGAGCAGCAAATGTATTTTCTTGTGCATACCTGGTCAATTTATTTCGACCTTCACACAAAAAAATACCGTCAAGGTATCAAAAAGCTCTTTGGTATAATGGTGAGAAATGGCAATTTTGTATTTTTATTTTTTTAATTCTTCTGTCATGGATAGTTATGAGAGTTATCATGTCTAAATTTATCCTTTGAGAAGGGCTGCGAGGTGCGATGGCTTTTGCCCTTGCTCTGCAATCCATTCATGATCTCCCGGAAGGACATGGACAGACTATTTTCACTGCAACCACCGCTATAGTGGTTTTAACGGTAGGCCAACGCCAATACCTCTGTTATAGTAATTAGTAGATTGAAATTAAAGTGATGTGTTATAAAATTACAGCGCAGCTAAATTGTAAAAGATATTTTCAGGTGTTATTGATTGGAGGTTCAACCGGTAAGATGCTGGAAGCTCTAAAAGTTGTAGGTGATGATCAGACAAGCATCATGGGGGAAGTATGTTTATGTTCTTTCAGTAATTATAACTCTTTTTATAATTAAAAAATTGTTTTCGTTAATGCAGGATATGTATTGAAATATCATAATAATAACTTGTTCGACTATTTTCTTCCCAGTTTATTATTTTAGGGTTTGTAGTCTTGATAAAGTCGTTGATGTTAGTTTTGTTTATGGGCCCAAGAAGGGGGTAAAAATATCCAAAAAATTTCTTCCACCAGCCATCTCAATGACAATGTATTAACTACGATCATCCTTGGGAATGAAGCTTCACATAACAACTTAAATTAATTTTTTCAAATCTGTTTCACATTGCAAAGTTGTTCTGTTCTCCATAAAGAATCTAAACAATAGGAATGAGGTAATATCCAAACTCACATCCATAACAAATCTTAAAAACTCCGAGTCTACTGAAACTCTTGTTTAACTTTGTTCTTTAAGCTGCTGGACCCTGAGCGTTGTAATATATTCCATTTGAGATTTCTTCGTGACTCTACCCGAGTAACATTTTGTTAAGAAATAATCAAAGGGGTATTAAGAAAATGAGTATAAATAGATAGAAATGAAGTTGATATTGGCATCAAGTTTAAACTTGCTCCTAGAAAACGGAGTTTTTTCTTGAAAAAGTTGTTTCCTATAGCGCATGAGATAGTGAAACTTCATGATACTTGAGCGTAGGTAGGAGTTTTTTTTTCTAGAATAGAGCTGCTCTCTTTTGTCATTGCCGCAATTTTGAGTTCATTGATTTTTTTTTTCTTTGACTATATTTTTAAAAAAATTGGTAGCTCGACATGTACTCCAATACTTCGACCAAATGAAATATTAATATGAAGTTTCTTCAGCACATGTAATGCACATGCATGTACAAAATGATTGACTAATTTAGCTATATTATCTGCTTTCATTACTCTCTATCTTGTGCCAAACCATATTTGTCGAACTATTGGAACTCCTCTCTCTCTCTCTCTCTCTTTACAGAGTCATGATGGAAATGTGGGCTACATTGCTCCCTCTTATAATGAAGAAGGGACATCAGGCAGTAAGATCAAGATGAAACTCAAAGAATTCCATAAGAGGTGACATACTTAGTATCATTTTATATTGAGTCTCTTTTTTCAAGGCACCTAATCATCCCTTCTTCCACTTTTCAGTGCAGCATCATTCACAGCATTAGATAAGAATTACCTTACTCCATTTTTTACAAGTCACAGTGGATATCAAGATGAAGAAGAGAATGGTAAGAATGGTTTGAGGCAAATATTTTCTTTTGTGCTTTAAACTTTTTTTTTTTTGGTTTCAAATAGTACTGATATAACTTAAAGGTTGAACCATTATATAGTCTATTTGATGATTTCACTTGTCTGTTTTTATCTCACGTTGGTTTTACAACTTGACATGTATATATAACCGTCTCTTTTTGTATTTTTCATGTAAATTTGTATAGTTGCATATAGTGTATCATCCTCTCTTTGTATCTCGTTGATGAAAAATTATCTCATGTGCTTAGGACTTGGATTTGATATAAAACAAACGGTGCTCAAGAAGCTAAGATTTTTAAATATTGAACCTCTTAACTAGATTTTTATCTTATAAAATAGCATAGTTTAAATTTACATTCAAATGTTTATTGATTTCCTATTAGTTTTTACGTTTACATTTTCATATTTGTAATGTCTACCTAGTTTATGAGGAAAATATTCTCAACAACCTTTAGTTTGAAAGTATCCAATTCAGGTGAGGATTAGACAATACTTTTTTCATCTTTATAGTATATTTTCTTATCTATTTAAGTCAAATTTTATTCGTAAGATGACAAGGTTATAGTTGAACCTTCATCTATTTCAATTGCACCTTCAACTAAAATGCCAGATCTCATCCATACACCTTATTTTGCAAATCACCACTCATCATCTTAATTTTTCTTCATGAAAATCAAAATGTATTGAAAGAAAGAATTTACAATACGAAAGAGGAGAAAACCCTCTATCAAGGAAACAAAAGAGAAACACTTAATTCAAAATAATTTCTCTCCAATTAGAGAGAACTATACTCACAGAATAAATCCAAAAAAACTTCAGATCAATAAGTCCTCTTAGAGATAGTGAAACTAATTTTATCATAAAGAACGATAATTGACTCTGTCCTTGAAAAGAATAACATTTAGATGAAGCCAAATAGCCAAAGCAAATCGTCAAAAACCTAGTATGAGGTTATTCTTTCGCTTCTTAGACATTTTTGTCCTACTGAAAATCTCAGTGAGGAAGTTCTAGATGTCAGAATGCACTCTTACTTATTAAAAAGAGAAAAAGTGCATCCAAGTGCTTAATTATGTGAGTATCAATTTCCTCACACGTCTTGCAAAAGAGACAACAATGTGGAGAAAAAGCCAAGGAGTTCCTCTTATGGATTTAATCACAAGTATTAGCTTTTCCTTAATATCGATCTCGACCAACATAGATTTTGAATGTGACTCATTCTTCCAAACAAAGTTGAAGAAAAAGAAATTCATTGAAGGAACATAAGTGAGAGAGAAGAACGATCTCGAGAAAAAAATTGTTGAAGGATCATAAAACCATCTTTTGGTTTTGGCAATACTCATTCTTGGAGAGAAAGAGAACTGTTTGAAGATTGGAAAGCTCTAATAACTCTGGGATATCCAGGTTTCTTCAGAAAGTGAGATGCCATGGTTGTTAGCTTGATCACTGGGCTTCATTATGTGAGCCTATCATAAAGGGGAAAGACAAATTTATCTTGTATAGAAGTTGCTCTAGATAAGGAAAACCCAAATTATTTTGGTTTTCAAAATTCCATGGTTATGTCATACTTTTGGGAAATTAATCAAGCATGTAACTTTTTATTATAGAAGAATCACGAGATGTTGGGAGTCATTGAAATTTTGAAATCTCTGCACAACTTTACGTGGAAGATTGATTTCAAATGTACATTTTTATCATAATACAAGCCTAATTGATATGCAAAGTCATCAAAAAGAACATAATATATAAGGGTGGAATCAGTTTGGTTCGGTTTAGTTTCATCCCAAATTGAAACCAAACCGATCGGCCTTTGGAACTGAACCCGAACCAGACCTATATTTTTGGTTTTGCTCGGTTTGATTTCTATTCTCAATTTTTTTTGGTTTAAGTTCGGTTTTGGGTCTGTTTTGTACGGTTTTAATTTGGTTTGGGCTGGTTTTGACCAGTTTAGTTTTACAATTTGTAATTTTAAATATAAAAATTTAATAAATTATCTAAATATTATAAATTCAGTTTGTTTTGGTTTTTGAAAGAAGAAATCGAGAACCGAACCGAGTTTGGTTCCAAAATTATTTTTCCAAAATTGAAACCGAACTGAATTGAGATTTTCAATTTGGTTTTCAATTTTAACCGAACCGATTTCCACCCTTAATAATACATTACATCTTAACGTTAATGACAATTAATCGGGCATGTAACCTATACTATTGATGAATGTGTTACGGACCCGGACTCTATATAATTTAATAGAAGACGAAATCAAATTACAAGATAGTGCAGACATTCGAGAGATCTGCTAGCTCTCTCCTTGAAATATTTTCTCCAAAATTATTGATTTCCCCAACCTCCTCTAGTCGTTCAACAGAATAGGCGAAAGTGTAGTTGAAGACCTCCTCCTTTAGTTGGTCAGATTTGTTGCGATAAACAGTTTTTTCGTCATAAAAGATGCCCTCCTTCCCTTCTGCTTGGGCAATCACCTTCTTCCTTCTCTCAACCGATTTCCTCCTAGTCGGCACCCTTGAATGGTGATACTCGTGTTTCTCGAGTTTCTTCGTCGTCGGAATTACTCCAAACAACGAGAACTTGACGACCTTCCGCAGCAAATCCTCCCTTGGCTGTAGGCTTTGCCTGCTCCACGGGAGTTTTTGTCGGGAGTACTTCCACCGTAAGTGGTCTCTTTGTTCGCTTTTTATTGGTTTTCTCATCTTTAGAAAATTCATCAGGCGAGGCAAAGATGTCCAGGTTTTCATCATCGTTGGAAACTCTCTACACCGCTTTTGAATTAGAACGTGGTTTTATTTGTGTCGTCAGTATCTTGTTAAAACCCCATTCGTGTTACCCTTTTTCCCAAAATGTCGGCAATGTACAATCACCTTCAATTCTACAAACTCTGTGTTTGATTCTGGTTGGAGAAATGATGGCAGAGTTAGCTGCCTTCTCGAATTTGTAGTTGTCGACTGAAATGGATCTAGCTCCTTTGCCATAAATCTTTCCTTCGAGTTTGACGCGTCAAGTTGGTGATGATGGTTCAACTTTGTGAGCTGGTACATTCCTTTCCTCTTATTTTTTAGGCTTACATAGACATTCCTCTATGTTAGATTTTCCATCACCAATTCTATTTTCTGAAGCAGTTTCTTGAAAATGGTCACTAAATCTAGTTTTGTTTCCGGTCGAGCGGTTGTGGCAGTCATTCCGAAGATGTTTGATCTGATACCATTGTTACGAATCCATATAACTTATTAAAAGACGCAACTAAATTACAAAATAGCACAAACGTTTGAGAGTTTTACAAGCTTTCTCCTGACAGACGTTCGATAGATCTACTAACTCTTTCCTTAGAATATTTCTCCAAAATTATCGATATTTCCAATCTTAAAATCTTCCCTTCAAATAAACAATAAATAAAAAATGCTAAAAAACATAATTAAAATATTATCTAGAAATTTTAAAAGAGAAATAAAGTATTATCTACTCTATAATTTATGAAAAGAAGGATTTTTTATCAATCTGCTGGCAGTGGGAAAAAAAGTTCAATTTTGTAATGTGAACTAGCCCAAAATCAAATAATCTGAAGCTGAATCCAAAAAGAGTTGTTGGGCTCTGATATCTTGTGTCGATCTTGATTGATTCAATAAGGCTGTTTACTAGCATATAATTGCAGCTAGAGAGGTTGCAATCCAATATGAATTAATCTCAAAAAATCATGGATTAAAATAACTCTTAAAGCTCCTAATTTAAGCGAATAATATTATCCATAAAAGGAACACCCTTTTTTGGATATGTCCGTTTCTACAATCCCCTTACCCAAGTTGCTGCCTGCTGTTGCATTTTACTATTATTGAATGTTTAATGTTGCCTATAAATGCTCGCGGCATACTTTTGTACTATGTTTGCAATCTTAACTTTTGCGCATAGATCGTCAACTAGCTTGTTGTATTAATGAAATAATGAGCATCATACAGTCCCCTTCCCGGCTCTTCAAATTTGCTATATTATTGCAATGTTGGTAGTCCCACCTTAAATGTTCCGTATTCTTTTGATAATATTAGCTGTAATGCTGATTGCTGGTAGGGTTTCTATTGTTGCATATCTACAGCAACATGATTGAACAAGTGAAAGAGTTTAAATCTCCCCTTCATTCTGTTTTTAACGTTGCAGCGTGTTTATCCCAATCATTCTTTACTCGTGCTTATAGATATTCTGGCCAGACTAAGATGTGCATATGTCTGATATAGATGGTCTATCTCTGCAGATGAATCTCCACGGGAAAGATCAAGAGGTTTTCGCAGCCACAATTAACATCCACTGTGGGAGATTGTACGAAAGCAATATGCTGATGATTGCAGTACTCATTTAAATCTAGATCTGCACCTTTGTGCATGCTGGTACGATCTTAGCGCATTATTTTTAGAAGTTTAGCAAAAACAGATCAAAGTGATGTTAGATATGCAGGTTGTATATATAGACTGAATGCTAACCGACTAATGAACTTCAAGCGAGCATAAAAGTTTAGTCTCTAGCATTTGTCGTATTTTTATGTGAATTTTTCTAAGTATGTACCTCAAACCTACATCATCACTGGGGTTGTAATTTCTATTTTTTGTACATTGTTGCCATGCCTAAATTATGTCGTCTGTTGCTGGTGTATTGTTAAATTATCTGTTGAAGACGAAGTTGAGATGCCTGTTTCTTAAATAATAATCATGTATTATAAATTTTCCTCTGATCAGGTTTCTTAATATGTTTCATCACCTCTTTAATTTCCATAACATTTTAGATTCATTTGTCACCCTAATTATTTTCAAGCCAAAAACTCAATTACAGTCTAATTTGATTAGAAAATCCAGAAGAAAACCCCAAGTTTGAGAAATCTTGATAAATTTGGTAAAACTACCTTCCAACACAAGTATTAGTTTCTGAATTCAATTGCGAGATTTCTTAATTTATAAGGGAAATTATCGATTTGAACCCTGTAATATACACGTTTTTTCAATTCGGCCCCTGTACTAAAAAAATTGACAAACCGAACCCTGTACTTTGATTATGTTATCAGTTTTGACCTTCTATCAACCATTTCATAAAACTCTCATTGAAAAAACTACCAAACGATCTTAGATTCAGTTGAAATTTTTATCACATGTTCATTACTTAATGAGAAGATAATTTGGGAAGTTTCGTGATTTTTTAACACATCTACAATTTATTATAATTTTATTTTAGTATTGTTTAAAACTATTATAATAAATCATACAAGTTTTAAAACATTACGCAAATTTTTCTATTATCTACCCATAATATGGTGAACATTTAGAAAAAGTTTCAAATACATCCAATATCGTTTGGTATTTGTTTAAATTAATCTCAGTTTTTTCTTTATTTTATAATTTAATTTTTAACAAAATACCAAACAATATTTGATTTATTTGAACATTTTTCCACATGTTCAACCTATCATGAGTAGATAATAGAAAAAGTTTCGTGATTTTCTAAAATTTGTATGATTTATTATAATATTTTTATAAAATACTAAAATAAATTTTCAATAAATCGTACATGTGTTAAAAAATCACGAAAATTTTCAGATTATCTTTTTATTAAGTAGTGAACATGTAGTAAAAATTTCAGCTGAATCTAAGATCGTTTGTCAGTTTTTTCAATGAGAATTTAATGAAATTATTGATAGAAGGTCAAAACTGATAACAGAATCAAAGTACAGGGTTCGGTTTGCTGATTTTTTTAGTACAAGGGCCAAATTGAAAAAACGTGTATAGTATAGGGTTCAAATCGATAATTACCCTAATTTATATGTGAACTAGTTAGTTCCAAGGCTAGGTGAAGAAAGGCCCAAGATAGGGAGCTAGTGTGCCGAGCTGAAGTTAGCTCGTGATTCATCTTAGGTTGGTTTGGTCGGATCTTGGACAAGCTAACAATTCTAACAATTGGTCTCGACTTTTCCTCGGCATCGCCACCCTAATCATTTTATATCTTTACGTATGGTGAACTCCATGCATGACAAAGGTCAAGACAAACTAAAGGTAAGGCCGAAACAAGACGAGCCAAAGTCTGGACAAGAAATGCAAGAGAAAGTGAAGGCCAATTGTCCGATTCATAATGTGCATTTGGAAGCTCTAATACCAAAATGATGGGTCAAAGCTAGGTAGATGAAAACAATATTGAAGTTATAATCCCCATTTAATAACCACCATTGAATCAAAAATCTCCTCAAATTCAATGTTCACTTAAAATATGCATGACCTGGTGACTCAATGTACTAGACGCAGAGAGAGAACTCTGTTATGGTGAAAAGGAAGCAGTATTTGTATTTATCATAAATAATTAATATAATAAAGAAGTGATCGTACTAGAAGTGTAATCATAAGCATTCTAATTTTTAACATTTAAAATAATAAACTATTTATAACAATAAATTTTTCTTTATTTTAATTATTTTTTAGGGAGCTCCTTGTTGATAATATCTTATGTCTTCAATAAAATAAAGAAAAAATAAATTATTTATGACAATAAATTCCTACTTCATTTCAAAAGTGTTATTAGCTAATTTCTATAAAATCTTAAATTAAATTTAGCCATGGGCCTTGTAACAGTTTGTAAAGATATAGTATTTCCTATTAACATTTTTTTATTAGAAAAAAAGTAAATTAGAATTACATTAAGCAGAAAGAGAAAATCAAAGTTATTACACAGACAACACGCACGTGCATCACAAGTAGACCCACTAGCCCATGGTTCAAGAACATGACAAGAACGAGAATCTCCATAAGTTGTCCATCAAATTTTTGAGTGAATAAGATCATAATTTTACGGGAATGAGAATCAGAATCTACGAAATTAGTGAATTGTTTCCTAAGATTGTCGTGATCATTGTTGAGCGTTAGTGTGGTGGCGATGAATTCTGTTAGAATTTGGCGTGACCCGAATTCTAGTTGGGCCTGGGTCGGGCCCGTATATCAATATTAGGGTTTTATGTTTTCTCTATATATTGATGCTTGAGTCGCAAAACTCATTGTACCGAATTGATATTAGTGATTCTCTCCTCTTCCCGTTATTTTTTTTCCTTTCTAGGGTTTTTACGTAAAATTCGGTATCCATTATTTTCGCGTTTTTTTTTTTCTGTTTTCTTGATCGTTCGTTACAGGTGGATTAGAGCGTCTAATCCTAACAACTGGTATCAAAGCTTCAGGTTGAAGGTTTTCGAAAATCAAGGTTTGATTATTTGAAGGGTATCGAATGATTTGTCAGGTTTGTAATTTCGGTCCGTGAAATTTACAAAGGTAGAAGAAGAAAAGGAAATTAAAAAAAAAAAACAAGGGAAAGGAATATTTTTCGGGTTTGTTCTTCGACAGACAGTGAAGAACAGAGAAGAATAGAAGGAGAGAGGAGTGCCCGAGCCACCCACGCGAAGAAAGCGAACGAAGAAAACAGACAGATCGAGCTGCGGCGACGAACAGAGACCCGTCAAACCGCCATCCGCCGCCGTTCTGCCATCACCGCGCGCACCAGAACCGCGCCGACGACTAACTGTTCTCGCACGCCGCCGGCGTTCGCCTAGAACAGACCACCGCGACTCGTTCACCGTCCGACGAGTCGCCAGCCGCCGCACGCAAAACCATCGTACGCAGAGCCTCGTGACACGCTCGATCTCGACAGCCCACTTGCACCGTCGCACATCGCCGTTCGACAGCGAGAAGAAGAATTTTCTAAGGTTGACAGAGAGAAGAAGAATATTCTCTCTAGTTTGTGTTTGGTTTGGTCTGCGTGAAGAAGAAAAGAAGCAGACTTTTTCTGCTTTGTGGATTTGTGACCTGAGTGAGGAAACACAGAAGAAAAGGTGTGTTGTTGATCTCTGGGGTTGCTGTTGATCGTTGCTGCGAACAGAAGAGTTTTGTTTGGCTGTGACTTTGCTTTGAGCTGTGTGAAGGAAAATACAAAGAAATGTGTGTTTTTCTTTGTTTTTGCCGTGCAGAAAATATGTTCTTGGTGAACAGTGGAGAAATTCAAAGTGAAATTTTGGTGATTAAGGTTTCACGGATTTCAGAATTTTTGGTGGATATTAGATCAAAATTTATGAAATTTTTGGGCCGACTTAGATTGATTATTGGGTTGAATAATTAATCGAGAAATTATCAGTTTGTTGGGCAATTTTTATTGGTTCAAAATATTCTGAAGGATTTATTCTGGTTTTAAAAGGGAGCAATTTTTGGGAAAATATTTGGGCAAGATTATTGATTCACATATTTTCAGGCTCGGATAATTTATTTGGTAGATTTATTGATATTGTGGAGATTGATTATTGGGGTTTAATAATTGATCAGGAAATATCAATTTTTTTAGCATTGTTTTTTATAACAATAGCAGGTGAGGATAGCACATAATACATTATTGAAAAATTCAATGGGACAGATTTTGCGTTCTGGAGAATGCAAATTGAGGACTATTTATACGAGAAAGATCTTCAACTTCCATTAAGTACAAAACCAGAAAAGATGGAAGACGTTGAATGGAATCACCTTGACAGAAAAGTTTTGGGAGTCATCCGTTTGACGCTAGCCAAAAGCGTTGCTCACAACGTGGCGAAGGAGAAGACCACCGCGAGTCTGATGAAGGCTCTGTCTGATATGTACGAGAAACCGTCTGCAAATAATAAGATATTTCTTATGAAGAAGCTTTTTAATCTGAAGATGATTGTGTTGACTTAAATGATGTTTAAGTCTAAATATGTTTTTGATGATGTATTTGAATGGTTAATATTGTAATTTGATTATATTAAGCGAATGAGAATAACGAATATGCATTAGTATTTTAATCTGTTGAAAATGCCCTTGGAAAAGGTATTTTAGTTGTTTAACAATCGTGATTAAGTGTACAGGGCTGAAAACTCATCTGTCGATGAGTTGTTAAAAATAGACATATACCGATCGCTAAACGACAAAGCAAAGAAGGCTTTTGCCGATGGCCTTCATCTACCGGTCGATAAAACGACAAAAGAAGAAGTCGTTCAAGGCCTACTTCAACCGATCGCTAGATGACATATACTGATGGAGTTTAATGATGCTTCTGCCAATGGCATTTGAAGCGACTCATACCGATAGCGTTTTAATGGTGCACCTACCGATGACATTTCAAGCTGCTCCTGCCGATGAACTTTCCAGAATGCATCTGCCGATGGCTTTCCAGAATGCATCTGCCGATGGCTTTTCAGAATACATCTGCCAATGAATTTTCAAGGTGCATCTGCCGATGGAGTTCAAAGCTTGCTCATGCCGATAGCTTATTCGTCTTGCATCTGCCGATGACGTTTCAAGATACATCCGCCGATGGCGCTGTTAAGCTTGCACCTGTCGATGGACTTCAAAGCGTGCACCTGTCGATGGACTTCAAAGCGTGCACCTGCCGATGAAGTTCAAGATACACCTGCCGATGGCGTTGAAGATATATCTGCCGATAGCTTTTAAGTTGCATATACCGATGGACTTTTAGAGCAACACATACCGATGACGTGGCGATTGAATTAAAGCTGCTTCCACCGATAATCTTCCGCCAGAATTCAAAATAGCCGCGAAGCTACAGTGACGTCGTTTTCAGCATTAACTCCAGAACTTTAATGGCGACGACAACTTGCAACTACAGACGGCAACGGCTACCTGATCTAGTACGGATGCTTTCCAACGGTAACATTTTTCATTTGAAGAAAGAAGCATTTAATTCAGAGCTGAAAAAGAAGACAGAGTATTTAAGCCGAGGTTAGAGCACGAAGATACAACTTTTTGCGAATTTGATTTCCTGAGCCCTAACGTGCGAATCATACTCTGTATTCTCTATCTACATCTCTCTATTCCAAAACTTGAGATTCTGTTTTGAGAGTTTGTAGATTAACTTAATCTGTCATTCAAATCTGAAAATCCTGTAAGGCAGTGGATTGACGCCCGTAAAGTTCAATCCAGGATTGTGTATGTAACATCCCTAAAACTGTACCCAATTTCCCGTACTATTTTTATTATTATTATTTTTTTATTTTTTTTATCTCTATACTTTAAATAAACTCTAGACGGAATCTAAACCGAAATCGAAACCAGAATCGAAATCGGAATTCATTTAAAACATATTTCGATTCAATTTATTAAAACTAGAAATAACGTTTAATAAAACAAATAAAACAATTATCAAAACATGGGAGGGCAAAACTGTCCAAGCCGTGACAAACAGGGGGCAGCGATCAATCTCCTAAATTAGGAGATCGATCGCTGAGGGCCACAATTGCCCCAGCGATCAATCGCTGCAGTGTAAGGCTGTGGATCGAAGCCCGTAAAGTTCGATCAGCATTTCTTGTTGAGAAGAAGTAAGGAATCTTCAAGGGGGAGCCTTGGAGCGTGGACGTAGGCAGTTTGGCCGAACCACGTTAAAAACTGTGGTGTCGAATTTCTCTCTCTCTCTCTTTATTTTATTTGGTTGTCTGCTATTAATCTATAAGTATTTTATTCAAGAGAGAAATTTGGTTAGACTTGAGATTAAAATTAAAAAGGTCTAATTCACCCCCTATTAGACAATATCGTTCCTACAGATTGATGAAACTTCTGTCGCAGCGCATATGAATGAGTTCAATACTATTGTAAATCAATTGTTATCTGTGGATATTGATTTTGAAGATGAGGTTCGTGCTCTAATTTTGTTGGCGTCTCTACCGAATAGTTGGGAGCCTATGAGAGCAGTAGTTAGTAACTCAGTTGGAAGTGCTAAACTGGTATTCACCGATATGAGGGATCGTATTCTTGCCGAGGAGGTTCGTAAGATTGATTCTGGTGAAACATCGATAGACTAAGCTCTGAGTGTTGAAAATAGGGGCAGAAATCAAAGTAAAGGTCCGGACAATAGAAATCGAAGTCAGAGGAAGTCCGAAAAACACGCGAACTTTGAGTGTTATTATTGTGGCAAGAAAGGACACATAAAGAGATTTTGTTATAAGTTTCTTTAGGAGAATCTGAATGCCAAAGGAAAAGAAAAGATGTTCGAAGAGGGTGACATAGTCGAGGAGGTAGATACAGCCACCGACGAGTCCTTTAGTGTGTACAATGAGGATGTTGTAAATTCTGATTGCCAAGATACGAGTTCGGTGATCGATAGTGACGCTTCAATACATGCCACTTCGCGGAGAGATTTCTTTACGTCCTACACTTTGGGTGATTATGGAAGTGTGAGGATGGAAAATGGTTGCGTTGCAAAAGTCATTGGTATGTGAGATGTGCGTTTGGAGACCAACATCGGCAACACCTTGGTTTTGAGAGGTGTGAAGCACATCCCCGACATCTGCAAGAATTTGGTCTCGACTGGGAAGCTCGACGATGAAGGGTTTGGCAACACCTTTCGTGATGGAAAATGGAAGCTTACTAGAGGTTCATTGATTGTGGCTAGAGGAGAAAAATGCTCCTCATTATATGTGATGCACGCGAAGATTGCGGATTCCATAGTCAATGTGATGGGTAATAAGGCTGCAAAGTTTATGAATTCACCTTCTAGGAGAAAGGTTGAGAAGACTCAGAAGAAGTCAGGTTCTCAGGTGAAGTTCAGGTTGAGATCTGATGGTACATTAGAGCCGGTGAGTCAGTCTATTACAAATGTTCAGTCATCAGTTTCAGTTTCACGTCAGAATGGTATCGTCAAAGGCAGAACCATGTGGAAGGTTAATACTCCGGGACATGATGAAACTGTGGGTTATGCATTGAATGTGTTCGAGGGTAACGATTCATGTGTGGAGTTTTCAATATGTTCAGATGCAGTTCGTTGCGACAACCCTGATAGTTCAGTGATACCATGGAGAAGGAGGAGATGCGATTTCTTCTCAAGTAAGTCTCTCAAGTTTAAGCGGGGTTTAAACTTGAACGGTATCAGATGCTGAGTTAGCCCATCGGGGGCCTATATGGCAGAGGAGCTTATGCTTAATGAAGTTTTGCAGATTTGTTTCCTTGCACCGGAATTTCGTTAAAGGTGGAGACTGTCAGAGTTCAGTGTTCTGGATTCGCTTGGGTTGAGCCAAGTAGCCCATTTGATCTCTCATGTGGAATTCGTGTCAAGGTGGAGTTTGTTAGAATTTGGTATGACCTGAATTCTAGTTGGCCGCGTCGGGCCCGTATATCAATATTAGGGTTTTATGTTTTCTCTATATATTGATACTTGAGTCGCAAAACTCATTGTACCGAATTGATATTAGTGATTCTCTCCTCTTCCCGTGGTTTTTTCCCTTTTTAGGGTTTCCACGTAAAATTCGGTGTCCATCATTTTCTCGTATTTTTTTTCAGTTTTCTTGATCGTTCGTTACAGGTGGATTATGGCGTCTAATCCTAACAAACTACTTCCTTCTCGTCCTGGTTCTGCAAGGTGTTTGAGAGAGTAATCTTGTTGTAACCCATCATCATGGTAAGCTTCATGCAAATTTCTGTATCCACGTCTCCTCCGTAAAGCTTTGTATGATAACCATCTTGGGATAAATAAAGAAAGTTGGAGAGAGAAAGACTTTTGGATTTGCTTAACTTTGTAACATCACTTTTTGTTTCCTTTTTTTGTTAAATATTTTCACATCAATTTAATCTTAACCCTTTTTTAATTTAGATTTAGGCAGATAACAAATTCATATTACAACTATAACTTTTATCGTTGTTGTTCTCATCCTGTCTCCCTTAATTGTAAAAATGTCTTCCAGATCTCGTCGCTTTGAGACAAAGTATGCTTGAGGTGCTCTCTTATGGCAAAGTTATCAAGGTGGAAGAAGTCGTCACAATGCAGTTGAAAACCCTAAAGACCATCATGGAGATCATATCGAGAAGCGATGAGATTCCGTTGATGACAGTCGATGACAGTCGATAGCAACGCTCCTTCGAATTATATCAGGAACAAGTGTGCGACAGAGTCAGAGATCTGATCAAGGGAAAGACACCCGAAGAGATACGACGAACCTTCAACATTACGAATGATTTTTCAATGAAAGAAGAAAAACAACTTCGAAAATCACATTCTTGGGCATTCGATCCTTGATAACAAGGACCATTAACATTCAGTTCTTAAAAAAAGTTTCCGCAATGAGGAATCAATTTTATTTCGCAGAACTTTCTTCTTTCAGCCATTGATCCAATAAAAGTCTCTCTTTGCAGTTGCTATTCTGTAAAAAGCAGATAAATTCAACACATCTGCTTGGAAAATGATCAAATCCAGTTCATATCAAACCAAAATCATTGAAATGAGCTGCAAATATTCACATTATCACCACCACAAACGGTGGATAAAGCCTAGATTCAACGACCTCAACCTCGATTCAACTTTCTCCATCGATAATTCCCGGCCATTCCACAAAAGCCGCCACTGCCCCTCCTCGTACCTGCCTGCATTAAGAAGACGATAGACTTTCGTTTAAAGGAAGATTTATTGAACCATGAGATTATATTTCGAAGACTGCTTCGCAAAGTTTCTTCAATGGTTTTGATATCTTGCAATGGAATAAGGTTTTGAGTTTAAAGATCATGAATTTACCTATTAGAGAAACCAGTGAATTAAGTTTCTAACAGAATATGCAAAGCTTACTAAATAGCAAAAAACAAGCTCGTTCGAGTTTTGGATTCTTCAAGTCAGATAAAGAGCAATCTTTAAGACAGAAAAAGCTAAAGTTTAAAGTTTGAATTTTTCCAACTATCATACTGAATGCTTCTAACCTCTAATTATCTGTCTGAGCTCGAGACCACATCAAACAGCCCACAGCAACTCAAGAAAGATGTCTTTTGCATTGGTTGCGGAGCAGAAGCAACCAAAGGCTGCAAAAGCATGGACGAAAAAAGGTTAAAGCTTCTATCTTTTAACATAGACATAATATATAAACCAAAAATAACATAAGAAGATTAGATGCTCTACCTGGTTTTCAAAAGATTTAGGAATCTCAGTACCATTTGATGACGGTGATGATTTTTCTTCGTGATTTTCAGATGTGAAATCCATGGTTGATTCTACAAGCATAGGCAGGGGAGTTTTCTCACTGTGCTTTACGTCCGAAGTAATTACATCACCTATCACAGAATTTTGAGTTGAGGCATTTTCTACTGTTGCAACGGCCTCCTCGGATGCAGGAACCGCCGCCGGAATTGAATGAAGAACAGAGCTTGTTTGCACAATTAAATCAAAGGAGTCCCCGGCTTGTCCCTCTTTAGGGGCTTCAATTCGTTTTCTGCGTGAAGAACTATCAGGATTTTCTTTATCTGAATTAGTCTTCAAAAATGAATTTTCGTCTTCCGATTTTGTCTCAGAAACTTGAGAATCATCATCAGAACTGTTACTGCTAGAGCTTGGACCAACGGATCTCTTAGCGAACTCAACATGCTTCGGGCTAACATGTTTAGCTTCAGAATCTTCTGCAACTTTGAGAACACCATAATCTTCTGCGGCAGGGTGAAGAGATGCCGATGGAGCTATATTCTCTGATTCGTCATTTTCCACATCAACTGGCCTGTCATGGTTATGGTGATTATAAGATGAAAGGGAATCGCCACTATCACTTCCTTTCTCGTCTTGGCTTCTGACCTCATCATTTCCTAAGAAAGATCGTTTCAATCAGAAGACATCTGAGCTATAAATATGTAAAAAAATAGAAACAAGAAACAGAAATCGAAACCGAACCATTCAAATTTATAACCATGGGGAAAATTGAGAGCTCAACCAAAGTAATAAATTGATGAAACGAGGAATGTTCAGTGATATTGTATGAGACCTCGGTGGCCAACTAAGAATTAGACATATTCGTTAGTTTGAGTTTCATAAATTATAGCAAACCAGCAGTCAAAGCATCTACAAACTAGTAATTTCCTCCCAATCGTCAAAGACAAACAACTCTGGCGACTACCCAAAACCAGATGAGAAATTAGAAATCTGGATGAAGCGAGAGTAATCGATAGATAACAGATGGAAATGATGGAAACCCATCTCCATACAATAATATCGAACGAAAATGGTGGACTAAAGAATACCTTCAGATTTGGCGTTAGCCTCCTTTTTTTTCCTGGCAGTTTTTCTCTTCTTCGGCCCTGACGGCATGATTAGGTGTGCAAGAGAACTGATCGCTGGGTTTTCTCTGAAATCTTGGGGATTCAACTCTCAGTCTCCCTGCTTTCCTAATTCTCTCTCTCAGGTGGAGTAGGTTTGAGCTTTATGGACCCATTATAATGGCGTTTTCTTGGTGGATTTTCACTTCTGCAGTGGAAGAATCCAAACGAGAGTACACATGGTAGCGGATGACTCCATTTACAGCAGCTGTCACCCATCCAAAGGTTGTTTTTTTTGAAGAATAAACTAATCCATTTCAAAGCCTCATTCACCATTGAAGGATCAATTCAGTTCAACTTTATATTCATTAATGCACACGTCCTACTCATTTTAATACGATTTTTATTCACAAAAACTTATTTATTTTTATAGCATTTAATTATCACTAGGGACGGTGCCTGCAAGTCCTTTTCACTTTATAAAGTAACGACACAAGAACATGATATTAATCATCTAGAAAGTGAATTTACAACTTTATCAGCCTTCTTACCAAATACTGTAGAACCCTTCAACACATAAATTTACAAACTTTCTGTGTTCCTTCAACCGAACAAAAACACTTGCTGATCTTCACAACTTCACCTATAATGCTGAATTTTTACCCTTGTAAATCTGGAGTACTCAATAATATTGAATTCTTTTTCAAATCTGGAACATGTCGCACGTTAACATACTCAAAATCACATACTCTTTCAGTTAAGAGGAGTCATAGAAAGCACAGGATCAAAATCACGATCAATTTCTTTTTCAAATCATACTGCAGTTGCACGAGCTCTTTCTACATGTCACAAATGACCTACAAATAAGAAGAATTCTAGAACAAAATGAAAAGTAGCTAACCAACTTCTAGGCAAGACATAATTGACTGCTAATCAATCTTGAGTCATATATATCAAACTCAAATACACTGCCAACAAACGAGCGAAGAATACTATTCTAGACAGCTCAGGAGATGGGCACTACTTTCTTCTCACCAGAGAGGGTGGCTGACAGATCGGTGACGATGTGGGTTTGGCCGGTGGCTCTGCTTGTTGATTGGAGCATGTCCAGGGTTGGGCCATGGGCTGCTCTAGTGGGCTGTGTGCCTGGATAGGGATGGCTATTTAGCGGGAACTGCCACTGCCTCAAAGGGATTATGGCGCCAATGGATTCAGCTTCTTCTCTGCATTTTGGTTCTTTCTTCTCCCTCTAGAATCTTTTTCTTCTCTGTAACCCATTTATGTATTCCTTTCTCAATCTTCGTCTTCTTTCCCTCCACTCTACTTCTCTGTTCTCTTTCCATTATTTCCTATTTTGTTGGATATTTCTATATTCAACCTTACTACATACTAAACGAGAAAGCAAATACTATTCGAGGGCTGGCATGGAACCGTTACTTAGAGGGCTGAGCTGGGCTGAATTAGATGGATGGACTCAGTTAAGGTGGGCTGGGCTGGGATTGAACGTCACACTTGGGCATGGATTGGAGCTCAGATGGGCTCAGTGGGGATGGGATAATCCGAGCTTTGAACAAGTGGACTGGGCTCGGTAGGGATGGGATGAGCTGGACTTGGAACAAAGGACTGAACTGGACTGGTGTGGCCTGAATAGTGTAGGCTGTTTTCGGGCTGGGCTTTGGAAAGAGTGGGCTCAGTTGAGGTGTGTCAGCTAGGCTAGCTTGTAACTAAAGCTAAAATAGGCCCAGGCTCTTTTTATGTCTTATGTCCAGACCCATTCTCAGGATCATTCCTGGCCCATTGTAGGCCCTCTGGCCAATGAAATTTCCCAGCCCCAGCCAGGCTCCGACCCATATCCAAGCTTAGATCCAGCTGCAGACCAATTATGTACCCAGTCCTAGCCCCTGGTCAACAAGGCCAGACCCAACCCATTGACAGACACAGGCCCAGGCTAGAGCACTGTCCATGATTGAGGGCAGTTCTTATTCCCATGCTAATTATAATGGCCATACCTGGCCCACGTATTGGCCCATGACAGTTACCATTTTACCAGGTCTAGGCTCAAATTTTTATTGAATGTTTCCCTGTGACTTTGAGCTATTTTCTGGTTTGGCTTAGCAAAAACCATAACAGATGAGAACGTCGATGTTTGTTCATGCATCGGAGTTTCGGATATGAGGCAGAACAGAACGGCGGCCGACTTCTGTTCGTACGTCCGGCAACATCTCATGATCGGAGAGGCAGCACGACAACTGGACGGGGAGACTTCCCTCTTCTCCCTCGGCGACAGACGACTGCGATCTGCGAAAGTGTGATCGGACGGAGGCGAACAACGCGACGCTTCCTTCTCTGGCGGACGGCGACAACGATCCCTTTCTTTCTGATCTGAAAGACAGCGGCGACCGTGAGGGAAAAATTGGATTTTCCCTTTTCCAAAAAATTACAATTTTCACAATTATTGCAAACCACAAAAAAAATTGTTCAATTGGATTGGGGCACAAACTCTCTACCTTGGTCTAATACCTATAGTTAAAAATTGAATTATAACGGAAAAAATTGAAAACTCTTTAAAAAAAAAAACATAGACAAAAGAAAAATTTACTATAATTAAAATTAAGTTACAATGTGTAGCGAGTTTTGTGACTCAAACATCAATAAATAAGATAACTATGAAATCTTAATATTAAATATGAGTTCAACTCGATCTGATTAGAATTCGCGTTGTATTGAAGTCTAACAAACAATATAGCCGACAATAGTAGCAATAAGCATTTCTCCAACTAAAAGAGTTTTGCAAGCAATTATTGATTGCTTTCGTTATATACAAAACTCTTTTCTTTCCACATACATGGTTGGTTGTAGAAATTCATATATTTAGCTCAAATAATATATCTAATATATATATAGTTAGGACATAAATATTTCATATAGCGAGCAGAAGATACGAAGAACGTAGAGAGCTGAGGCAATATACACATAATTAGATAATTTTGCACTATTTTAAAAAGGACGAAATTATTACAAAAAAAAAAAAAGAAAAGAATGAGAAAAAAAAACAATAAAATTTTATGAGTTTATAGTTCATAGATAATGTAGAATGGATAACGTTGCCAGACATTTTACATTGAGGTAGTATTTTAGAAGCACAGAAGATATTATTAATTACTGATAAGAATAGTAAAATCATATTTGGAGTTTAAATCCCATTAATTAATTGTGTCTTTCAAATTCGAATAATATGAAATAGACATTAATATATGAATTAGAAGTAACAGTAAAACCCTTGAATTATTTTCATATTAATGTCTCTCCAATCGAATCGTTTTAAACCCAAATTTCTTGCGAGAGTTGCACTCTTCAACACTCGCTCTCTCTCTTGTGTCTTGTCTCTGCCTTCTTCCTTTAATTCTCATTCTCTACGAAACATTTTTCCTTTCATTCTCGGCAATTTCAGGGAAATGTTGAGAGCCGTGACTTCTGCTTTTGGACCGGGAGAAAGGTCGGATTGGGTAAGTCGGATCTCTCTCACTCTGGGATGTTATTTTTATCGTAAAAATTTAAAAGATTACGCAAGTTTCTTCTCTGTTGGAAGGGATAAGTGGGCTGCTTTTGGAGTTAGTTCAAAAGAGGAAAGCGTCGTGATGCGAACCTGTGAACCTCCCATTTTGGATAATCCGAAACCCGTCAACAACGCAGAATAAATAATAGACTCACACTGTGATTTAAGAAATCACAATTGTGATGACCCGAATATGCACGTATGGGTACGATGGCTGCACGAACCGGAACCAGGATGACGGTATGTCCGCGCGGGCGAAAAAGGGGGTCGTCACAATCCCACATCGCTTGAGGAAGTATGTGGAAATGAAACATATGTAAAGAGACCCTTCCAACATAGCAAGACGCGTTTTGGAGCACGATTGACAACGGATCCCATAAGAACTCCGAAGTTAAAAATGCTTCGGCGAGAGCAATTCCAGCTTAGGTGACCTTCCGGGAAGTTCTCGCCAAACAAAGCCGTGAGGGGAGGATATTGGGCTGCGGCCAAATCCCTAGAGCGGACAATATATTGCTGGGAATAGGGGTCGTTACAAATATAAACATACAAAATGAACATACCATTAAAACTCTACGAATACCATAAAAACAATCAACCTATAAAAACAACCGAACCTAAACTACCCAACCAAGACAATTAGACGAAACAATGACCAACTTAAGCAAGTACAACTCCAACATATCCTCGACAACAAATTCGGCTTACGGTGTAGGCCAATAGGCCACAGTAAGTCACGAGAACTTACCTCGCGTCCGTTGCAAATCCAAGCTACTTCCACGAGCTTTGTTCACCTAAGGCAATTTCACAATATTGTCGTTAAAACGAGTTTAAACTATTAAACGTCCAAATTTAACGAAACCTTAACTAAGGAAATTCCTTAAAACCCTAATTTGATTCATTGAAGCATTTTATCGAGCACCTTGAGCTCGTTATCCATAAAACTCCATTAATGAGATTTCTAAGTTTTCCAACAACCCAAAATTCACCTTAACGTCTATTAATTCGCCCAACTACTTCCAATGCCATTTAATACATTCACTAAGGTTATAAATAAGGCAACTCTAGCTATTTCTAGCATTACTCAACTATTTCACGAAAACCCTAAACGAACCCTAATCGTTTAACTCCGTAAAAACCGAAATAAACCTTCCTAAAACTTTAGAATCATACCTAGGGTTGTGATTGGAGAAGAAAACGTGAAGAACGAAGGTTGATCGAAGAGCGTTGGTTGTCGGAACGGAGATCACCGTGAAGGAGAAGGAAATGTCGCGAGAGGAGGGAGAGGAGAAAACCAGAGAATCGTGAATGAGGGAGAAGAGAAAAGAATTTTGTTTTTAATTAAATTTTTGACTTTGTAAATTACCGTTTCGTCCTTCCTTTGATTTTCTATTTGTTTCGTCGCTTGTTTCGTTAATTGTCTAACGATTCAGTTTCTCCAAATTTCCTTATTTCACCAATAACTTCAACTTATTGTAAGGGTTCTATTAGAACTGTCCGTTCGCAATTCGGATCTCGTTTACTATTTTTACCAAAGTATCCTTTATATTACGATAAACGTAATTCTCGTAAAATTAGCGTTACGACTCCTAAAATTTCCAAAATTTTCTTAAAATTCTTATTAATTATTAGGATCATAATAACGCTTTCTTTTCACGAAACCGACTTAGTTTGATATAATTACAAAAATGCCATTTACATTCAGTTTAATAAATCCCGTAAAAGAATCAGGTGTTACATTCTACCCACCTTAATTGAAATTTTGTCCCCAAAATTTGACTTAACTTGTAGTCCTCGATATCAACGTCTCATGTCTTGCGGCCTTATACTTTGATCCACAATCGCTCTGTTCTTTTTAAGTTTCTTTCCTCTATCTCTCCAAATAAGGGTTTCGATTCTATCTCTACTTACTGTCACTCTTTATATTCTCTCTTCTCAATTGGATCATACACGTCCTTACTCAAATATCAAGTATAACGAATTTCCAAATCTCAAATTAATTTATCCAACGGCATACTTTGTCATCTTAATATTTGCGTAAGTGTCGTCTTTCACTTAATTACCCCCAGTAATTCAATTCTCGAAAGTTCTTTTTCATCGACGTCTTTCCTAAACTGTCTCTTTATATCAGAGTTATGCTAATGTTTCCTAACGTCAGCTAGCTTAAATGCCAAGAATTTCTTTCAACTTCTGGGCTGTAACTCAATCAACGATCTCTAACTGTGTACTCAACACCTAACGACTCGAGCACGCGTTGGTCTATATTTAATCATCTAAAACGTTAAACTCTCCAACTTATCAATTGGCCCCATGATTATGGTTTTTCTCCCTAAAGATTATCTCGTATGCTCAATCCTCAAATTAACTTCAATTTCCTAACGTCATTTAGGTTGACTATCGTTCAAGGATTTCTAACAACACCCAGGTTGCAATTCAGACTCCCCTCTATTTTTAACTCCGACTTCCCGAACTGAGTTCATTTAGTTCCTAACTTTCTTAATCCTGTGTCTATCAAATACGTACCTAACCACTTCAAGCTCTCAAAACCTTCTTAAATTTCTTACTCCAACGCTACATCTCAACTACACTACAACCTTATCTACCTATTGGGTATAACAATTTCTACATATATATATCGGAGCTGTAACTAAACTCGGGTACAAGTTCGTTGGCCTTTACCTCAGTCACTATTACAACCATCCGAGTCTACATTTCTCTAGTAATGCTCCCGTATAACTTCTTCGTCAATAGTATCCAAATTGTACCCTTCCTTAGACACTTCACGTGTCTTAACAACGATTCCTATGTGTGTTTATCAACTAGAATCTCATTCTCTATGTTTCGCAAGGTATCCCCTCAGTGATATCTTACGTCACATTCTTCCTTGGGTAACTCACTGACTTCGATCCCTGTTTCGATGAGGTTCCTATAACTTAACTCTTTCCTTTCTAACTATACCCCGAAAATATATATTCAAGGCCTCAGCAGGTTTAACTGAGAGCTTAAGTTGCTTAAGTTGCTTAAGTTGCTACCATCGATGCGCTCTAAACCACACACTTTAACCTTAGGTCATTTAGGTATTTATCGGTCTTGACTTGTTAAATCGCGAATCTTTACAATTCTCATATCATTAAATACCGGTCTAACTTCAATCCCTATTAACTTTGGGCACAATCCAATCCCCAAGTTTCGCCATTGATTTACTCCACTTGGCTCTCGTACAACAACTCATCCAACGACCTTCTTGTTCGCAAACTTGTTGTAAGTGAGTTTATGCTCTTAATCCGATTCTCCCCAAGTCTCAAAGTCTTACTCTGCTATATTCCAAGGAAGTCAGAAACATCTTCATGCTAGGGTGTATCCTTCTATTTCCTTGAACACTGAGGCTCCTACTTTCTTTCCGAAGGTCAGTCTCATGTTGGTGGTTCTTAGTTTAAACTATATCACTTTAATACGTCCTCTACAATCTCGGCTGTAATAGTCGTCCCTCATATCCTCTCAACAATTATTCCAAGCTGAGCTTTTAAATTCCATCTTCGTCTAGACACTTTCAACTTCACGTGAATTCACACATACGAGTTCTACAGTACTCCCTCTATCCACTTAAACACACTTAAGGTATCTCAATAATCTAAGGTATTCCTTAATAAGTTTATATCTAAACTTTCACCTTTCTCTTGATTAGTCTTATCCAAATACTCTAAGGGGTTGTCAATTAGACCCAGTTTCAAGCCATTTCGTCAAGCTAATCCTACTAATACATAACCTTATTTCTATACGGTCTATAATGTTCTATATGTAGCCTACTGTCTTCTCATCGAGGTTTGCCTAGTAACCTCTCTTACCCACCTAATATTCCCTTACCGCTCTATTTTTAAGCCTATATATATTCTTATTATGCACATATTGTCATACAGGTAATTAAAACAGTACCTGCAATCAGAGAAGGCTGGGCACCATTATCGACGTCTCCAGGCTCAATGAAAGCAAATATTCTCGGGGTAACCTTCTTTTGGTCAGTAGCAGTCCTCAGGCAATTTAGGGCATAGTGGCCCACCTCTCCGCATCTATAGCACTTGTCCATACCCAACCGGCAGACACCAAAGTGAGGCCTTAAACATTTTGGGCATATAGGCTTCTGAGTAGATTCTGGGACTTGTTTTCCCTTTCCTTGCTCGCCCTTTCCGTCATAGGGCCTCTTCACTCCTCGTGGTTGCGTCTGCTGTTGTCCCCTCGGTTGCCAGCCTTGATCTTGGGACTGAGGGTGGATCTCACGAAAGAAGCCCTTATCTGGCTCCCTCGACTTGACATATCTCTGATCAACAGCCTCAATCTCAAGTGCTTTGGCCACAATCTCATCATAGGGTACATTCCGCACCCCCGATATGACGACACTTTTACGAATTTCATGATTAAGCCCTTGCATAAATCTGCGTACCTTGTCCTCATTAATGCTAACCTGACGCGGCGCGAATCAGGACAGGGCCTCAAACCTCCTCACATAGTCAGCAATCGCCGCAACTGCATAAACTGTACCATCTTCGCCTCCCGCATTGTATGGTTGAAGTACTTGTCATGAAATATCATCTTGAAACGCTCCCAACTCATAATCGTCACGTCGATGGTTGTCTTGATCAAATCCCACCAAAATCGGGTATCCAGTGCCAAGTGGTAGCTCACCAACGCAACCTTCTCTCCGTCCTCAATGCTTGCGTAGGCCAGCATATCCTCCATGGTTCGAATCCACTCGTCGGCTGAAGAGGGATCCGTAGACTGTCCGTTGAACACGGGAGGTTGGAGTTTCTGGAATCTCTCCATCCCATGATTACCCGGAGTTGCTGTCTCCCGAGCTCTAATGCCTTCTCGGTCTATTAAGGTGCCCAGCTGCTGGGACTGTCTCTCCATTTGTTGGGCCTGTCGCTCCATGTGTTGGGACTGTTGAGCAATAAATCCTTTAAGTTGGTTTATCGTATCGTCTCGGTCTTCTCAGTCATTTCCTCGACGCACTATATTTCTATAACTCCTATAAAGGTTAAAAACAAATAACTCTAAGACACCGAACTTAAAGAAAACATATAAACATACTTACAGTTGAGGAATGATGTCCGCATAGTGGCTGTGCAGTCGAGCAGTCTACAGAACCGTTTTTAAAACCCGGGGGCTTTAATACCATAACTTGTGACGACCCTAACACTATACCCTTATTTTCTCGTAATTATTTTTATTGTATTTTTTATACTTAAAACTTTACGTTCGTCCGGAAATAAAACTTTTAAGTTGGAATCGAAATCGAAATCTAAATCGAAATCTATGTTTTTGAACCATTTAAAACTGTAGGACCGGAATTGTCTAAGAGGGGGGTGAATTAGACTTTTAAAAATTTAATCTAATAATCAATTAGTTTTACTCTCTTGATTTGTCTAATAGCAAATACGGTAATATCAAAAATAAAAAGAGAGTAAGAGAGATTTAACACCAGTACTTTTTACGTGGTTCGGCCAAACTGCCTACGTCCACGCTTCAAGGCTCACCCCTTGAAGATCCTTACCCTTCTCCTCAACGAGAATCAATGGATCGGGATTCCGGGCTCCGATCAAATGCCTTTACACTTTTGGATTGAACTTTCACGGGCGTCAATCCACTGCCTTACACAGATTTGAGTTTGTAAACTTTTAAGCTCACTCTACAACCTCACAGGATGAATCTCAAGTTTCGAATGAGAGATGTAGAGAAAAAATACAGAGAGTTAATCTTTCGCAGCTAGGGCTCAGAATTCAAATTGGCAAAAGTTTTTTTTTTTTTTTTTTTTCTTCGAGCTCTAACCTTAACTTAAATACTCTGTCTGCAAAAGTAAGCTTGGCTTCAATGCTCCTTATCCAATAATAGAAGCTTAGTTACCGTTGGAGCAACTTTCGTACAAGTTCAGGTAGCCGTTGCCGTTTGTAGTTGCAATTCGTCGTCGCCATTAATGTTCTGGAGTTATGGCTGAAAACGACGTCACTGTAGCTTCGTGGCTAATTTGAATTCTGGCGGAAGACAAAGCTTATTTAGTCCTGAACCGCTATCGGATGATGAAGCTGTAAAACCCTTGAACCGGCACCGGAAGATGAAGCTTTAAAAATGCTGTCGTTTGATGATCGGTAGTGTAACTTAATTTCCACTTCTGCCTTTGTCGTTTAGTGGCCGGTAGTGTAACTAGATTTCCACTTCCGCCTTTGTCGTTTAGTGGCCGGTAGTGTAACTAGATTTCCACTTCCGCCTTTGTCGTTTAGTGGCCGGTAGTGTAACTAGATTTCCACTTCCGCCTTTGTCGTTTAGTGGCCGGTAGTGTAATTTGTTTTCCACTTCTGCCTTTGTCGTTTAGTGAGCGGTGGACTTCTTCATTTTCGCTTATCCGCTCTTGTCGTCTAGCGAGCGGTGGACTTCTTCATTGTCGCTTATCCGCTCTTGTCGTTTTGTGACCGGAAGAGTATTCTTGTAAACGACTCCGCTCTTGTCGTTTTGTGACGGAAGAGTATTCTTGTAAACGACTCCGCTCTTGTCGTTTTGTGACCGGAAGTGTGATTTAACTTATTTAATATATTTCAATCCTGTACACTTATCATATGCATTAGATACTAAAATACCCCTTATCAAGGGCATTTCCAACAGATTAAAATCATATGCCTAATTTATAATTCTCATTTAGTAAACATAATCAAATGATATTATCATATAAACATATCATCAAAAACATATTTAGACTTAAACATCAATTAAGTCAACAATCTCCCCCTTTTTGATGATGACAACCTATTAATATTTGATTATTTATAACTCCCCCATAATCTAAGCTTCCCCATAATATATGCATCTTATTCAGAAGAGAGCATATCCATAGCTAAATCACAGAACATTCTGATTTCTCCCCCATTGACATTATCAAAAATAAGCAGAGAAAGACAGCAGAAATCATTGCATTCAACAGAAGATGTCCAGAACAAAAAAAAATTTATAGATAAAAACTTATTTCTTATGATAGGTTTCTAAAAACTTCTTCCAAAAAGCATGGATTGCCCAAGAAGGCAATGTGAGGGTAGGATTGAAAAAGGCATCCACTAGAGCTTGAAGTACATCAGGATCAGAGGGTAGAGGGGCCTGATAGACTACCAAGTCCCTACAGGTATTAGTAATAGGAGAGGGTGCTGGAGAAGCCACCAGATCCTGGCTCGGAGAAGTCTCGACAGGAGCAACAGGAGATGTAGCCATTGGACTGGAGGGCTCGAAGGATGGCTCCAGTACAGAAGGAGCAGCAGGTAGAGAGAATGCCAGTTCAGACTCCTGTAGATCCAAAGGCATCACTCGAGAATCTGAAACAACCTCTGATCGGAGAAAAGGAAGGTGGATGTCTTCAAAAGGAGGCTCACTTGGACAGGAAGAAGAATATGGTGCAGGGCCAAGAGCATCAACTTTAGATTGAAGAGCCTTCAGAGCACGGGAGAAAGACACTTTATCTTTTGCTATCTGACGTTCCATTTTACCCCGGTCTAAGGCAGCTTCACAGGCCAGATCAAGTTTGAGTTGTGAGATCTTTTCATCCATGGCTGTGCTAAGGTTGGCAATGGATGACTTCAACTCAAGGTATTGTTCCTCATTGATAGATGATCGCCTCTTATAAAGGATAGGAGTGGCAGGAGTGACAGTTGGGATGGTTGAGGGCATTGGAACTGTAAGAGGTAGGGAGACTATGGGAGCAGGGGGAATGGTTGGAGACACAGGTTGGACTGGGAGAGGTGGTAGAGGGGCAGAGACAGGCATTGAAAGAATCAGAGGAGGCTCAGGAACGGTGATGGCATCACAAACATCCTGATCAGACTCCTCTGGCAAGATAAGCTTGCGTTTCCTCGTTTGAACAACATCGGCCGGAGCAGTGTCCACAAGGGCTGCAGGCAGAGGAGGCTCAGAGGAGGCAGGTGGAGTACCATGGTTGAGTATAGAGGAAATGGTACGAAATACCGGAGAGATGGAGGGAAGAGAAGGCTGAGAAGGCAGGAGGAGAGAAGGTGGAGGGGAAGGAGGGGAAGGAGGGCTGGGTACAGGAGGGGCAGAAATAGCCTCAAAGGGATTTGCTGAAGCTAAAGAGGCAAGATGGCTAGGCCGGAGAGGAGGGGCAAGGAGTTTGGGCACTGGTGGAGGGAGTTTAGGGTGAGTTACCCGAGGACTAGGAGGAGAAAAATCAAAGCCTGGGATCTCAGAATCACCACAACTCTCTTGAACAGATGATTCCTCATCCAAACTAACGTCCTGTTTGCCTTTACGGGCAGCTTTGACTTTAGCAACCCTCTGCTTGGACTGGTCCAGAACAAATTTCCCTTGACGAGTTCTCTTAATTCCCATCCTGGTCAAGGTGTCTTTTGAGTAATAGCTGGTGGTTTTCAGACAAGTGGGATGCTCATCCTCAGGGAATTCAACCATATAATGCTGAAAGATTCTCATCAGCAGAAGGTTATAGGGAAGAGAGGTTGCAGGGCTTGAGGATACACTCTGAATCATTCGTCTCAAAATGATATAACCAATGTCAAGTGGGTCCTTCATATAGATGGCATAAAGGATGACTAGCTCCATGGTGCTAATGTCATCATAATGACCTCCCTTAGGAAGAACATTATAGCAAATCATCTGATGAAAAAGACGGGCACGAATGGTTAGGTGTTTGCTCTTTAAGGGATTGGGTATATTTTGCGGATCTAGGGCAATTTCCCTTAAAAATTGTTGTCCATCAGGAAGTCTGAGAAAAGGAATTTCTTGACCAATGGCAAAAATTTTGGGACGTTGATCCAAATGGGGAGACCCCAAAATCTCATTGATGGATTTGGAAGTAAGTTCTATGTGTTTTCCATGCACATAGCTTGAAAGAAGAGAATTGTCAGAAGTATGGCTGAGATTAGCATAGAACATTCTAATGGCAGAGGGAAAATAGAAAGATTCAACCTCAAACAGCCCGATTAAACCAATATCAACTAAGGGGTCGACAATGTTTAAAGGAACAAGCTCGTTAGGAACCATACCACGGCCTGGAATAACCTTCTTATCCTTGTAATCGCCGTGATACCGGATTTCTGCATCCTCATCTATAAAGTATAGAGACGGCCAGCTATTTGCCCGAGGGAACACACGGGCCGGACGGGTAATAGGTTTGGTTTTCTTTTTCGGAGGTCCCGCATCACCCCGAGACGATGAAGCGAGATGATCGTGATCGAAAGTCTGGTCCATTGGAGAATTTTTTTTTTTTTTTTTTTTTTTTTTGTGAAGATGACCTAGAGAACGAAAGGGTTTAAGGCGAGGGTTTCTCTGAGAGCGCGCGAAAGATGAAGCGTCTGGGAGAAGAAATCGAGTTTAAACGAGAGAGAACCACGCCTGACATAATGAAATCACACGTGTAAAACAGATAGTGCCTGATTGCAGACACGTGTCGGCAGATTAGAAAATATATCATCCGGTCTGTGGATGATGTATTTCACTTCCGGTGAATAGTAAACACACCGGATAGGGTGAAAAAACAAAAACAGAAAAAAAATAGGAAAACCATAACAATCCTTAACTTTTCTTATACTTGAGAAGACCTAATCTTATTCTAATACCACAGAAGGTTTTCTCATCCAACGGTTTTGTGAAAATATCTGCCAATTGATCAACTGAATTAACAAACTCTAAAGAAATATCACCTCTTTGAACATGATCTCTAATAAAGTGATATCTGACATCTATGTGTTTTGTTCTAGAGTGCTGAATTGGATTCTTGGAAATATTAATAGCACTGGTGTTATCACACCGAATAGGAATCCTATCATAAAACAGATTGTAATCTTCCAAAGTTTGTTTCATCCAAAGCATTTGTGCACAACAACTGCCTGCAGCAATATATTCACTTTCAGCAGTTGACAATGCAACAGAATTTTGTTTCTTAGAATACCACGAAACAAGAGATTCACCAAGGAATTGACAAGTTCCACTGGTGCTTTTCCTATCCACTAGACTACCTGCATAATCAGAATCTGAGTATCCTATTAGACTGAAAGAAGTACCTTTTGGATACCATAAGCCTAAGTCAGGTGTCCCACTTAAATATTTAAAAATCCTTTTGACAGCACTTAAGTGAGATTCCTTAGGGGCAGCCTGAAATCTAGCACAAAGACATACACTGAAAAGAATATCTGGCCTGCTTGCAGTCAGATATAACAGAGATCCAATCATACCACGATACTTCTTGATATCTACATTTACTCCTTTTTCATCTTTATCCAATTTAGTAGTGGTACTCATGGGAGTCTTAGAAGATTTGACAGATTCTAATCCGAATTTCTTAAGGAGTTCCTTAATGTATTTTTCTTGACAGAAGAAAATTCCATCAGGAGATTGACAGATCTGGAAACCTAAGAAAAACTTTAACTCCCCCATCATACTCATTTCAAATTCACTTTGCATGAGGGAAGAAAACTCATTACACATTTTGACATTTGTTGATCCAAAAATAATGTCATCGACATAAATTTGAACTAATAGAATGTCTGCATCCTTTTGCATGGTAAATAGAGTTGAATCAGAATTACCCTTTTTGAAATTTCTTTTTTCAAGGAAATTCTTCAATCTATCATACCAAGCTCTAGGAGCCTGCTTAAGACCGTAGAGAGCTTTCCTAAGTTTGTAGACATGATCGAGTTTATCAAAGGCTTCAAAACCTAAAGGTTGCTCTACATAAACCTCTTCTGTAATATAACCATTTAAGAATGCACTCTTTACATCCATTTGAAAGAGTGTGAAGTTTTTGTAGCAAGCAAAGGCAAGAAGCATCCTAATTGACTCTAATCTAGCTACAGGGGCAAAAGATTCCTCAAAATCAATTCCCTCTTCCTGAGAGTACCCCTTAGCAACTAGTCTAGCCTTGTTTCTCACAACAATCCCACTTTCATCCAATTTATTCTTATAAACCCATTTGGTTCCAATAATGGGATGATCCTTAGGCCGTGGAACAAGTTCCCATACCTTGCTCCTTTCAAATTGATTTAGCTCCTCTTGCATAGCTAAAATCCAGTTTTCATCACTCTCGGCCTCCTCAAATTCTTAGGCTCTACTTGAGAGATAAATGCCACATTGGCACAGAGATTCCTAAGAGAGGATCTAGTCTTAACTCCTAATGAAGGATCACCTAAGACTTCATCTATTGGATGGTTTCGGACATATTTCCAATCTCTAGGAAGAGTAGGATTTTCATCCTTAAGAGGGATAATATCTAGAGAAGTTGAAGAAGGTTCTAGAGATTTTTCTACAAGAGCAGGATCACTAGGCTTTTCTAAAGAAAGGGAATCTAGTTGATTATCCAAAGTATCATCCTCATTCCACATTGATTGTGGGTTGAAGAGACTCATCAAAGTTAACATGGACAGATTCTTCTACAACAAGAGTTCTTCTATTGAATACTCTATAAGCTTTGCTGGAAAGGGAATAGCCCAGAAAAATTCCAATATCAGATTTGGAATCGAATTTTCCTAAGTTATCCTTAGTATTGAGAATGAAGCATTTACTGCCAAAGGCTCTAAAATACTTGACAGAAGGAGTTTTTCCACTCCAGAGCTCATAGGGAGTTTTCTCTAGGATAGGTCTTATGGAGACCCTATTAAGCACATAGCATGCTGTGGCAACAGCCTCAGCCCAGAAATACTTAGGAAGAGAATTTTCATTGAGCATAGTCCTAGCAAGCTCTTGGAGAGATCTATTCTTCCTCTCAACAACACCATTTTGCTGAGGGGTCCTAGGAGAAGAGAAGTTGTGCTCAATCCCATGTTTGAGACACAAGAGTTCGAATCTTTCGTTTTCAAATTCTCCACCATGATCACTACGAATAGCAATTATGGTGAGCTCCTTTTCATTCTGAACTCTTTTCCTAAAACTAGAGAAGGTATCAAAGGTCTCGTCCTTTGACTTCAGAAAGTAAACCCAAGTGAATCTAGAGAAATCGTCAACAATGACAAAAGCATAGAATTTTCCTCCTAGGCTGGCTATGTTGGAAGGACCAAAGAGGTCCATATGAAGGAGTTGGAGAGGCTTAGAAGTAGAAATTGCATTCTTAGATGCAAAGGAGCTTTTGATTTGCTTGCCCATTTGACAAGCTTCACAGACTTTATCCTTTTCAAAAGATATCTTAGGAATACCTCTAACTAAATTATCCTTAGTAATCTTAGCTAAGGTATCCATTCCTACGTGTCCTAATCTCCTATGCCAGATCCAAGCATCATGAGAAGAATTAACAGCAAAGCATTTTTCATCTGATACAGCAATATCATCTAAATCAATAGTATAGATGTTATCTTTCCTATAACCAGTGAACAGAGTTGTGTCATTAGATGCATCTTTAATTATACATGAGGTTGATTTAAAAATCACCTCATATCCTTTATCACATAATTGGCTAATACTAAGCAGATTATGCTTTAATCCATCAACTAATAAAACATTCTCAATAATAGGATTAAAGCTGTTACCTATGTTGCCAATGCCAACAATTTTACCCTTTTGGTTTCCACCAAAGGTAACACTTCCTTTCTTCTTGTTGACAACTGCAAACTTGGTTGAGTCTCCTGTCATATGCCTCGAACATCCACTGTCGAGATACCATTGATTTTTCCCAGGAGAACAGTCAACCTGCAAAACAGAGATCAGGTTGTCTTCTTAGGTACCCAAATCTTTTGGGTCCTAGTGTTAGGCCTGGTTCCCTTAGGAACCCATTGTAAATTGCTACCTGGTTTCTTACTGTTTGTTTTTAATGGGCATAGAAATGATTTATGACCAACTTCATTGCATATATGACAGGTAGACGATTTAACAAAGAAATTCTTAAAAGCTTTCTTTTTATTAGGCTTGTCATAACCTAATCCTGTTCTGTCAAAATTTGCTCTCTGTCCTCCTATTACCATCTTAAATAATTTTTCGCCCTTAGTGAAGTTCAGAAGAATATTATTCAAATTTTCATTTTTGCTTTTAAGCTCATCAATCTCTTTGACATGCAAATTATTTTCCTTGACATGAATTTCTACCATGTTTGCATTTTCCTTTTTCAAAGCATTGTATTTGGTTTTTAACATGCCAAATTGTTTCACCAAATCATTAAATGCATCTATTAATTCACCATCTTCATTGTCACTTTCGCTATCACTTAAAATACTTGAGGAAGAAATACTAACCTTTTCCTCGTGTGCCATGAAGCACAGATTTGCAACTTCCTCATCTTCTGAAGAGGAGGTATCACCTTCACTGTCATCCCAAGTGGCCTTCATAGCCTTCTTCTTGAACTTCTTAGGATACTTCTTTGTCTGTGGGCAATCTGCCTTCATGTGGCCAGGCTTTCCACATCCAAAGCAAGTGATTTCCTTCTCCTTGTGAGATTTCTCACCCTTTGGAAATCTCCGACCTTGCATTCTTTTTCTTTGGAGGAATTTGCTGAACCTCCTTGTAATGAGGGCTATATCCTCATCATCTTCTTCTTCTTCTTCCTCCTCAGACATATCTTGTTTACTGGAAGAAGCTTTCATAGCAATGTCTTTTCTTTTTGAAGTCTCTTTCTCCTTGAGGTCCTCCTTCTCGTTTGACCTCATTGTGATCTCATGTGTCATAAGAGATCCAATGAGTTCCTCAAGTTTCAGAGCCTTGAGATCCTTTGCTTCCTGTATGGCAGTCACCTTTGGCTGCCAGCTTCTTGGAAGACATCTGAGGATCTTCCTAACCTGTTCTTCACTAGAATAAGATTTACCAAGAGCTTTCAAGCCATTAGTTATGTTAGTAAATCTAGTAAACATGGAAGAGACAGATTCATCTTTGGGCATGGAGAATAGTTCATATTCATGTATGAGCATATTAAGTTTACTCTCCTTTACTTGGTTTGTGCCCTCATGTGTGACCTCTAGTAAGTGCCAAATCTCCTGTGCACTTTCACACCCTTGTACTCTATTAAATTCATCTCTATTCAGAGCACAGTACAGGGTATTTATAGCTTTAGCATTCAGGCTCAAGTTTCTCTTATCGGTATCATTTAGTTCATGTGACTCTTTAGGAACTCTAATACCATTCTCTGTTTTAACAGCTATGTATGGACCATTTTCTATATTATTCCACAAGTCATAGTCCATAGCCTGAACATAAATTCTCATTCTAGATTTCCAGTAAACATAGTCATTTCCATCAAAGAATGGAGGTCTAGTGGTAGACTGACCTTCCATTTGAGTAGAGTGTGTGTTGAATGCCATTTCAGATAACACACTATTTTAATATAAACTACTTAGACAATATTAAACCTCGCTCTGATACCAATTGTAGGACCGGAATTGTCTAAGAGGGGGGTGAATTAGACTTTTAAAAATTTAATCTAATAATCAATTAGTTTTACTCTCTTGATTTGTCTAATAGCAAATACGGTAATATCAAAAATAAAAAGAGAGTAAGAGAGATTTAACACCAGTACTTTTTACGTGGTTCGGCCAAACTGCCTACGTCCACGCTTCAAGGCTCACCCCTTGAAGATCCTTACCCTTCTCCTCAACGAGAATCAATGGATCGGGATTCCGGGCTCCGATCAAATGCCTTTACACTTTTGGATTGAACTTTCACGGGCGTCAATCCACTGCCTTACACAGATTTGAGTTTGTAAACTTTTAAGCTCACTCTACAACCTCACAGGATGAATCTCAAGTTTCAAATGAGAGATGTAGAGAAAAAATACAGAGAGTTAATCTTTCGCAGCTAGGGCTCAGAATTCAAATTGGCAAAAGTTTTTTTTTTTTTTTTTTTTCTTCGAGCTCTAACCTTAACTTAAATACTCTGTCTGCAAAAGTAAGCTTGGCTTCAATGCTCCTTATCCAATAATAGAAGCTTAGTTACCGTTGGAGCAACTTTCGTACAAGTTCAGGTAGCCGTTGCCGTTTGTAGTTGCAATTCGTCGTCGCCATTAATGTTCTGGAGTTATGGCTGAAAACGACGTCACTGTAGTTTCGCAGCTAATTTGAATTCTGGCGGAAGACAAAGCTTATTTAGTCCTGAACCGCTATCGGATGATGAAGCTGTAAAACCCTTGAACCGGCACCGGAAGATGAAGCTTTAAAAACGCTGTCGTTTGATGATCGGTAGTGTAACTTAATTTCCACTTCTGCCTTTGTCGTTTAGTGGCCGGTATGTTGATGACTTGATTTCACTTCCGCCTTTGTCGTTTAGTGGCCGGTAGTGTAACTAGATTTCCACTTCCGCCTTTGTCGTTTAGTGGCCGGTAGTGTAATTTGATTTCCACTTCTGCCTTTGTCGTTTAGTGAGCGGTGGACTTCTTCATTTTCGCTTATCCGCTCTTGTCGTTTTGTGACCGGAAGAGTATTCTTGTAAACGACTCCGCTTTTGTCGTTTTGTGACCGGAAGAGTATTCTTGTAAACGACTCCGCTCTTGTCGTTTTGTGACCGGAAGTGTATTCTTGTAAACGACTCCGCTCTTGTCGTTTTGTGACCGGAAGAGTATTCTTGTAAACGACTCCGCTCTTGTCGTTTTGTGACCGGAAGTGTGATTTAACTTATTTAATATATTTCAATCCTGTACACTTAATCATATGCATTAGATACTAAAATACCCTTATCAAGGGCATTTCCAACAGATTAAAATCATATGCCTAATTTATAATTCTCATTTAGTAAACATAATCAAATGATATTATCATATAAACATATCATCAAAAACATATTTAGACTTAAACATCAATTAAGTCAACAAAAACAACCATAAAAACAATTTACATAAAACTTAAAACAATATATTAAAAACAATTAAAAACAAATAAAGTGCATCGGTGAAGGGAGGGACAAACTTTTGTCCCTGAAAAATTAGGGGCGATCAATCGCCACCACCAAAAATTGGAGGGGCGAACGATCGCCCCTCCTTGTGGCGAACAATCGCCACGCTCCCTGGATTTCTCCAGGGAGTGCGACCAGTCTTGGCGATTGATCGCCCCTCTTGGCGATCAGTCGCCAAGCGTTCTGCCTCCCTTCCCCTTCTTTTCTTTTTCTCCTTCCCCATGTCTTCTTTCTTTTCCTTTCCCTGTAAAAACATACACTGCCACACTTAACCACTTTTTCATTCATTTCCAATCCATTTCATAACAACTTCAACATAACAACTCTTTTCTCTCAACGTACCATTCACACTTCACTAATCCCTCGTTTAACGACTCAAAACGCATTTTTAAAAGTGGTAAGACTTTATGAAAACAAACCGCGTGGATGTGTTTAAAAACTAAACATTTTCTCATGCTAAAATCACCAGCAGTTCATAAAATAGTTTCCAAAAAGTTTAAAAAACATCAAAACATAACCTATCAACTAACCAGATTCCCAAACATCCTAAAATGTTCTAACTATATAATTATTCTAACTACCGTGTTCCTAAAATATACGCTTACTTCCCCCACGGGGCAAAAGGAGCATCGACTGCCCAGCGCACTCCCACGGGCCATCCTCCTTCAACTGCATCATTCCTTAGGTGGACGGATCTCGTCCTCACCTATGTCAAGGTCACCTACACTATAAAGACACCTATGAGATAAAAATTTCAGCAAGCTCTACGTAAATGCTATGCATGAATATGTATGCAATTTTTATAACATCATCACTCATGCATTCATTCATTCATTCTCACCGTGACATTCTTTTGGTTATCGAAGCATATCACTCGACAGATGGATAGGGCACGTCAAGCGGTTAGACTGCCCGCACCATTTGAAGGGAGGAAAACCCGCTCACCACGGAACGCCAGGTCTGAACCTCACCCCGATAACCACATACATGGGGTTGTTTACATGATACTTTACTTGCACTCTTTTCTTGAAATAAATGCTTAAATTCATTTTCATGACGTTTTGAAACCATGATGTATGAACAGGTCAATATAAACATACAAAATGAACATACCATTAAAACTCTACGAATACCATCAAAACAATCAACCTATAAAAACAACCGAACCTAAACTACCCAACTAAGACAATTAGACGAAACAATGACCAACTTAAGCAAGTACAACTCCAACATATCCTCGACAACAAATTCGGCTTATGGTGTAGGCCAATAGGCCACAGTAAGTCACGAGAACTTACCTCGCGTCCGTTGCAAATTCAAGCTACTTCCACGAGCTTTGTTCACCTAAGGCAATTTCACAATATTGTCATTAAAACGAGTTTAAACTATTAACGTCCAAATTTAACGAAACCTTAACTAAGGAAATTCCTTAAAACCCTAATTTGATTCATTGAAGCATTTTATTGAGCACCTTGAGCTCGTTATCCATAAAACTCCATTAATGAGATTTTTAAGTTTTCCAACAACCCAAAATTCACCTTAACGTCCATTAATTCGCCCAACTACTTCCAATGCCATTTAATACATTTACTAAGGTTATAAATAAGGAAACTCTAGCTATTTCTAGCATTACTCAACTATTTCGTGAAAACCCTAAACAAACCCTAATTGTTTAACTCCGTAAAAATCGAAATAAACCTTCCTAAAACTTTAGAATCATACCTAGAGTTGCGATTGAAGAAGAAAATGTTAAAAACAGAGGTTGATCGGAGAGCGTTGGTTGTCGGAATGGAGATCGCCGTGAAGGAGAAGGAAATGTCGTGAGAGGGAGGAAAACCAGAGAATCGTGAATGAGGGAGAAGAGAAAAGAATTTTGTTTTTAATTAAATTTTTGACTTTGTAAATTACCGTTTCGCCCTTCCTTTGATTTTCTATTTGTTTCGTCGCTTGTTTCGTTAATTGTCTAACGATTCAGTTTCTCCAAATTTCTTTATTTCACCAATAACTTCATTACTGTAAGGGTTCTATTAAAACTGTCCGTTCGCAATTCGGACCTCGTTTACTATTTTTACCAAAGTATCCTTTATATTACGATAAATGTAATTCTCGTAAAATTAGCGTTACGACTCCTAAAATTCTCGAAATTTTCTTAAAATCTTTATTAATTATTAGGATCGTAATAACGCTTTCTTTTCATAAAACCGACTTAATTTGATATAATTACAAAAATACCATTTACATTCAATTTAATAAATCCTGTAAAAGAATCGGGTGTTACACAGACTATGAGCCATGAGCTTTAACAAAATGAGAAATGGCAAAAAGAACATCACAATGGTAGGTGCCCTAGCTAATTTATCCCGTGGGTCAGGGTTAGGTACAAGTGTTTAGTGGAATAGGTGAGGGTCGGGTAGTAGTTGAGTTGTGTTGGACCCGCTAAAATTGGGTTTAGGATTAAGTTTATTTTATTTTGGGAAATTAACAGTTTAGACTTTAAAGTAACCAGTTTTTTCGATTTAAACCTTAAAGTAAAATATTTCACGATCCAAACTTTAAAGTATTAAAAACGTAACAAAACAAACCTTGGCGCACGTCCTATCACTGTCTGTTCCCGAAGTTTGCTTTAGAACGGACAGACTATTGAAAACAGAGTCCGTCCGGCCCATAGAACGGACGGACTCTTGCAAAAGACCGTCCGTCCGTTAGAGAATTTAGCCTAGAACAGACAGACCCTTAAAATCATGGTCCGTCCGTTCTTTAAGTTAGGGCTAGAGAGGACGGTCATGATCGTCCAATGGTGCGTCTGTTCTCTTAATTATATTCAGTCCAGAGAGCTTTCCGAACCTATTCGCACGACGAAAAACTTCTCGGGATCGATTTTCATTACAACGTCCAACGATTTTGTTGCATAAATTCGATCGAAACTTACTCTAGGGTATGAATTTATCGTTTTTACATTATTTAGTTCGATTTTTAGGTAACAAATTTGAGATATCCCAAATTTTCACAGAGAGGACGGTCACCACTGTCGGACAGTGCGTCCGATATCCAGATTTTTGATCCAACCTTGTGCTCTGATCTCCGACGATTCGGCCGAAATTGTTCCAGGTTATGTATCAATTTTGAATTGATTTGTTTTGATTTTGAATTGTTTGGTTTGTGTTTGAATTGTTTGGATCAAAATTTCGAACCAAATTTGAATTGTTTGGTTCAAAATTTCGAACCAAATTTTCGATTTTGAGTAAATTGGTTTGTGTCTGAATTGTTTGGTTCAAATTTTTTATTTTGAATTGTTTACAGATATTCCTCGTAAATGGCTGAGAGATTGGTTAATGCAGATGAACCTACGAACATTGAGTGGTATATGGAAGAGCACGCTCCCATATACGATGATATTCAACTATTTGATCATTTAGAGGGTGAAGGAGAAATATAGGTGCATTCAATATCGCAAACATTAGACGATGAGCTTCGTGAACCGTTTAATTCGGATGATGACGAGGCACAAAGTATACGAGTAAGGGCAGAAAATTCGGGTGATTTTGCTATGAGTAGACAATATGGTTCTTTAAAGGCCATTAGAGACGAAGTACGAGATTATGCTTTGAAAAAAGGATTTGATATCAAATTTGTTAAAAGTGAGAAGAAGAGACTCACGGCAAAATGTCAAGGTGGAGATTGTAATTGGCATCTGCATGCTTCGGTCATGCAAAATGAGGTGACCTTTCAAATAAAGTTCTATTGTAATGATCACAACTGTGCAAGGACACTTGATAATTGACACGCTTCGGCAAAGTTGTTGGCAATGTATGATTCAGATAGGTTCAAAAGTCAACTTGACCGGCCTATTCCTGATATTATCAAGACAGTGATGAAGGAACATAAGGTGAACATTAAGCCAAGTCTTGCGAGAAGAGGAAGAAGCAAAGCTAAAGAACTTAATTACAGGAGGGGCGAAGAACAATTCAAACTACTATGTTCGTACTCAGAAGAATTATTCAGATCAAATCCAGACAGTACAGTGAAATTACATGGTTACGTGGCGGGTGAAGGGCGAGATGGGAAGATGATATTTGAAAGAATATACATACGTATGACTGCTTGTGTGGCAGGTTTGTTGGTACAGGGCAGACCTATTATATGTTTAGATGTATGTCATTTAAAGGGCTCCTGCCCCAGCCAATTACTCACGATCGTAAGTATTGATGGCAACGATGACGTATATCCCATTGTCGTTGCCAATGTGGAGACAGAATGCAAGAACTCATGGATGTGGTTTTTGGAGTTATTGCAGGACGATTTAGGCATTGACTGTGGACGAGGATGGACATTTATGTCGGATCGATAAAAGGTATATATTATTATTACTATTATTATTATTCGGGCGTTGTAGTTATATTGTTTTATACTGAGTTTGTTTTTCTTTAAAATTTCAGGGGTTGTTGGCTACTCTGGACGATACATTTGGTTTAGCTGAACACCGTTTTTGCCAAAGGCATATGTATACAAACTTCAAAGGACGATTTCGGGGCATAGCGTATAGAGATGCTATAGTGGAATGCAGCAAGGGCAACCACAAGAAAATATTTTGAGATAGCAATGAGGAAAGTGCATGAGCTAAACCCGGATGCCCATGCATGGCTTTGACGAACACCCCCTAGCAGTTGGGCTACTCATGCATTTTTGCTAATTCCTAATTGTGAATTGGGCTTGAAGAATTTATGCGAATCTTTCAATTCAGCTATATTGCCGGTCAGGGACAAACCGATCCTGACCATGTTCGAGATTATTCGAAAGACTATGATGACTCGAATTGTAAAAAAAATATGAAGAGATGTTCAAGTCAGACGATGTGTTGTGTCCTAAGTTTTGGAAAAAGCTAGAGAATCTCAAAGAGGCAGCTCACAGTTGGAGTACTGAGTTAGCGGGAGGTGCACGGTTTGAGGTCAGCAACGGCAACGAACAATATGTCGTTGACCTGAATGAAGGCATGTGCACATGTCGGAGGTGGGAGCTTACTGGAATCCCATGTGTTCATGTCATTCCATGCATTTCTTTCATGAGAGAGTCGGTGAAAAATTTTGTTCGTATATACTATCATTGGGATATATATTTGGAGATGTACTCACACTTCATTCGTCTCATTAATGGCCAACAAATGTGGCCGGAACTAGAGAATCGGACCCTACTCGTTCCACCCGAGAGAAGACCTCAACCTGGTAGGCCGAAAAAGAAAAGAGTGCGCGATGTCGAAGCCTTCTACGTCGATAATTTCTAAGAAGAAGTTTATGATGTCGTGTGGTAAATGTTGGCATCAAGGGCATAACAGTTACACATGTCCTGAGAGGGGATCTAGTTCAGGTGCTGCTACTTTGCGTGACACATTTATGGGTTTCCAGACATTTGATGGGACTCAGGTATATTTTTCACATTATTCTCTAAACAAACTAGGATTATTATGTTATAATATAACTTTGTTTTTGTACCTTTCGATTGATAATGTAACCTCCACTTGTTTAGTCACATTGAATTCACCACATTCCCCTAGCCATTGTAGCTTGTAAGACTTGTGATGTCTATCAGTCTTCAAATTCAACTTTTGTACCATTAATGTGCTCACCACGTTAGTGCGACTCCTATTATCGATAATTAAAGTACACACCTCATTATTCACATGGCATGTAGTATGAAATTTGTGTTCTTGTTGCACTTCATATCCATCCTCCTTAAGTTGTATATTTAATGTTCGCCTAATAACTCGTCTTTCACCGGTTCCTCCACATCCACATCACTACAATCTTCCAACGGTGACATCTCATTATCACTTGAACTTACGCTTTCCACATCACCATTAACAAAACCATTATTCTTTTATTCGGACAATTTGAAGCGATATGTCTGAACCCTTGCCATTGAAAACACTTAATTTCATGGATTCTAGTTGTTGAAGGATTTTTAGTCTTGTCTTTTTGTCAAAAAACATTAGTAGCCGTGATTTTGCTCTTAGGTTCCTATCTTGGTTTTGACTTTTCATCCTACCAGTTTGATTTCCAAGATGTACTCGAAGTTGATCCCATCTTAGAATTCATTTTCGCCTTTAGTTGTCGTTCGACGTTGATCGATTTACGAAGCAACTCCTCCATATCAACATAGTGTTGTAAGTCCACTACATCTGCGATTTCTCGATTTAACCCTCCAATAAATCGTGTCATAGTTGCTTCGACGTCTTCCTCCACGTTAGCCCTTATCATGAATATTTTCATTCTTTATAATACTCATGTACGCTTTTATAACCTTGAGTCAAATTTTGGAGTTTTGACACAAGTTTCTATAATAGTGTGATGGAACAAATATTTTTTTCATGTGTGCCTTCATGTCCTCCCATTTGCGAATGAGTTGGTCACCATATCTCTTCTGGTTCTTTACTAATTGATCATACCAAATACTAGAGTCATCCTTGAACTCTATTGTAACCATTTTAAGCTTTTATCCTCCGTGTAATTTAAGAATTCAAATGCTAGGTTCACTTTTCTTTCCCAATCCAAATAAGTTTCGAGATCACTCTTCCCTTGGAAATGAGGTATATTTACCTTAATAGTTCTTATATCACCATCCTCTCAATTTGCTTCAAACCTTTTTTCTCTTTTGTAATTATCATTCGCAAACAATTCCTCCTGTTCGTATGTCATTGATGCTTTACCTTTCCTTGCATGGCTTGTCGTTGGTGACTCCATTCTATCTAACCTCATATTTAGTGCTCTAAATTGATCTTGTATAGTCTTCATGAACATCCTTGGATCAAAATTAGAGTGTTCTCTTTCCCTACTCATGGTATGGTCCACAATTTTGAATAATCAACAATTAAAAAGAAGAGATAAACAAACTAAAAAATTATGTTAGTTAAACATACATCTCTCACTCCCTCACGTGTTTGCACTCGATAGATGTTATTTCATTTGTGTTTCGCTGAAAAATTAAGGTTTTTTCTATAATATGCTAACTCTCATGCCTTTTACCACTAAATCTTCCATTTTGGTTTTTTTTGCAAAACCCAATTAAGAAACAACATTCAACAAATAAAAAACTGTCAAGATCAAACTTTATTGCTTAAAATTCAAACATTCAAGAATAGTCAAATCAATGGTAGAATTGAAATAAGACAACAATTCGAATAAGAACAATAATTCGAATAAGAACGATTTGAATATTCAAAGAACAATTATCTTCAAAATTTCAGAACAAATTTTCAAATTTCAAGGAGATAACTTTTTTCGAATTTCTTTTTTAAATTGAAGAATTTTCAAACAATTAAATGCTAGATTTGACGACAAGAAGAAAAAAAATAACGTAATCAAGGAATTATATATATATATATATATATATATATATATATATTTGTAATGCTCCGAATGCAAGAAGAGACCAATAATTATAGCAACGAACCTTGTCACGCCTTCTTACATGAAAGACCAATAATTATAGCAACGAACCTTGCCGTGCCTTCTTACAATGGTACTTGCCGAATTTTCTTGTTTTCTATCGCCACTTTTAATTTTCCACCACTTCCTTATTTTCTTCTTACCATTACCATGATTCCTTTATTTCTTCGAAGGTGTTACTCTCTCAACTACTTCCAATAGCTCTATTGATCCAACACTTGAAATAACAATTCAACTTTGACTTTGGTAACAATTTATTACATGCCTTTGAAGCCATCCAAATTGTTGCTTCAATTATATATGTCCTGTTATTGATTCAACCCATTATCCTTATAGGTCAAAGGGAAATGTCTCCTCCATTGAAAATTGTTGAGTGACTCCCAATGCTACTGATGACGTGTCACGATCAAAAGTGTTGATTCTTTTGTAATCCGACGGATGTCATTTGTTCCAGCTTTGTACAGATAGAGTCGAGTTTTTCTGGCAGAATACTTCTTCTTCTGTTTTTGTATTAGCTTCCCTTTCATTCCCACCTTTTCCATTCAATTATTGCATGTAAATTTCCTTTGAATTTTCTTATTGGTTGTTAAGTCCTTTTGACTTTTCAAACACACCTTTTTGGTTTTAACTTTTTCAACTCTTTTCTCCTCCTTCCTTCCAACGTGATGGCCATCTTTAACCACTTCTTTCATTTATTTTTCCAAGTTTTTATTTCACACAATTATTTGAATTTGACTGGCTTAATTACTTTAACTTTTTCTTTTCTTTTCTTTTATTTTATTCATAATTCCTTTTAAAATTATCATTCAACCCTCCTTTTCTCTCATGCAATCCCAACGTGGTTGCCTCCTTCGATTCAAGTCTCCATTAAATTTTTCTAACTCATTTTCTATTGGTTGTTAAGTCCTTTTGACTTTTCAAACCATTGGCATTGTTTTTCTCTTCCCACTTTATATACTAATATAACTTGCTAGAAAAATCTTAGAACTAACCTTAACCTCTTCTAATAGTCTAATTTAAGGGCTACATACGTTTTAAGAAAATTTCGGGTGTTACAGTATCAGAGCTTGTACCCAACCTGAAATGTGGCCAACGAGGACGTTGGGCCCCCGGGGGGGGTGATTGTGATGACCCAAATGGACACGTATGAGGAGGAACCACCCAGTGCTCCGCGAATCCCGAGTGGGACTTGGGCCAGAGAGTGACGTGCTGGGTTAAAACTCTGCGGATCCCGAGTTGGACTTGGGCCGGAGGGTTCGTTAGTAGAAAGGGGGGTCGTCACAATCTCACATCGCTTGGGGAAGTATTTAGAAATGAAACATATGTAAGGAAACCCTCCCAAGATAGTAAGACGCGTTTTGGAGCACAATTGGCAACGGATCCCATAAGAACTCCGAAGTTAAAAGTGCTTCGGCAAGAGTAGTACCAGGTTAGGTAACCGACTGGGAAGTCCTCGCCAAACAAAGCCGTGAGGGGAGGATATTGGGTTACGGCCCAATCCCCAGAGCGGACAATATCTTACTGGCAAAAAGGGTCGTTACAGTAATTGTTTTGGGAGGTGATTTTCGTTAGATTCTATCAATGGTCTCCAAAAGGCAATAGAAATGCAATTATAGATTCAACTCTTCTAAAGTCTTATTTGTGGCCCATTATGACGAAAATTAAACTTGTCACAAACATGAAAGCTTCATATCATTTATCGCTCTCTAACTTCTTATTGCGAGTTGGAAGTGGTAATGAAGAAACATATGCTCAGAATTACATAGCATTGTGTAACGACCATAAAATTTAAATTTCCTAAATTTCAAACCCTATTAAATTTTTCTCCAATTTAATCATCAAATCAAATTGGATTAGGTCATTTCTAAACCCTAATTTTACTACATTCATAAATTCTCAATCAAAAATCACGCGGAAGCTTTAAAACTATTTAATAATCCCAATTATATTTATTTTATAATTGAACAAATACATAAATATCAATAAATCCTCAATTATCATTCATTTGAATACATGAATATCATTTAACTATATTTATTATAATCTAACATATCTTATTCTACCTCATAAGTCAAAATAATTAGTAATATGAATATCATAACCATGTAGTGTCTAAACTCTCGAATACTCCAAATTAAAATTTTCATAAAACTAAACATTAAATTTAATGCTAATTAATTCACAATTTCTAAATCTAATTAAATCCTCAAAGCATGATACACGAATAAACTAATTATCTAGTCATACTAATATCAATATTACATCCTCAAGAATACAAAAAATAATAAACTAATTATCTACTCAAATAATAATAATATCGTTTACGTAACTATTTACTCCAATTATTTGTTTTACGCTATTTGATCATCAGTCACCTTGTGTATATGCTCACCTACAACTGGAAGAATCTAGATCGGCAATAATTGCTCCTCAACAAAATTTATCTACATCACAAAACTACTAATTAGAATTAATCTCAGCAAGGAAAACACCTGCAGTTGCAAATTAATATCACGTGTTATCGAATCCAGATTTAACAGTTACATACTGGTTGTAACTCATTTTTCAAACTTCGTTCAGGCTTTCATTAGCCATCACATATTTTCTATCAATTCCAACTTAATAGTTATATACTGGTTAGAACTCATTTTTTAACATTCGTTTAGGCTTAGCCATCTCATTTTCGTTTAGGTTTTTCCATCTCATTTTCGTTTAGGCATAGCATCCTCATTGTCTTTCAACAGTTAACATCTTATTGTCGTTCAGGCGTAGCCATCTTATTGTCGTTCAGGCATAGCCATCTCATTTCGTTCAGGCGTAGACATCTTATCGTCGTTCAGTTGTAGCCATCTCATCGTCGTTCAGTCGTATCCAATCTCATTATCATTCAGGCTTTGTCATCATATAATTTTTGTCAATTCCATCAGATTTATACAAGTAAAAAATGTTGTTTTTAAGGATTTTTGTTTAATTTAAGGTTTGCGTAAAATTAATAAATTCTTTAAGCCGTGGGGTTAAAGGGTAATTTTGTAAAATTTGATAAATAGGGTTAGGAAAACCCTATTCCCTTTTTATTTGCTTGGAGCCGCCAAGGAGGAAAGGAGAGGGAGAGAGGGGCTCGTCTCCTTTTGTGCCAATCGTCGTGTTGTGAGCTCGAAATTGTGATCTAGAGGTCTCGTGCACCAACTTTGGGATTTAGTAAGTTTTCTTCCTTGTTTTCAAGTTTGAAGTTTAGAGTTTGGAGTTTTAGGTTGGGAATGGATTTGAGCAATGGGGATGGATTCCATCCAATCTTTCTAACTATACTGATGTATTAAAAGTGTGTGTAGGTGTTATCACTATTTGGAGGCGAGAATCGACAAGGGGGAGCGATTTTCACAACTTTATGTTGTTGGAAATTGCCTAAGTGTCGACCGCTATAGACGTCGATTGAAACTTCAAGCCTTGCACTGGGAGCAGAAATCTGTAAATGTCGACACTTCAGAAAGAAGTGTCGAATGCTAGTGTAATTAGGAATTTGACCCGAGAGTTTGGGGTGTCGACACTTCAGGGGAAGTGTGGACACTTGTGGATGAAGTGTTGACCGCTAGGCCATTTGAGAATTTAACCTGAGAACTTTAAAGTGTTGACAGCTTGAAGGAAGTGTCGACCGCAAGTCAACCCAAGAGGTAGGAAGTGTTGACCAATGGTCTGAAGTGTTGATCGCACATTTTTATTTTAGAAACACCAATCATGATCAATAATAATCAATTGAAACAAACCACTGGTTTTAGCCTAGTCTGTTCATATTTTCCAAACCAAAAGAAACTTTATAATTGCACAATCAAATACAAAATAACCCAGATGATAACAAAAATAAACTACAAAACATATTCATTTCCAACGTAGAGAGAAAAATTCAAATCTCATGGGAATCTAAGATCTGAAATGAATTCATAATGAAAGTAATCAAGTACAAAACACAAATTCAAATTTTAAAAGGTCTGAGACAAGCTTCATTGAAGGAGGAGAAGAAGAAAGAAATACCTGGCACACCTGAGAAAAGACAAAGGAGAAGAAATGCCAGAGCTCATCGAGAGGAGAAAAGAAAAACCAACCTAAGACGAGCTTCATTGAAGGAGACGACTAACTGTTGTAGAGATATTATGGTTCAATGTGCTTGACAATGGCACGAACGGAGGTACACACGTGTGAATCGGCGTGGTCCAGCCATTTACTATAGTCAATAGTAGACGCTCCATATCCAGGTAGATTTGAAAAAGTAGATTTCTGTGAATTGAATGTGTGACGACCCTAATACTGTACCCAATTTCCCGTACATATTTTTTTTATCTTTATATCCTTAATAAATCTCGTACGTGTGAGCGGAATTAAACTCTTTAAATCGGAATCGAAATTCATTTAGTAAGTCGTTTAAAACAAATACTAAAACAATTGAAATTTAAAACAATTACATCAATTAAAACTATTAACTGATTAAAAATAAAACTTAAAATAAAACTTATAATTAAAGAAACTATCGGCCGAGGATAAAAAGGGATTTTCATCCCTATAAGCAGTGGCGATCAGTCGCCCATAAAGGGGGCGACTGATCGCCCTTCAGCGATTGCAACAGGCGAATGGTCGCTTGTTGCAAATCGCCTGTGGCGACTGATCGCCACAGTTTGTGGCGATCAGTCGCCACGCTCTCTGGATTTTTTTTCAGAGAGCGGCGACCATGAGGGGCGATTGATCCCCTCTTTAAGAGATCAATCGCCACCCTCCCTGGAAATTCAATTCCAGGGAGTGTCCCCTCCCTGTTTCCTATTCTTTTCTCTTCAACACACACTCAACTACATCAACACTGTAACGACCCCAACGGAATCGCCACACAAATTCATTACTTGATCTCTTAATCATTTGATTCTTGCTTCCATACACTTTATTCATTATTATTGTTAATATTATTCCCTCTTTATTTTCTCTCTTTTTTTTTTTACATCTCTTGATCTGCATCCACCGATAAAGTTATAGACTCACATCGTCCGATGATCACGTGTCCGCCACGCGACACCTCTGATCTCAACCAGCAATAGACATCCGCTGGTGGTCACGGGCATTGCACGTGCCTAATTAAAGACATCGCCCGGTTCCGAACATTCTCCACTAGATGTTCATATTTACCCTACATTGACCGGTGGACGTGTGCTTCACGTGACCGATTTAAAACATTTCCTGACTTTAAACAATAAGAAAATACTCACATCATCCGGTCACTAGACGATAATTTAACATCTACATCATCCGGTGAAGAATTACACTTCATCCACCGAACACTAAACGACAAAATACCATTTACATCATCCGACGAAGAAATACGGTTCATCCACCGAACGCTAGATGACAAAATAACATTCCCAGCATCCGGTGAAGAAATACACTTCATCCACCGAACGCTAGAAGACAAGTTAACATTTACATCATCGGGCGAGGAAACAAACTACATCTTCCGATGACGTCATACTACATCTTCCGGTGACGTCACCCGGAAGACTCAATCGTTTAACTCTCATCTATTGACATCCGCCGATGACGTCAGCCGGATGATTGCCTCATCCTGCTTCTATCATATGGCAGTAAAACACTATAATCATCAAACATCTTCATCCGATAGAACATATCACAACTCACCCGATTATTAACTTAGTAACTATAAACCTCAATGAGTAGGGATCATAAATTCATCCAAAATACGCATAGCGGAAGACTTAAGCAACACAAACCATTCAATAATCCTTAAAGTCGTATTCAGACTCTGAAGTCAAACCATTCAAATTCGAATCTCATTGTTATAAGAAATTCTGTTCTACTTAGTTATTTGTTCATCATAAACTATTCTGACTTACTATGAGCATAACCAGGGAACTTAATCGCCTATCCAGCCTTGCACTGTCACACTGAGCATCCTCCAGCAACCAAGCTTAGACATCCTCATTAACCTTGAGTTCCTCACCTGAAAACTCGTCACCTACATCATAAGGTTTAAACTATAAGCCTAATGCTTAGTAAGGAATGCAACACTAACATGGATGCATGAATGTATAGTTTTGGAAAATCACATGCTCATAAGTCTTTTTCTTGTTCATATCTTTGCTTGAAATCATCATTCATAGTCATAGATCATATTCCTCATTCATAGTCATTGGTCATATTCATCATTCATAGTCATTGATCATATTCATCATTCATAGTCATTGATCATATTTATCATTCATAGTCATTGATCATATTCATCATTCATAGTCATTGTTCATATTCATCATTCATATAAGTTGTGTGGATTAGGAGAGGATTTGTGCCGGTAAAGGGGGTTCGATAGTGAGTTTGATCTTGTTCCCTACTGCGGGTCGTATTCATATGTCCCTCTTTGGACTGTGACATACGCAGAACCGCCCCCAACCCTCACTTAGTCCACGTTGCATAAATCTATATATATAATATATTAACTCATCAACTATGACAAGGATCATACCAGAGCAGACAACTTCACATTCACTAGCAGGTCATCAAATAGTATAACTCACAACATACATAAATCCTTCAAGTGCAGACAAGCTCATTATCATAAGGTAAACATTAGACATCTAAACAACCTAGTACTCCCACGATGTAGGGCTCTATTAGCCGGAAATCTTAATACATTCACTTACCTGGTCTCCTTAGCACTTGAGCTCCTTTCTCTTCAAACTTCTTCACCTAAAACATTTACATTGCAGTAGTTTAAAATAAAAATCCTAATAGTTCTAATCTCAAGTTATCCTAAGATTTAATAACTAAAGTTATTCCCGAGTCCTTAGTCTAATACCCTGTGCATATACACACACACATCTATACATACATATTCTGTTCATGGAAAACATGCATTAAAACATTTTCTTATGCTTGAGAAACATTCATGATGCATGAACATGAGAACTTTTAACTCATCAAACTATGACAAGGATCATACCAGAGCAGACAACTTCACATTCACTAGCAGGTCATCAAATAGTATAACTCACAACATACATAAATCCTTCAAGTGCAGACAAGCTCATTATCATAAGGTAAACATTAGACATCTAAACAACCTAGTACTCCCACGATGTAGCCCCGATGTAGGGCTCTATTAGCCGGAAATCTTAATACATTCACTTACCTGGTCTCCTTAGCACTTGAGCTCCTTTCTCTTCAAACTTCTTCACCTAAAACATTTACATTGCAGTAGTTAAAATAAAAATCCTAATAGTTCTAATCTCAAGTTATCCTAAGATTTAATAACTAAAGTTATTCCCGAGTCCTTAGTCTAATACCCTGTGCAGTTTGAAATCCAAAACCAAAACAGACTGATTCGATTATCGATAACTCAGGGGTGGTTGTTCTAAATGTCCAGAATCGATTTGATAAAAGCATTCCCACTTTCAGATTCCAAATGTTCTTATTATTAGTCGGCCATTGGAAAATTCAAAACTCCAATGCCGAGTAGAAACAGGGCTAACAAGCTAACAGGTAGCTACATTGACTATTGCATACCTCGGGCACAGAGTAGTCAGAGAACCGATCGTCGAAGAGAGTATGCCGAAAGCAGAGAGCAAGAGCTTGGGAGAGAAGAAACCGCCGAAAAGGAAGGTGTTGGCTACAGTGGTTCGAGTGAGGTTTAAAACATTTCCTTTTTCTTTATATATTGGTCATCACCCTCCATTATTACAACTTTTCCACCCAACCTAGTTTAAATCCACATGAAATTAATTATTCTTGGTATAAGTCATAAACTGTAAAGATTAAATATTCATGACCGTTAATACAGTTAGGAAAATCACCTGGCCGTCATCTCGGGTGTTACAAACACACTTCACAATTCCATCAACAAATTCTATATAACTCTCAATCATAACTTTTCAACAATTAACTCACTCACAAACCTATCGATTTCTCGTTTGCCAATCACCCAAAATAAACGACTATTACACGTTAAAAACGTAACCTAAGTTCATAAAAGCAAATCGCATGGATATGTTTAAAAACTATACATTTCTTCCTGTTTTAAATCGCTTACAATTCAAATAAAACTTTACCAAATCAGTTTATAAACAGGTTTTCAAAGCGTTTAAAACCTCAAAAGAAACCTGTCCACTATCAAATCTAACACCCTAAAATGTTTCTATACAACCATTGACCCGACAATTCCAAAAAAAAAAACCTCAAAACATCTAACCATGAGTCCCACGGGTCAAAACATGCCTCGACTGCGCCAGCACACTCCCGCAACCATCCTCCGTCAACTGTGTCACTCCTCAGGTGGAGGGATCTCATCCTCACCTATGTCGAAATCACCTACACCATACAGACACACTATGAGATAAAAATCTCAGTAAGACTCGTAAATGTAAATGCATGCTGTGCGTGTGAGCTCGTAAACCATGTGTCATTTTCTTTACTTTATTATGCACTGTAGGTGTCACCGAGATCCTATCCCCCTAACCGGAGAGAGCTCATCCAGCGGGCGGACTACTCTTTCCAGCTCGAGGAGGGGGGTGCACGCTTACAACACGTACAGCCGTGCCTGAGCCCCACCTCGCGTGACCTGTAAACTGTAAACTGTAAACTGTATGAGTACAATATAGATGTGGTATTGTGACAGACCCTTTCGAGCCTACACAATAGATCAATAGCCCCTCTCCAGGCCACATCGCCATTTTCTGTAAAACGTGGTGCAGAAATTCATTTTCTGTGCATAACTGGAAATCGTGATGCGTGAGCAGTTCAATATGACATAAGGTAAACAATCGCATATATACCATCAAGACTATAAATACATAACCTATAACCTATAAAACCACTAAACCTGTCTACCCAACCAAAGCAAATAAACATACGCATCTCCAAAACTCCTCGAGACGACGTCGACGTACGGTGTAGACCAATTCGGTCAAAGCAAGTCACGAGAACTTACCTCGTATGCGCTGAACTTCGAGCTTCGTCCACGAGCGTCGTTCACCTAAGTCAATTCAGAACGATCGACGTTAAAACGAGTTTAAGCTTCTAAACGCCCAAATTGACAAAACCTTAACTAAAGAAATTTCCTAAAGCTTTAATCCAATTCATTGAGCTATTTCATTGAGCAATATACGCTCGGAACCTTAAATCCCAAAGTACGAGTTTTTCCTAAAATCTCAAATTTTCACAAAATCTTACATTCGTCCTAAATCAATTAAGTTCGTCCAATAACGTTCAATACATTCACTATATCCTTAATTACGGCAAACCTATCGATTTCGAACCCTAAATCGGATTTTTAACAAAAACCCTAACGAAACCCTAATGCCCTAACTCTGTGAAAACTGGAAACTAATGCTCCGAAATCATAGATTCGTACCTAGGGTTGCGAGAGGAGGAGAAATCGCGAAGAAAATGAGACGAACGGAGCACGAATCGGAGGTCGGAATGGAGGAGGCGTCGACGGCAGAGAGTAAATGCTCTCTGGCGGTTTCGTGAAGAACAGAGAAGAAGAAGAAGTGAGGGAGAAGAAGAAAAGCTTTTGATTTAATATAATTTGGTTAAAAAATTACCAAAATACCCGTAGCTCTCATTTCTATTTGTTTCGTCCTTCGTTCCGTTAATTGGCTAGCTATTTGGTTTCACCAAATCTCCTTATTTCACCAATAAGTCCAACTTATTATTTGTGATTTATTAAAACTGTCCGTTTGCAAATCGGACCTCGTTTACTATTTTTTACAAAAACGTCCTTTATATTACGAGAAACGTAATTACTCGAAATATAATATTATTACTCCGAAAAATCCTGTAAATTTCTTAAAATCCATATTAATAATTAGGATTCTAATGACGCTTTCTTTTCGTAAAACGAGCTTGATTTGACATATTTACAAAAATGCCATCTCATAATATAATATTAATATTCCGTACAAGCCGGGTATTACAGAATGATATCAGCCAACTTCCATCCCATAGATCTGAAGAGGTAGAAACTTTTGTCCTAAACTAAGATAAGTGGAAAAATCTAGTTCCTTACAATAAACAAAATACAAAGTCTGGCTGAATGCTCCAATATATAAGTGAAACATGTCAGTAACTAATATACATTACAAATGCATACCTCACTCAGTTGCATTTGAAACACAACACTTTATCAGATCTTTATCTAGATTAATTGATTGTTGTATCTCACATGCATCTAACCAATGTTCTAGTATTAAAAGTGCATATTCGCAACACCTATAACAAAAGGGAAAATGTCATAAAATAAATTACAACGAGTGTTCCTAAAAAAGTTTCAAAGTTATATCGAGCAGGAAGTACAACATTGTGGTCATTTTTTGCACAATCAATTATACGAGGAAGCACATGTGCAACTTTGCAGGTGAGAAACATCTCTAGAGAAAAGGGTTGAATGTGAACTCAGTTACACGCAAGTCTTAGTAAAAGAAAGATAAGGAGAAAATAAAACAAGTTATAACTACCGTTTTTATGCAATTATCTGCGAACTCTGCAACTACAAAGACATTAATGACAACCAGCTTGAAAAGAACCTGAACGTAACATTAAACCAATGACATTAAATTCATAATAGCAACAATAGCAGTAGAAATATGACCTTACCGGTACAAAAATCTCAACATAGGCTTCAAAATCTCCCAAGAGTTCTTTTGACATAAAGCATAATAAACGACATGTCTAAAAGATAAACATGAAAAAAAAAGAGCGCCCACTAAATATAGCAATATATTTAAGTGAAAGTAGAAATAGTTCATTTTTAAAATCGCCCATCTTTGGCAGTATTACTTGGTTAGTGTCTTAAATTTCAATTCACCAATATATGAACAACAATGTTGACATTTATTAACAAATAAAAGAGGACCTTCTTATAAAAAAACAAGTGTCCTTTGCAATTTTTAAACAAGTACGTTTGCTTATAGTAAGTGTACAAATAAAACTTAGTATGTCAAGTGTTCTGAAAAATAGTTCACAAGTGTATGAGTCGCAACAAGTAATAAAGTAATAAGTAGAGTGTCGAACCCACGAGGACTTTTTAATTGATAATCAAACAAAGTTAATTTCAGTCTAATTTGAATAACGATATTTTCGTGAATTTAGATTCAAAATAAAGCAAGAGCAATTGATTAAATAACATAAAATTAAATGAGTTTAAAAATATAATGAAAAAGTTCTAGAGTTTCCGATTTCACATAAATTAATCATATTTAGTATTCTTAATTCAATTCATTAATTTCTATTTCTATGTGTTGATGGCAATTTCACAAAACTATTTATCAATCTCTCTCGAGCAATGATAAACTTATTCAACTAACGAATTATTACCTCTCGGTCTCTAATCCTGAGAATTAATTGAATACATTAAGAACGAGAAATTAAGATACCACATGAACGCATTAGCTATCTCTAGTCTAACATCCTTTTCATGATAAATTATTCAGTGCGCAATTATTTATCACCTCCCAGTCTCAAAACAATCCTACAAACATGCTATTGTTGATCAGATAATTGCTAACTTTAAGAACATGATAATTTACTCAACACAATCACGAAACAGAAAATCAATAACTTGAATTAAAAGAAAAACTAAATATTCATAATCCGGTTACATCGTAGCCCTAGAAAAAGAAGTTTAGTTCATGCTAGAATAAAGAGAAACAATGAAAATAATAAAGATGTCCATAGTTCAGAAGATGAAGAGAAAGAAAAACTAGGGTTGTCGATACGAAATCTTCTTTCTTCCTTACTCTCGCTTCGTTTCCGGTCTCCGTCTCGCTAGGTCTCCTCTGAATCTCTTTCTCTCTCTCGTCTGAATGTCCTCTCCTTGATAGTCTGCCTCTGTCCTTTAACCTACTTCTTAATTAATCTGAAGCCTCCAATCATCGTCAACGGCTGAGATTAAAACAGACTTTAATGGTCCAGCTTCAAATGTCCAGATTTAAACACCTCCATCAATTAAAATAGTCGATCGATCGCTTGAGGTATAGCCGATCGATCGATGCACTTTCTGTTTGCGTAAAATACTACTTCAACCGATCGATCGAGAGATGTGGGCGATCGGTCGGCCACTCATCTGTTCTTTGTCAAATTTCGCTTCAGCCGATCGATCGCGAGATGTGTTCGATCGATCGGCTACTTTTCTGCCCGAATGATTCTTCTCTTCATTGGCCGATCGATCTGTGAATTTTGGCCGATCGATCGGCAACTCTTCTGCTTTTCTTCTGGTTTGCTTTCAAAACCTGTATTTCTACAATTTTTTTACACACTTTCACCAAATATATCAAAATTTTTCATACACTTGAGTAAAACTCATCAATTCAAGTATTAAAGAGTACAATAAAGTGTGTAAAATACACACTTATCATCAAGCTGGTGCAACTTCTTGACACTGTTCTACGTATATAATTACAGTACAACTCTTACCCAATACTTTTTCTGAATCGTTCATTCTATACTCGAATTGACCATGGTATTGCAGGCAGCTTTTGTTCTATCACACACTGTACCTGTCATGGCTTTATGAGAAGTATGAGCATAAGGTCGATCCACTGGCTGAGAAGGCAACGATTGTGTAACACCCAAGTTTTTCGGGTTTCCGCTGCAAGGGTATTTTCGTAAATAAGAAATATGGGTCCGTTTTGTGAGTAGGAGGTTTTATTAGAACCCTAGGAATTTATGAGAATTTTTAGAAGAATAAGTAAATTTTTAGAAATCCAAATTGATAGCATAACGCCGAGTTTCGGTCTTCCGCTTATAGTGTTTTAAGTCATAAAAATAGTAAATTAGGTTCGTTTTGCGAACGGAGAGTTTCGTTAGAACCCTAGAAATAAGTTAGAATATTTGGAGGAATAAGAGAATTTCGGAGAAACCAAATTGATAGGCGAAATAACGGATTTGTTAAACAAATAGGTGGAGGGGCAAAAGGGTAATTTGTGAGGTGTAATTCATTAAAACAACAAAACACCCCCCACCTTTTCCATTCTGTTTTCCAGATTGTGAGATTTCCCCCTCCCTTAGACGATTTCTTCTCCCCCTCCATCGTTCCTTCAACGATCGATCAACGCCTCCTCCTCCGGCGTTTTCTCTTCCGGTTTTCCTACTCCAATCGACGTTCTAGGTAAACTCCCATCTTTAGGCAAGTTTTGTTTAGTTTTTAACGATGGATTTTCGGTTAGGGTTTGTTGTTTAAAGTGGAGATTTTCGGCTTTGTTGTAGATCGATAATGTTATCGTGTTTGTGGTTGTTATTGGAGCCTTTGAGATGGGTTTTGATTGTTAGGATGAAAGATTTATGAGTTGGAGGGTTTGTGGAGGAATTAGAGTTAATTTTGGGTTGTTGAAGTTGAAGGAAAAGCCATTAATGGAGTTTGGTTGATGGTGAGCACAACATGTTCGATGAAATGCCCGAATGGAGAAAATTGAAGTTTTAAGGAAACTAGTCTTAGTTAAGAGCTTAGTTTAAGTTTGGAATTTGTTGATTTAGGATCGATTTTAATGCTCCTATTTGTGAAATGCTTTAGGTGGAGACGACTTTTTGGACGGTGCACGGCTTGCTACGGACGCCAGGTAAGTGGGTGCTAGGGTTCCGGCCCTTAAGGCCCTATATCGTGTCAACGTTAGGCTTTTGTTGTTTTGATAATGATTTTCTGATTGTGGGGTTTAATGAGTTGGGTATCCTAGGATGTTAGTTATTAGTTGATTGTAAAGTTCGTTAAAAGTAGTGTATGTCCATGTACGTTGTGAATTGTTTGGTGATATGTTTTGATGATATGTTATACGTAGATTCCTCATGCATCATGTTTTCTCAACGACATATGAAATGTTTTACAGGCATGAAAATGAAATGTATGAAATGATTAAGTAAGATGGGGTGGTATAACCATGAACAACAAAACCGTCCAACTCGAGGGACCATGAATCACTGTCTATATTGGACCATGAATACGGCCGAAAGGACTATGTACACGCACTTGCCTACCTTCCCCAACACGATTCATGTTATGAAAAAAAATAAGAACAAGTAAAAGAATAAGTTTTATGAATTCATGCATTCATGTACATGTAAAGTATAGTGCATCCCCTTACTAAGCATTAGGCTTAATGTTTTATGTTGTATGATGTAGGTGACAGGTGTGAAGGTGAGAGTTTCTCTTGATGGCAAGGAATAGGTGGTCGACGGATGGTGCTCATGGTGACGGGATGTGTTTTGGCAAGGTTCGATGACCGTGGGTGTGCTCCGAGCTATTTTGGGTAATTAATGTGAATTTGTTTAGATTTTAAAGATGTGAGGGGTTTTAAGATATGTAGAGAAGTTTGATATTTTGGAATTTGTTTAGTGGATGTAGGCTTGGAGTTGTGTTGTTTAGAATGATTTGGTGATGGTTTGTTTTGGGAATGTTTTTAAAGAAATTCCACTTTTATTGTTCGATGTTATTTGAGGATTTGGTTGGGTTTTGTTTGATGATTTTTAGGTGATTTAAACCGTATGGATATGTTCGGTTTTAGAGCGACCCGTGCAGTTGATTTTGAGATAATTCGAAGAGTGTGAAATAAGTTTTGGTCGTGTTTTGAGTGATGGATGAATGTCGGAAGATGCTTGTAGATGAGTGAGTTTAATGTAAAAATTGAGTTAAGTATGGTAGGATAAAAAGGGGAAGAAGGATGAAGGAAGATGGATGAGGGATGAAGAAGTGAAGTATGCTTTGGAATTTAGAATTCCAGAGCAGCTGGCGATTGATCGCCCCAGGGGCGATCAATCGCCCATCGCCTGCAAAGCAGGCGATGGGGGTGAGGTTTTTACGCCTTCGCCCCCCTCCTTTTTCCTTTGATTAATGTTCTTTGCAAAAAAAAAAATAATAAATAATAAATAAGTAAATTACAAATAAATGTGTTTCAATGTAGACTTATGGAGGCTAAGATGACAGTATGTTATGGTTAGACTGTGACGGCCCTGACCGGGTTGGAGTCGTCACAATTATGGTATCAGAGAGACGGAGTTTTAAAAGCGAATTCTGTGAAATGCCTGCCAAAAACACACCGCCGCATGAGGACTCTCCATCGACTGTAAGTGTTTAAGTTTAAGTATGATTCTTATATGTTTATCTTGTGTGTGTTTCTTAACATGTCTAGGAACAAGAAAATGCCGAAAGCACCTAGTCAACCCGAGGAGAATCTTATTAGTCAGCTTATGGATATAGTGCGCCGACAATCAGAACAGATAGGGATTCTACTCAATCGAGATGGATATAGTAATGGACAAGATAGTACTTCATGGGACCGGGGTAGTGAACAAACTAGTCAGTTTCAACCTCCGATATTTGATGGATGTGTTATAGATCCAATACAGGCCGAGGTGTGGGTTCGAACAATGGAAAGATTGTTTGACATTATTAAGGTGAAGGAGATAGATAAGGTTCCTTATGCGATGTGTCATCTGGTGGGAGATGCAAGACTTTGGTGGGATAATGTCAAGGTCATGGCTAATGTGGGGGAATTTTTATGGGGACCATTCAAGGAATTGTTTTATGAGGAATATAATTACAAAGCTGCATGGACAAATAAGATGTTAGAGTTTCCCCGGTTTCGACAGACAGGTACGGTCGCAGAGTACGTTAGAGAATTCGAAGCGTTAACTCATTCCGTCAGCCACCTAGGAAGGGAGAAAGAAAATAAGACCTATTATTTTGTGCAAGGATTGAAGGAGGACATTTATAAGGGTGTGAAAATATATGGAGTTAGGAGTGCTTCCTACGACGAAGTAATTATACAAGCTTTTGAGTTAGAAATAGAACTTCAGAATATGAGTCAAGAGAAGTCCGTTGAGGGGTCCGTCAGAGAATTTCTGCCACCCCCAGTTGATGAAAGGCCACAACCAGCGAGGGACATTAAGAGGCCCAATAATTCATCGATCGTGCAGGATAGGAACAAACGACCCCGCGGAGCTCGTCAAGCTCCTCAGTGTTCTACATGTCGGAAGGGTCATTTTGGGGAGTGCAGATTGTATTCGGGCAGGTGTTTTCGGTGCGACAAGGTGGGGCACAAGGCCAGAGATTGTCTAGGACCGAATAAGATACCACCGTGTTGTCCCTCAAGGATGTCTACCTTGATCGAAGAAGAGGGAGCCGCTCAACCATCGGTTATTCCAGGTATATTCATATAGTGGCGATTAATAAGATAAGAAGCAATTGACTTAGTAAATATCAGTGAAGAGAACAAAGATATTGAGGCGAAGTTGGTAAGTTAACAAATATAGAGACGTTAGAAAATAGGGAATCTTATGTAAGGTGGTACTTAGGTTACAAGAATTAGATGTTTACTAGGAGATATGTACCACTTTAGAAGGTTAGTCGAAAAAGGGGGGGATTTGTTTCTCTTTTTGATGTGTAAGGTTTACAACCAACGTGATAGGGGAGAAAACTTAGTTAAGCTAAGAGTGATCTGTAAGTAATAGACGTGTCAAGTCATGAGTGCGTGTTTTTCGGAGAGGATGTGGCAAGTAGATGGGATTTAGATGTGTCAGTTAATTTGAGAGGAATTTAACACCCTAAAGTAAAAGTCATGATTTGAGGTATAGTGCAATGTTAGAAGGGATGGATGTAGAAACATCAGTGCTCGAGGAACTAGGAGGGTAAACCTTAATAGAGAGATATTTTCTAAGCTTTCGGAAAATAGGAGGACAAGGTTTGGAAATTTTAAGAGATTAGGGTTAAGGTTGTAAACCTACCTATAACAAGTTGTTAAATGAATTGTTGCTAGAAAGCCAAGTGAAATAGTTAGAACTTAACTAGAAGAAATGACGGAATGGTAGACTAGTTAGTAACTTTCGAGGAAGTCCTTGGGAGATATTAAAAATAAGTGTAGGACATTATTTGAATTAGAAAAAGGGTTTAGATTTGAAGTTAGGCTCGAATGTGAAGTCTTGCGAATCAAGGGATTGGTGAGTTATCAAGTACATTAGGAATAAGATTAAATTAGGAATTTCAAGGCTCGACCCGTATGTAACGAAGTCGAAGCCAATGATTTTGTAAATAACTAAGGTTAAGGTTGATAAACTTAAGTGTGTGAAGAAGATCGCGACTTGAGGAAATTAGAGACTAAGTGATGTGAGATAAAATGGCCGGTTAGGTAGATCTTTGGATTTCGAATAGTGTTGTACGGGTAAGTAAGAAGATTAACTAGATTAAATGGAAGGTTGGAATAAGAGTCAAGTAGTTAAGACTATAGAATTTTGAGCGTATTGGGTGAAGGGAAGAGAGATTTGCACGAAGACTGTACAAGTGAGCTTAGAAGCGAGGTTAGAACAGGAAGTATTGGGAAGTTTCAACTCGTAAGTTATGTCGATTTGCTTGTGCACTTTTTAAGATGTTGGGTAAATAGTTTAACTAATTTGTCAGTGATTGACGAAGACCGAGGTAAAAGTTGGACAAGAACCAGCGTAGTGGACATAAATATAGAAACTTAGAGGATACCGTGAAAACATCAAGGGGTAGATTTAAGCAATTAAAGCCCTGTATATAAGAATAACATTAGAGTGACTAAGGAAGTGTAGTGTTTGCCCAAGGTACGTACGTATAGGAGATGAGAGTGCTAAATAGGAAATGAGATAGTGGTGTAAAGAGAGTTCGAAATGGAGGGTTAGGATGAGAAATCTACGTATCAGGTCCTTAGTGTCATATAATTGAAGAAACTTTGAGGGTTTGATGTAGTTAGGTGCGTGTTGTTGTCACGAAATTTGAGGAGTTAGAAACCGAATGAACTTAGCTCGAGGTTAAGTTAGAGGAAATTCGAGGTTCTAAGTGACAAAGGATTAAGTCGAAGTCGATGAGTGTATGAGCGATTGAGTTACGAAGTGCGTAGTTAGAAGGATTTAGAGCTTTGGAGATATAGGAAGCTATCAAGACCCAAATGGTGAGTAAGACCATAAGGGTGTCAAGGTTAGTATTACGAGCGTCTTACTTAGATAATGAGAGGGTGAGTAATTAGAAGTGAACAAAACAGCAATTTTGGGGACAAAATTCCAATTAAGGAGGGAAAGATGTAACACCCAAGTTTTTCGGGTTTCCGCTCCAAGGGTATTTTCGTAAATAAGAAATATTGGTCCGTTTTGTGAGCGAGAGGTTTTATTAGAACCCTGGGAATTTATGAGAATTTTTAGAAATCCAAATTGATAGCATAACGCCGAGTTTCGGTTTTCCGCTTATAGTGTTTTAAGTCGTAAAAATAGTAAATTAGGTCCGTTTTGCGAACGGAGAGTTTCGTTAGAACCCTAGAAATAAGTTAGAATATTTGGAGAAATAAGAGAATTTCGGAGAAACCAAATTGATAGGCGAAATAACGGATTCGTTAAACAAATAGGTGGAGGGGCAAAAGGGTAATTTGTGAGGTGTAATTCATTAAAACAACAAAACACCCCCCCCCCCCCCCTTTTCCATTCTGTTTTCCAGATCGTGAGATTTCCCCCTCCCTTAGAGGATTTCTTCTCCCCCTCCATCGTTCCTTCAACGATCGATCAACGCCTCCTCCTCCGGCGTTTTCTCTTCCGGTTTTCCTACTCCAATCGACGTTCTAGGTAAGCTCCCATCTTTAGGCAAGTTTTGTTTAGTTTTTAACGATGGATTTTCGGTTAGGGTTTGTTGTTTAAAGTGGAGATTTTCGGCTTTGTTGTAGATCGATAATGTTATCGTGTTTGTGGTTGTTATTGGAGCCTTTGAGATGGGTTTTGATTGTTAGGATGAAAGATTTATGAGTTGGAGGGTTTGTGGAGGAATTAGAGTTAATTTTGGGTTGTTGAAGTTGAAGGAAAAGCCATTAATGGAGTTTGGTTGATGGTGAGCACAACATGTTCGATGAAATGCCCGAATGGAGAAAATTGAAGTTTTAAGGAAAATAGTCTTAGTTTAAGTTTGAAATTTGTTGATTTAGGATCGATTTTAATGCGCTAGGTAAGTGGGTGCTAGGGTTCCAGCCCTTAAGGCCCTACATCGTGTCAACGTTAGGCTTTTGTTGTTTTGATAATGATTTTCTTATTGTGGGGTTTAATGAGTTGGGTAGCCTAGGATGTTAGTTATTAGTTGATTGTAAAGTTCTTTAAAAGTAGTGTATGTCCATGTACGTTGTGAATTGTTTGGTGATATGTTTTGATGATATGTTATACGTAGATTCCTCATGCATCATGTTTTCTCAACGACATATGAAATGTTTTACATGCATGAAAATGAAATGTATGAAATGATTAAGTAAGATGGGGTGGTATGGCCATGAACAACAAAACCGTCCAACTCGAGAGACCATGAATCACTTTCCATATTGGACCATGAATACAGCCGAAAGGACTATGTACATGCACTTGCCTACCTTCCCCAACACGATTCATGTTATGAAAAAGAATAAGAACAAGTAAAAGAATAAGTTTTATGAATTCATGCATTCATGTACATGTAAAGTATAGTGCATCCCCTTACTAAGCATTAGGCTTAATGTTTTATGTTATATGATGTAGGTGACAGGTGAGAAGGTGAGAGTTTCTCTCGATGGCAAGGAATAGGTGGTCGACGGATGGTGCTCGTGGTGACGGGATGTGTTTTGGCAAGGTTCGATGACCGTGGGTGTGCTCCGAGCTATTTTGGGTAATTAATGTGAATTTGTTTAGATGTTAAAGATGTGAGGGGTTTTAAGATATGTAGAGAAGTTTGATATTTTGGGATTTGTTTAGTGGATGTAGGCTTGGAGTTGTGTCGTTTCGAATGATTTGGTGACGGGTTTGTTTTGGGAATGTTTTTAAAGAAATTCCACTTTTATTGTTCGATGTTATTTGAGGATTTGGTTGGGTTTTGTTTGATGATTTTTAGGTGATTTAAACCGTATGGATATGTTCGGTTTTAGAGCGACCCGTGCAATTGATTTTGAGATAATTCGAAGAGTGTGAAATAAGTTTTGGTCGTGTTTTGAGTGATGGATGAATGTCGGAAGATGCTTGTAGATGAGTGAGTTTAATATAAAAATTGAGTTAAGTATGGTAGGATAAAAAGGGAAAGAAGGATAAAGGAAGATGGATGAGGGATGAAGAAGTGAAGTATGCTCTGGAATTTAGAATTCCAGAGCAGCTTGCAATTGATCGCCCCAGGGGGTGGGGTTTTTACGCCTTCACCCCCCTCCTTTTTCCTTTGATTAATGTTCTTTGCAAAAAAAAAAAAAGATAAATAATAAATAAGTAAATTACAAATAAATGTGTTTCAATGTAGACTTATGGAGGCTAAGATGACAGTAAGTTATGGTTAGGCTGTGACGGCCCTGACCGGGTTGGGGTCGTCACAGATTGAGTTAAAAAAGAAGTATGTAGTGTTTTACGAGAAGATTTTGAGTAAGACTCCAAAAGGTCCATTGAAAGGCAAGAAGGCTTAGACGATATTTACAAGTCTGTCGAAAGAATTACGTTGTTTTATTTTGGTTCTTCCACTACTGCACAATTGTATTACTCTTGAGATTGGAATTGACCGTGTTTACTGCCCAGATGGTTGGTGGGTTTACGAGTTATAATATCTGGTGCAGCATTGCAAGAGTGCCTTAGTCTTTGTGAGCCAACTCTTCTATTTTGAATCTGTAGCATCTCTACTTGGTTGGTTGTATTGATATTAAACTTGGTGTGTTTTTGGACATTTGTTTCCACTTCTTTAGGTGTAGTGATATTAAAACTGCATCCACATCTGCCCAAGCATTGTTGAGGCCGTGATGAAATTTTTTTCAAGACCTGATCTGAGTTTGGCCTGACCTCCGACTGGGCCTGGACCTGGACCATGTTTTCTCTCTCCGTCTTCGGTATATTTATTATTATTATAATGATACGTGAATTTCTTGCAGTCTGCTGGAACGACACATGTCATATACTTACTCTATTTTATCATTTTCTCGTTTACTATTTTGATTCAAATGCAATATAATAATATATTTTTATTTTAACACGTGTCCTATCTTGCATTTTCTACACTATACTGTAATGACACGTATTAGATAATGCACATGTGTATTCCACGTGAATCCACTAGTATTAATATTAACATAAAAGCACAAAAGAAATTGTTAAAAAAATTAGAAAAATCTATGAATTTATAACATAGTATATTGTAGGTCACATAATATACACAATTCACAACATTACGTATTAATACATATATTTATATATAGATATAAGTCTTACATGCAAAACAATAGTTGTAAACTGTTGGTTTTCGAGGTCCCTACGCATGGCGGAATTCACTATTATTCATAATAATAGTGACATGTGTTACCCTGTGACTTTAAAACTATTTTAAAATCATCAAAAAACCATAAATTGGATCGTTAGTCTAAAAGAAATTATTTTTGAGAAATATGTAATTTTTTAAAATGTAAACAATTTACATTAAGAAAAATTATTAGAATTTAGATTCTGAAATAATAAAGAAGATACCTTTATGGAGCAACGCTTTTACTCAGGTACTCCCGTCTGATCTTAACAGCCTTAACTCAGGATCAGGTATTATTCCCGAAGACTTTGATACCGTCGAGTCTTCTCTGAAGATCTTTACACTTTAAATCTCCTGACGTGTGGGCGTCTCTCTTACAAGAATAACACACTCTTATATTTGTGGAGAGACGTGTTTTCAGCACATGAGACGTCTCTCTTCGATCTTAGAAAACGTTTTTCTAAAATCGAATACGGAAAAGTCATACCTTTTCTCTCTAGGAATTTGTTTTTCGGTCGTTCACAGTCGTTATCTGTCAAATCACATTTGACAATTTTTATAGATCTGTTTTAAAATTAATTTTTAGATTTATTTTAATAAAAACTAATTTTTAAAATAAATCTTATCTAATCAAATCTAATTTGGTTAGAAGTTGATTTATCTAATAAATCAATTTATCAATTAATCATATAATCTAAAAACAGTTTTTAGAATATATTTATGAAAACTACTTTTCAAGATAATCTCATCTTATGAGATTCTTTAGATCTACTTTTAAATAGTAAACAAACTATAAGTCAATTGTAGATCGAATCTAATGTAATCAGATTTTCCAGATCTACTTTTATTCAAATTTCAAAAATCTGATTTGATAGTTTGTTACGTAACCACTTTAAATTTGATGATCAAATCTCATCTGATGAGATTCTTTAAATCTAATTCAAATCTCATCTGATGAGATTCTTCAAATCTAATTCAAATCCCTTAAAAATATCTCATCTAATGAGATATTTTATTTTGAATTCAAAATATAAAAACTATTTATATATTTTGAATAACAATATATTCATTTGAGTGTTTATAAATGATTAATCATTATTAATCATTTATATATTTATTCTTATAACATGGAAATTAAATAGTGATATAAGATAACAGAGGGACCGATGGACCTATAGTTCTAAGCTCCAATAATATTTGCTAATTAATATAAACTCTTTATATTAAATAACACAATTATTAACTCTAGAGTAATTCCACTAAATACCTAGAGTTGCACTCTTAGAACTATAGAGTATATTTACTCAAAGTAATGTCCATTGATATAGTCATTACATATGTATTAATCCTCCATTAAGATTCGTAATAGAGCTAGGTATAAAATCCGTTAACCTCTCATATTACATCTTTATCCTTGACTACCATTAGTTCTTGATTGAATAATTAATTCATAACATTTATGAATTTGCGCGCTAATTATTCAATCCATGAACTAACAAACAAGGGAATCTTGTATTATGGATTTCATTGTATCAATGTTAGCATTCCCAGCTACTCATTTAATTTATTCCCAAAATACAAGATTTATGTAATGCAACTCATACAAAACTGTATCGAGTAAATCAAAGAATAAATTAAAATGAAATAAGAGTCTACTAAATACAATGAATTAAGATCATACATATATGACCATCATTATGATAAAATTAATTGTTCTTCATTTAACGGATATTATAAGAACAATATAATTTCATCTGGTCCAGTCCTATATAATTATATTATATAAAATACAATCACTTTATGTCACTACATATATAGTCGGGATTTGACTATACGTTCTCAACGAAGTGAACTGTATTTATGACTTTATTAATTTGAAGATCCTATACTTCAAATATAAGTCATGGACTATTGTGATTATTTCTTTTTAAATTTAATCCCACATATATCAACATATATGTAAATTTAAAATTGCACAAATAATCAAGGATTTTCTTTGAATTTATAAAGCATATCGAATAATGCAAACATAAAAATTAATCATAAAATTTATTTATTAATTACAGCAATAAAAATGTTCATAACATTTGCTTGTTGGGCACATTATTCCCAACATAAACAACAAGTAATATCGTTTTAGTAGTGCATGAAACTTTACTATAGAAATCGTCGCCAATATATTCTATATAACCCTAATAAAAAAATGCTAACTAAACTTTAATTCAATATTTAATCACTGGTCGGTAGCTCAATAGTAGTGGCGAATATCGATGAACCACTGCGTGAAAGAAGTGACAATATCAATGAAGGATGTAGCATGCCAGCATCTAATAGGAAAAGTAGATCGCAGAGATGACGCCAATGACGAACAACTAGAAACTTTTATACAAAAGTTTTTCGGCATCGCTAAGGTAAAAGTAGGGTCGTCTTAGAGTGAATAACAAACACATATCCAACTTTCATGCAACACATCCTAATCTATTTAGAAAGCAAATCGTACACAAAAAAACCATACGCGGAGGAAAAAGAAATGCAACACTGACAAAATTGCTATGAGTATGATGAAAATAATAAATGTACATTAATATTTGAATATTGAGACTATAAATACTTTGTACTGTGATTTAAATAGAGATGAATTTAATAAAATATGATAATACACGTGAAATATGAAGATTACTTGAATTCAGAAACTAGTAGGTTCTGAGAGAAACTTAAAATCAAACGATGATTGAATTCTAGATACAGATTCATCGTTTCACAAAGTATTTTAGAGGGTATTATGTTAATGGTTAATAACCAATATTGTAAGAAAGCTGAGATTGGTACCGAAGAATCAGAATGTGCACTGGATAACGAGGGACACGTTACCAGTTGGAAAAAGGATCTGATTTTTGTGTAGTTTGTTTATTTTAGCATAAACCCAGTCGTCTTCTCTCTGCAGATGCCGAATATTCCGTTGATTCTCCGCTCTTCGTCTTCTACCTTCAACCTCCGTGATCGTCCACTCGAAATTTACTCACAATAGAAAGAAATCATCCAGTCTCTTTAGAATTGAGCCCCGGAAACTAACCCACACCCTCTATTCCATAAGATTTTTCTCTCGTAGAATTTTCGCCATGGAGATTCCCCAAACTTCCGCCGCTGTCGACCCTCAGAAGCACGTCTATTCTGTGTGGGCACTTCCACCGGAAGATGTTGTAGCGCGGCTGAAGACTCTGATGAGCGGCATCCGATCGGAGTTCGGCGGGCCACAGTTCGAGCCCCACATAACCGTCGTTGGAGCAATCAGCTTGACCGAAAGCGATGCCCTCGGCAAGTTCGGGCCGGCTTGCGACGGTCTCAAGGCGTACGAAGCCATTGTCGATCGGGTGGCTACCGGAAGCTTCTTTTACCAGTGCATTTTCCTCCTGATTCATCCTACAGCTGAGGTAACTCTCATCTTATGGGTCCCTGAGTTCTGCTAAATAACTGTAACTAAGGATCTAGAAGAACTGACAAACTGAAACCAATCCAAAACATTGTTTATTGAACAATTTAATTACTTTGATCTGGTTTTACGATAAAGAAAGTAGACAATAATTACGATTGAATCAAGCTGAACAAACGAGTAAACAAGATCAATCACCTCGACTTAAACTGAATTAAGGTGCTTAGCTTTGTAATCGATTTGGATGCATAACTATTGATTTGGTTTGGCTTCCTTGTTTCACTAATTATTTTGGTTCGGATTATACAATTTTCAGTACGAGATTATTGATTTCATTTGGCAAATGCTTCCATTAGAACCAACCTGTCTGATTACCGGCCAATCTATAGCTGCATTATAATTTTCAATTTGCAGGTGGTAGAAACTAGTGCACATTGCTGCAGCCATTTCGGGTACCAAGGTTTTACCGGTAGGTCTTCTCTGTTTCTTCAAGGAATTAGAAAATGTTGGAGGAGCTTGAAAGATCATTTGGCATTAGTTGTCGATGAGCATTCTTTGAAATTTATCTTCTTGACTGTGATAATGAAATATGACTTGTTCAAATTTTGATCATTAAATTACTGCTTAATGAAACTCACATTTTGTCAGTACCTTGTGTTCAAACTAGCAAGTTTAGGTTCGCTCGTGAAGGCAGGTGTGTTACGTTTAATCGAACAACGACATATGATTTTAAGGCTCGTGATATTTAATTAGATTGAAGACTTGTGATTCGTTTATTTTCCTTTGAGCTACACAAGCCTACTTTTGACAATTTTGTTGGTTCAATGCAGCAGCCTACATGCCTCATCTGAGCCTCCTGTACCAGGATCTAACAGATGATGAAAAGAAGAAAGCCCAAGAAAGGGCTCAAGCTCTTGATTCTTCCATCAACACCCTAAGATTCCCGGTGACTCGCCTGGCACTGTACAAAACCGATACCGACGACAAGACTCTCAAGTCGTGGGAAAAAATTGCAGTGTTCGACCTCAATAATTCCTCCACGACCTAGTTTTTTTTTTTTTTTTTTTGCCATTTGTGCTGGTGTGTGTATGTTCAATGTTGGTCTTTAATAACTTATTATGACCCAATCACACCCATCATTGATCATATAGGGTTAGTTTGATCTGTGTTAATGGATTAGTTCGATATAAGACGTGAGATAATGGATCTCTCTTGAAAAATTCATGAGTTTAAACTAGACGACTAAGAAGTCAGCTCTGTTTCAGACATCTCAAATCATAGTGATACGAAAATTGAGGGTCTATAGTGGTTGATCATAGAATACTCGCACTTTTCAATTCAAAAGATTAGGCGTATACATTCATTGGCCTTGTTTATATAGAATAAATTTTTAGCTCTAAAAGCCGTTCTAATTTAGTCCTAATAGTTTTAATTTTTTTTATTAAAGTTGTTATTTATTTTTAGAATTAAAATTCAATAAAAAGTTATACCTATCACTCTAGAAGAATAAAAAAGCATATTTTTATGGAATATTCATTTCTAAAAACACTAAATATCTTATAAATTATTGCTAAACTAAATGTACAAAACCATAGGAAACCTTTATCCGATAAAAAAAAAACGTAGAGAGCAGGTGAAGAAGAAAGAAGACATGTAGTGGATAGATTCAAAGGCGAAGTTTGGCACGACCCAAAGACGAGCTTGACAGAAACACCGAGTCGAAGTACTCGATTATCAGAGAGAATCCGATCGCCCAATTCAAGGCATGATTCATAGTGGAAGACTTGAAAACAAATTAAAACGATATCAACATAGTTATTACAAAAATAATAGTGCCATAAATAAAATAACAGTGCAACAAAGTCGAAACATTCATCATCTCGTGTCTATATCTTTTACAAACTCAAATTTTGATTAAATTTTTGCTGAAAATGGAAGGAAATATCCTGAGATCTTTTCATAATCAGTTCTTGAAGTATAGAAACAAATAATAAAATACTGTTTTTCAGAATTATTATGTGAGAACAGTTTTTGAAAGTATGTTTGGATGCATTGATTCCTATTATTTGTTCTTTTGCACTTAAAAGCAGCAATACAGTCTAGGCCTTTATTTATTTATTTTGTTGGTATATTTATTAATGTTTTAAGATGTGCTAATTGTTTGTTGAATTTGTTATATTGATTGATTGATTGATTAATTGTTATATTACCAATTAATCTCATGGTAATATGTTGTTTGATCATGAGATTCGGTCTAGAAAGTTGTATCGATTTGTTTCAAACAGTCTAATTTACTTAGTGTTTCATATAATTTTTTGTTTGGCAGTTGGTGATCTCAACCATTGGATTTCAACAACTATGAGGGGAGCAACTTGTTGCCTCCGCTTCCCCGGACAACTCAACTCCGATCTCCGTAAACTAGCCGTGAATTTCACCCTTCCCAAGGCTTCACTTCTTCATGGTTTGCTTTGCACCTTTAACATTCCGAGCCCTCACAATTCCCAAGCTCACACAACAAATGCGGGATGCCAAAACATGATGTGTGTGGCCGATCCTCACTGCGATTGTTATCTAACAGCCTGGATATGTTCTGAGGCAAAGTGAGCACAAAGGAAGTTGATGAACAAATGATAAACGTGCAGAACAAGAACTTGTTGTATTTTTGTGGAATGAATTCCAAACAATGTCAAGTGTTTGTGATATTCCGTCGACTAGATTGTTGATGTCTTTGACGTTTATGGAAAATTTGACATCGATTCAAGAAATGTTTAGGCGAAAGACATTTTTGCATTGGTATACCGAGGAGGGAATGAACCAGATGGAGTTCACTGAGGCCGAGAGCAACATGAACGATTTGGTTTTCGGAGTATCAGCAGTATCAAGATGTTGTAGCTAATAATGCGGAGGAATTTGACGAAGAAGAGGTTATGACGAGTTAAGAGGTGCATGTTTTTGGCTATGTCTGCAGTTTGTGCTTTTGGGTGATTAAAATCAATGATCCTTCAAATAGTCATTGATATTATTTATGTTACTTTGTAAATTTCACTTCTCTTTTTTGGTTCAAGTAATTCATATATTTAGTGGGCATATATGTTTTTGTATTTGTGATTGTAAGTATATTATGTTCAAACTATAATATTTACAAAGTGAGAGGCACTACTAGTTTATCCCCCGTAATCTTGCACTTTGACGTACCACTTACGTACAATTCTATCATTGATAGAATTATTATAACATAATATAAATTTTTAAAATAATTTTATCACATATAAAATATTAACTTTCCATTCATTCGTACAATTAATATAAAAAACCCGAACTTTTCTAGAAGAAATCTAAATTTGAATTAAAACCACGAAAATTGGTTCACAATGAAACATACCTTGAACGTTACTCAATTTTTTCGGCTCTGAATCTCCAAATGTGTCTGCCTACTAACAGCCAAAGTAATCCTTTCAAAAAAAGGTATGCTGTTTCGTTAACAACTTCCCAATATTCTCCCATGGCAGAATTAAAAGCTGAGTCTCAGAGCATGAACACTGGATATTAAAGGAGAGGTGTCTCCAGGAAAATCGTGGGATTATTTAAATTAATTAATTGAAAAAATAAAGAATTTAAACCTGACCCATTTATTTATTTGAACGGTGTGACAGTTTAAGTACAAAGAACACCCACTTTATTTTTTTTTCTACATTTGTGAAACATCAAAACATGAAAAAAGTAACATGTTGCACTCCTTCAAATTATTTTTAGAATTTGTTTTAAAACTTTCTCCATTTTGATATTTGGTATATTAATTATTTACTTCAAAAAATGATACGAACCAAGGAGGGTCCAAAATTAAAGTTACAATAAAAGATTTTCCAAGTACGGACAAAGTTTCATTAAAGGAAGATGATGTCTTTAAAAGTGTAAAAGAAGAGTTTTTAATTATGAACCAAGGTGCAACCAAACTCAAAATCAAAAACCATGAACCATTTCAAAATATTGAAGGAAACCATGAAAGAAAGATTGTAAAAAAATGATCAAAATGCATAAAATGCCGCGCAGGGGCACAACAATTTCTCATAGGAGCACGGCAGCGCGAGTGCTTCAAGGTCAGGGCAGCCATTCGACGCCAAATCTTTCCAAAACTCATTTTTGATGTTTTAGAGTTTCTATATTTTATATTTTCACACTTATGAAGGTTTACCATAAGTGCGAAAATATATTTATGGAGATAATATTTTATTCCACTATTTTTCAAAGTAGTAGTTTATTTCTTTGTAATTAAAAAATAATATATTCAGATTATTGGATGGATTAATATTGAAGATCATAAAGATATTGTGGAAGAGAAAAATAAGGAAACGTGATTATAAGGAAAGTTGTTGAAAAATCTAAAGTCACTTGTTTTTTGGAAAACTTTCTTTTGGTAAGCCGAATTGATGAAGATTTGGTGAAATATTCTAGGCTTCGATTTCTCATTCATCATGGGATGTTTTCCTAAGTTTTTGGATCCATATCCAAGTAGTTAGAGGAACTTTCCTAAAATGTCATACGTGGTGTCACACAACCGATTTTATGAGATTTGGTTTCCTTATTCCTTGCGGCGTTAAATCTGATTTGGTAACTGAATTAAATCGAAGATATGGTAATTACCAATCATATTTAAGCCTTTGTTTCTGTGGAAACAATAGACGGATTTTTGATTATTCACGAGAGAAGTTTTTCTTCGTTTTGCAAGTCGTTGCTTTTCTTTCTCTCCCTACGCTTCTGCGTATGGGTTTGTGATTACTATACACACTCTGCTTATACTGTGGATTTCATCGATTATACGAGTGTATTGATTTATTACGTCTGAAGACAACGACTTGGTGTTCCAGACGACGTCATAGGAGGCAATCTTCTTATTCTTCATTGAAACTCAGTCTCGGGAGGAGACTGCATTCGAATTCGGGAGGAGTTCTATTTATCGACAAGGAGAGCTTGTCATTTTGATCGTGGGCAAGGGGATCTTGCCATAACACGGATTCCGGGAGGAGTCATCTACAACAAGGGGATCTTGTTGCTTTTAGATCTCGGGAGAGATCGATCCAAAGTCGAGATGAGCTCGCAAAAACAATTTCATTGGGGAAGTTAGGAAGAGGCGGCAACAAAGATAAGAGGGAGTATTTATGTATAAGTCCGATTGTCTTGTAACTTTGTTAACTCGTGAAATATTTTTATATCTGGGCATGGCACCGTAGACGTAGGCGAATTGCTGAACTGCGTTACAAAAAAAAAGTTTTATCTACTCCTCCTCGCTCATATCCCTTGGTTAATAGATATTGCGTGAGTCATTCATACCACGCACGATGGGCTTGTTTAAGCCCAATAACACACTCGTTGTTTTGATTGGACACCACACATTTTTTACACGTGGATATGAGTCTGAACTGAATAGGATCCACGCTATTAAATATAGCATTTAAAGCCTTTGAATTGTTGTGTGCCAAAGCATCTTCATTTACGGTCCAGTTTTCTTTGGGTTTTGAAGATGTGATACCTTATGCATCGGTGTTCATAGGGTGATTCTATCCTATTAAAATAGATCTCCAGACCTTCTCGTCAATAGGTTTAATGAATGCTCTCATCCTTGCCTTCCAATAAGCATAATTGCTTCCATCCAATAACAGTGGACGCATTGTAGAACCTCCTTCTTTTATAGAGTCCATCGCACACGAACTATAATCTTGTCCCGCGGATCCTGCTTAAGAAACAAAAATGACCCTCTCTGATACCATATTTTAGGGAGTATGCTCTGGATACCATATATTTTGATATGATAATGGTTGAAGTATTTTTATGATGACTGGAGCCACTATTCAGGGGGAGTTAATTCAAGAGGAGTTATTGAAGTTATTGGTTTTATTGATTTTGCCAAAAAATGCCAAAGAGGGAGATTGTAAATGCTAATATATTTCAAATATGTTGGCATTGATTTTTTGGCAAATTATATTTATGGAGATAATATTTTATTCAACTATTTTCCAAAGTGGTAGTTTATTTCTTGGTAATCAAGAAATAATATATTCAGATTATTGGATGGATTAATATTGAAGATTATGAAGATATTGTGGAAGAGAAAAATAAGGAAACGTGAATATAGAAAAGTTGTTGAAAAATCTAAAGGCAATTGTTTTTTTTTTCGGAAAGAGAGCAAACGCTTCATTTGCTATGTCACATAGTTTGGCGTTGAACTCGCCAATAGTCTCATCTTCATGCATTTTTAGATTCTCAAATCTAGTAGTTAGCATCTGCATTTTGAACAACTTTACAGTCAATGTTCCTTCATAGGTAGTTTGAAGAATCTCCCATGCCTTTTTTGCTAATTTACATGTGAAAAATGTGTGGTGTCCGATCAAAACAACGAGTGTGTTATTGAAGGAGTTAGATCATCAGACAATTGCTATCTTATTTCTTTCTCATCTATCTGTTTTCGATCGAGTATGGAGGACACTGTTTTATGGCATAGAAAGTTGGGACATATAAATTTCAGAATGCTAGAAAATATTGTTTCAAAAGGTGCTGTCCGAGGAATTCCTTTACTAAAGTTTGATGAAGACAAATTATGTGGACCATGTCAAATCGAAAAGCAAACTAAGGTGTCACACCCGATGTCACAGTCATCTACAACTAACCGTGTGCTTGAATTGATCCACATGGATCTAATGGGTCCAATGCCTGTTGAAAGTATTGGAGGAAAACGGTATGTCTTCGTTACTGTTGGTGATTTCTCACGCTACACATGGGTAAAGTTTCTTAGAGAAAAGTCCGACACTTTCAAGACCTTCAAATCAATGTGTACTCGATTCCAACGTGAAAAAGATTATGTTATACTGAAAATTATTCGCATCCGCAGTGACTATGGGAGAGAGTTTGAAAATTCTGAATTCTCAAATTTCTGTAAACATCTAGGGATTGCTCATGAATTCTCGGCGCCTAAGACTCCTCAACAAAACGGAGTCGTTGAAAGAAAGAACCGTACATTGACAGAGATGACTCAAGTTATGATACATGAAAGGGATGTTCCTTAACAGTTCTGGGCTGAAGCTATGAACACAGCTTGTTATACCATAAATCGGGTGTATCTAAGTGGTAAAACTTATATGACACCCTATGAAATATGGAAAGGTAAAACTCTAAATCTTAATTATTTTTATCCGTTTGACAACATTTGCTTTGTGTTGAATGACAGATAACACAGGGGAAAGCTTGATCCCAAAAGTAATGAGGCTATCTTTCTCGGTTATGCTATTAATAGCCGTGCTTATCGAGTTTACAACAAAGGAACTCGAATTGTCATCGAATCTGCAAACGTTCAAGTAGACGAATCTCTGGATACAGTATATAATCTAAAAGAAGATGCAAACCAGATTTCAAATAATAAAGGCACTAGTGTTCCAACCGGTGTCACAGATGGTGTCTCAGGCAGTGTCACAGATCAAACAGAGACAGTTGATAAAGTAGAAGTGACCACCTCACACAACAGGCAACCATCCACACGTGTTCAGAAGAATCATCCTACAGATGAGGTTATTGGTGGGCTGAATGATGGTATACGAACCAGAGATAAACCGAGGGTGAATTATCGAGACATGATTCAAATGACATGTTTTACATCAACCATCGAGCCCAAGAATGTGAAAGAAGCATTACTAGATGAATACTGGATAGGAGCCATGCAAGAAGAACTTAGTCAATTTTCCCGAAATCAAGTCTGGGACTTAGTACCGTGTCCTCTCGATGTGAATATTATTGGTACTAAGCGGACCTACAAGAACAAGAGCGATGAGCATGGCAACATCACTTGCAACAAAGCTCGGCTAGTTGCTCAAGGGTATTCACAAATTTAAGGAATTGATTTTGATGAAACATTCGCTCTGGTTGCTCGTCTTGAATCTATTCAGTTTTTATTGGCTATTGCATGTGTTAAGCGGTTCAAGCTATATCAAATGGATGTGAAGAGTGCCTTTCTCAATGGTTTTCTTAATAAAGAAGTTTATGTTGCTCAACCAAACGGTTTTGAAGACCCTCATCATCCCGAGTATGTTTATAAATTGAAGAAGGCATTATATAGGCTTAAACAAGCCCATCGTGCGTGGTATGAATGACTCACACAATATCTATTAACCAAGGGATATGAGCAAGGGGGAGTAGATAAAACCCTTTTTGTTCACCGTGACAAAGGTCAGTTTTTACTTGCTCAAATTTATGTTGATGTATAGTGTTTGGCGGACTCGAGGAGCTATCTCACGTTTGAGCTCTCAGGTGCACGTTTTCCCGGAGGAAAACGACCACCGTAGGCCTAGGTTTTCGTCTTCAACTCCTAACTCCCAGTGGAGAAAGGCGAGGGAAAGAGGTAAAAGTTAACCTAACAACCTTAAGCTAGGCTAACAATAGAGGGCTACTCCACTCGATTCAAGAATTGAGGAAACCCGAAGGCAAACCAACACCAAGTGTAGGAAAAGAGTTATTTTATAAATTGGACAAAAGTTTTTGATACATGCACCAATGCTATGCATTTATAGGCAACCTAAGGTGGATTAGGGTTTGACATGGATTGGAAGAATGAATGGTGGCCCTTGATGAATAAAATAATTGGATGGCTAGAAGGCTCAATTTGCGCACGTGCCCTTCAGCCAACCAGACGCTGCTGCACGCGCCAACAGATGCCCAACAGCAAGCCACCTCAACAATCCCGCGCGCGCCATCTGATGTCCAGCAGTGTACCACATCAGCAATCCAGGTGAAGCTCCAGCACGCCTCCATCAATGTCCAGCGATGCAGCCAGTGCGCTCCTCATCCAACGGTGATGCTGCTGCCCACGCGCGCCACTCCCTTGCTGCCCGTGCGCGCCCAGCCAGCTTCTTTCTTTGATCCAAGCCCTTCTTTAGCCAATGGGTGAGATTTTGCCAACTCTTTGATCCATGTTGCTATAGAATCGGGATTGTCTAAGAGGGGGGTGAATTTGACTTTTAATTCTTTTTAAATCTAACAGCAAACAATTAAACACTAAATGTAAAAGAGAGAGTAAGAGAAATTTGACACCAGTGTTTTTATGTGATTCGGCCAAAAACTGCCTACGTCCACGCTTCAAGGTTTCCTCCTTGAAGATCCTTTCTTTCTCCTCAGAGAAAAACTAGATCGCACTTCCCGGGCGTCGATCTACAGCCTTTACAAACTAGATTGTTCTTCACGGGCGACAATCCACTGCCTTTTACAGAATAATGAATTTGGAGATTTTCAGTACAGACTACTCTCTCTCAAGGATTAAATCTCAAGTTAAGGATTCGAGAGGAGTAGATGAAAAATACAGAGTATGAAAAAATTCGGCTCGTTAGGGCTCAGAAATGATTTTCGCAAAAGTTGTTTCTTTGAGCTATCTCCTTGACTTAAATACTCTGTCTGCAATCGGCTCTTGGACTTTTAATGCTCCTTATCAGAATATGGAAGTTTTATTACCGTTGGAGCAACATCCGTATAAAGTAGCTAGCCGTTGCTTTCCTTTTTGCTATCAGCTCGTCGCCATTAATGCTCTGGAGTTTGAGTTCTGGACGACGTCACTGTAGCTTCGCGGTTAATTTGAATTCTGGCAGAAGATCACCGGTGGAAGTCTTTAAAATACTATCGACAGAAGTATCTTTAAACGCCAACGGCAGATGTGATCTTGAAACGCCATCGGCAGAAGTGTCTTGAAAACGCCATCGGCAGATGTAACATAAAATGCCATCGGCAGAAGCATCTTGAAATACCATCGGATGATGCGACATTAATTGCTTGAACTGGTATCGGCAGATGTAATATTATGACGCTGAACCGCCATCGGTATATGTTGCTTTGATCGGTAGATGTAGTTTAAATCGGTAGATGTAGCTTTAAACGCCATCGGCAGAAGTATCCTTTGTCGTGTAGCTATCGGATGATATACTCTTTAAAATACTCCGCCTCTTTGACCGACTTCATTTTTTTCATTTAGCAATCGGTGGATGTAATTCTTTGAACGACTCTGCTTTTTTCGTTTAGCTACCGATGGATGTAATTCTTTGGATGTCTCTACTTTTGTCGTTTTGTTGGCGGTGTATGTCTACTTTTCTTCTTCAATCGGTAGATGTACATTTTATCGTTTTCTTATCGGTTGAAGTCCTCTTTTCTACTTTACCGGTAGATGTACATTTTGTTTATCAATTTTCAGCCATGTTTTATTATTCAGCCCTGTACACTTAACCACATTTGTTAGACTACTAAAATACCTTTTCCAAGGGCATTTCCAACCGATTAAATTCATATGCATAACTCATTATTCTCATATATTAAACATAATCAAATTACATTCCTGAACATACAAACACATCATCAAAAACATATTTAGACTTAAATACTCTATAAGTCAACAATCTCCCCCTTTTTGATGATGACAACCTATAAACTTGATTAAGTATAACTCCCTCATAATTCTATCTCCCCCACAGCATATGGAATCAAATTAATTTCAAACACTGTTTATAAATAGAATTCAACCATGCATACAGTCATATCAAATGTAATTTCGCAGATCAACATAAATGAAATACTTTCTCCCCCATTAACATTATCAAAAATGAGCAGAGAGACATAAGAAGTAATGCATTCAACAAATTGAGAGAAACAGTAGTGTAACAAAAAATAGGGATACCAGAAAACAAATTGTGTTTGTGTTTAAAAAAAAATATCTCCTATTTAATCTGAATCAATAAAACGCTTCCAAAACTCCTGAATTATGGAAGAAGATACTTCATAGTCTGGATAGAGATATGGACCCAGTAGCGCTTGAATTGTAGCAATATCTGGAGGAAGTGGGGGTTGATAGACCACCAAGTCGAAGTAGGGAGCAGAAGGTGGAGAGAGTTCGGGAAACAACACCATGTCCAGACATGGAGTATAAGGCACTAATGGATCTCCATACACCATCATGTCCACACAGGGTGGAGGCGCAACAGGAGGAGGAGTCTGAAGTGCAGCCAGAGACCCTGGAAGAGCAGATGCCGACTCGGTGATTGGAGAACTGAAAGGAGCAGGGAATCGAAGCTCAGAATCGTGAATAGCTAAGGGCATGAAGTTCACTGTCTGGTTAAGTTCGGGTCTGTTGATGGGAGGGAAAAGATCTTCTGAACAGGGCTCTGGGAAGGAAAGAGGGCTATGAGGTTCAGGTCGAAGAGCTTCAACTTCAGATTGTAGAGACTGAAAGGCCCTAGAGAAAATGTCCTTATGTCGATCCATTTTGTGAGACAGCTGATCTAGAACAACATCAAGATCCTTGCTGAAGTCCAGTCTGGCTTGATGGATCTTGGCATCTAAGGACTTATCAACCTGCAACTGAATCGAACTGAGTGCTGTCCCGAGACTTTCGATGCAGGACTTCAACTCAATGTACTGATCCTTCAATTCAATGTACTGATCCTCACTCAGGGACAATCTCCTTTGATAAGTTTTGGGAGTGGCAGGAGCATTTGACGGGAGTGATGAGGAGACTTGTACTTGATGAGCTATTGGGAGTAAAGGAGCAGGTTGGACTGGAGGAGCAGGTTGGACTGGAGGAGAGATAGGAACTGGAGCAGGCTAAGAAGGCAACAGAAGAGGAGGTGGAGGAGAAGGAGAGCACTCGAGAATTGGAGGGGGCAGAAAGGAGGGAACTGAGGTTGCCTCAAAAGTAGGAGCCTGAGAGGATGGGGCAGAATGTCTTGGTACTGGAGGAAGAGGATAGGAGCGAGACACCTGAGAATTGGAAGGTGAATTGACAAAAGCAGGGATCTCAGATTCATCTCCACCTTCTTGAACAGACTCCTCTGGCATGAGAAGCTTCCTTTTCCCAAGCCTGATAGAAGCTGCCTTAGTAGCCTTTCTCTTAGTCTCGTCCAAGATAAAATCTAATTTTCTTGTCTTCTTAATCCCCATTCTTTTCAGAGTGGAGCTTGAATAATAGCTTGAAGGTTGGAGTTGGAACGGATCTTCTTCCTCTGGAAAGACAACTTCAAGCTTGACAAAAATTCGCATCAGAAGTAGGTTGTAAGGAAGAGATGTGGCCCGAGATGTCACTGCTTGAATCATCCGTCTTACAACAATATATCCCAGGTTGAAGAAGGTCTTTTGGTAAAGTGCAAACAGAACAAAGAGTTCCATTCCACTCACCTCATCATGGTGACCACCCTTGGGGACAATGTTGTACCCTATCATCTGATGTAGTAGTCTGGCTTTTATGGACAGGTGTTTTCCCTTTAGAGGATCAGGGATGTGGTTTGGGTCTAGAGCAATAGTTTGCAGAAATCTGTGACCCTCAGGAGAATCGGGGGCTCATGGTTGGATTCGTAGAATTGGGTGTGACTATCTAAATGGGAACACAACAGAATGGCGGTTGGACTGGGGTGTGATTACTATGTGCTTTCCATACACATAGCTCGATATTGTAGATAGGTCGGAAGAAAAAACCAGATTGACATAAAACATTCTAATAGCTTCAGTGTAATAGAAGGATTCAACATTAAACAGTTCTAATAACCCAAGATCCTTCAGGGGTTCAACAATATCCAAACCATCAAAATCCTCAAAGTAAATACCGCGACAAGGAATCAAAGTTTTATGCTTGAAGTCATCGTGATACCTTGATTCAGAATCTTGAGTGAGGAAGAAAAAAGACGGCCACTGAGTTGCACGAGGAATCTCTCGTGGCTGACGAGCTGAAATTTTGGCCTTCTTCTTGGCCGGTTTCAGAATAGCACGAGACGATGAGGCCATTTGATCGATGTGAGAGGGAAAAAACCGAGAGAGAAGAAATTTAGAGAATGGAGAGAAGACTGGTAGGGCAGGGGTTTTCTGAAAGAGCGCGAAAAGATGAAGCGTCTCAAACAAGTGAGTTTAAATTAGGGCTTCGCCCGAATATATGAAGACAAAACACGTAACACTGATATCGTCCGATGAGGGGACACGCGTCAACAGATTAAAGAGTATGTCATCCGATGCCTATCGGTAGATATACTCTTCCGATGCCTATCGGTAGATATATTCTTCCGATGCCTTCATAAACAAAAACTGCTTTAACACTCTAAGTTTACCATCGTAAGAAGAACCTTAGCTTTTCTCAACCCGAATGAGACCTAACCTTATTCTAATATTGTAGAAAGTCTTTTCATCCAAAGGCTTGGTGAAGATATCAGCTAATTGATCTTCAGACTTGACAAATTTTAAGGAAATATCACCTCTTTGAACATGATCTTGGATGAAGTGATACCTAACCTTGATATGTTTAGTTCTAGAATGCTGGATGAGATTCTTGGAAATATTGATAGCACTGGTGTTGTCACACCGAATAGGAATCCTATCAAAGAACATATTATAATCTTCTAGAGTTTGTTTCATCCAAAGCATTTGTGCACAACAACTGCCAGCAGCAATATATTCACTCTCAGCAGTTGATAATGCAACAGAATTCTGTTTCTTAGAGTACCAAGACACTAGAGATTCACCAAGGAACTGACATGTTCCACTGGTGCTTTTCATATCAACTAGACTACCAGCATAATCGGAATCTGAATATCCAACCAGATCAAAAGAAGTGCCCTTCGGATACCATAATCCTAAGTCATAAGTCTCACTCAAATATTTGAAAATTCATTTGACAGCAGATAAATGAGACTCCTTAGGAGCAACTTGGAATCTAGCACATAGACATACACTAAAGAGAATATCTGGCCTACTTGCAGTCAGATATAACAATGATCCAATCATACCACGATACTTTTTAATATCTATACTTATTCCATTTTCATCTTTGTCCAATTTGATTGTGGTATTCATGAGAGTTCTAGAAGATTTAACAGATTCTAAACCAAATTTCTTTAGGAGCTCCTTAATGTATTTTTCTTGGTAGAAAAAAATTCCATCAGGAGATTGACTGATCTGGAACTCTAAGAAGAATTTTAACTCCCTCATCATACTCATTTCAAATTCACTTTGCATGAGGGAGGAAAATTCATTACACATAGTGACATTAGTTGATCCAAAAATAATGTCATCGATATAGATTTGAACTAACAGAATATCCTCATCCTTTTGCATGGTAAATAGAGTTGAATCGGTGTTACCCTTTTTGAAATTCCTTTCCTCAAGGAAATTTTTCAATCTATCATACCAAGCTCTAGGAGCCTGCTTAAGACCATAAAGAGCTTTCCTTAGTTTGTATACATGGTCGGGTTTATCAAAGGCTTCAAAACCTAAGGGTTGCTCAACATAAACTTCTTCTGTGATGTAGCCATTTAAGAATGCACTCTTTACATCCATTTGAAAGAGTTTGAAGTTCTTGAAGCAGGCAAAAGCTAAGAGCATTTTGATTGACTCTAATCTAGCTACAGAGGCAAAGGATTCCTCAAAGTCAATACCTTCTTCTTGAGAGTATCCTTAGCAACTAGTCTAGCCTTATTTCTTACAACAATCCCATTTTCATCCAATTTATTCTTGTAAACCCATTTAGTTCCAATAATGGGATGATCCTTAGGTCGTGGAACAAGTTCTCATACCTTGCTCCTTTCAAATTGATTTAGCTCCTCTTGCATAGCCAAAATCCAATTTTCATCATTCTCGGCCTCTTCAAATTTCTTAGGCTCTACTTGAGAAATGAATGCCACATTGGCACAGAGATTCCTAAGAGAGGATCTAGTCTTTACACCTAAGGAAGGATCACCTAAGACTTCATCTAAGGGATGATCTTTGACATATTTCCAATCTCTAGGAAGAGCAGAAATTTCATCCTTGACAGAGACAATATCTAGAGAACTTGAGGAAGGTTCTAGGGATTTTCCTGTTTGAAGGATATCTGTAGGCTTATCTAAGGAGAGAGAATCTAGATGCTTTTCTAAAGAATCATCCTCATCCACATTGATTGTGAGTTGAGGGGTCTCATCAAAGTTGACATGAACAAATTCCTCTACTACTTGAGTTCTCTTATTGAACACCCTATAGGCCTTACTAGAGAGAGAATAACCAAGAAAAATTCTAAAATCAGATTTAGAATCGAATTTTCCTAAGTTATCCTTAGTGTTAGGAATGAAGCATTTACTACCGAAGGCTCTAAAGTACTTAACAGAAGGGATTTTACCATTCCAAAGCTCATATGGAGTTTTCTCTAGAATAAGTCTCATAGAGACCCGATTAAGCACATAACAAGCTGTGAAACAGCCTCAGCCCAGAAATATTTTGGAAGGGTATTTTCATTGAGCATAGTTCGGGCTAGCTCTTGAAGAGACCTATTCTTCCTCTCAACAACGCTATTTTGCTGAGGGGTTCTAGGGGAGGAAAAGTTATGCTCAATTCCATATTTGAGACACAAAAGTTCAAATCTCTCATTTTCAAATTCTCCACCATGTTCACTACAAATAGCAACAATGGTGAAATCCTTTTCATTTTGAACTTTTTCCTAAAACTAGTGAAGGTATCAAAGGTCTTATCTTTTGACTTCAGAAAGAACACCCAAGTAAATCTAGAGACTTCGTCAACAATAACAAAAGCATAGAATTTACCTCCTAAGCTGGCTATATTAGCAGGACCGAAGAGGTCCATGTGAAGAAGTTGGAGAGGCTTAGAGGTAGAGATTGCATTCTTCGATGCAAAGGAACTTTTGATTTGCTTGTCCATTTGACAAGCTTCACAGACTTTATCCTTCTCAAAGGATATTAGGGATCCCTCTAACTAAACGCTCCTTAGTAATCTTAGCTAAGGTATCCATCCCTACGTATCATAATCTCCTATGCCAAATCCAACTATCATTGGAAGAATTAACAGCAAAACATTTCTCATCAACATGCTCAATATCATTCAGATCAATAATATAGACATTTTCTTTTCTATAGCCTTTAAACATTACATTGTTATTTGAAATGTCTTTGATCACGCAAGCATTTGATTTAAATGTGACTTTATAGCCTTTGTCACACAATTGACTTATGCTAAGCAGATTATGTTTTAACCCTTCTACTAACAAAATATTTTTAATGATAGGATTGGAAGGATTACCTATATTGCCGATGCCAACAATTTTGCCCTTTTGGTTTCCACCAAAAGTAACGCTTCCTTTCTTCTTGTTGACAACAACAAACTTGGTTGAGTCTCCTGTCATATGCCTCGAGCATCCACTGTCGAGGTACCATTGATTTTTCCTAGGAGAACAGTCAACCTACAAAACAGAAGATCAAGTTGTCTTCTTTGGTACCCAAACCTTTTGGGTCCTAGAGTTAGGTCTGGATCCCTTAGGAACCCATTGTACTTTACTACCAGCTTTCATATTGTTTGTTTTTAAAGGACATATAAAAGATTTATGTCCTACTTCATTACAAGCATGACAAACAGTAGATTTAACAAAGAAGTTCTTATATACTTTCTTTTTACTAAATCTATCATATCCCAAACCAGCTTTATTAAATGTCATTCTCTGGCTGCCTAAAAGCATATTTAGATTCTTGCTGCCATTAGTAAAATTCAGAACAAGTTTATTCAAAGTCTCATTTTTCTTTTTAAGTTCAGAAACTTCCTTTTTATGCTGATTATTTTCCTTAGTATGCTTTTCAGCTAAAATAGCATTCTCTCTTTTCAACTGATTATATTTAGTCTTTAGCATACCAAATTGCTTAACTAAATCATTAAAAGCATCAACCATATCCCCATCATCATCAGATTCACTCTCACTATCACTTAAAATACTGGACGAGGAAGAACTAACCTTATCTCCGTGTGCCATGAAGCACAGGTTGGCAACCTCTTCCTCTTCTGAAGAAGTGTCGCCTTCACTGTCATCCCAAGTGGCCTTCATAGCCTTCTTCTTAAACTTCTTGGGATTCTTCTTCACTTGTGGACAGTCTGCCTTCATGTGACCAGGCTTTCCACACTCGAAACAAGTGATTTCCTTTTCTCTTTGAGACTTTTCACCTTTTGGAAATCTCCTGTAACACCCGATTTCGTTTAAACCAGTTTACTTTATCAAATTTTAGTGGATGTTTTATGGATGAAATTGGGGAGCTAGTGATTAGGTTAATAAATGAGTGTGTAAGGGCATGATGGTAATTTGAGATGTTATTTTGGATAGCGTATTTAATGGAAGGTTTAATGAGGTTTAGCTGCCACTGTTCTCTCATTTTTCCTTTCTCGGTATTCAGCTCAAGCTCAGCAGAGCTCCAGGCGATTTTTCCTCTCCGATCTTCAACCCTCAAACTAGGTAAGTTCTCCCCTTGTTTTCTTGAGATTTTAGTGGCTAGATAGCAGAGAGAGTGCAATGTGTGTATTTTTGATAATGCTGTGAGTGAGTTGAGTTCGAGTTTAGTATTGAGCCGAGAATGTACGATGACCAGAACTTCCAAACTAGCTCTTTAGGTTTCTGAATGATATAGGATAAGGTTAGTGTTGATCTAATCGGTATTCTCCTTATGACATTAGGTGAGCAGGGCTTCTAGAGTAGTTGAAACCGAGCGATTTTCAGGAGACCAGATAAGTGAAGTATTGTGTGTGCCTTCGGGCCTACATTATAAAATAGTAGGTTTATGTATGTTTGAGTGTTTTCTTTTTGTCATGCATCATGTTTTTGAAGAAATACGAAAATGAATTTACATGAAATGTTATGGCAAGGTATGAACAGATGGAAACAGATCAGCTGTTAAGGGAACTAATCCGCCCCTTAATTGAGAAGAGGATGTATGACTTTGGAAGAACTGATCCCACTCCCAATGGAATTGAGGGATCAGATCAGCTGTTAAGGGAACTAATCCGCCCCTTAATTGAGAAGAGGATGTATGACTTTGGGAAAGTGGATCCACCTCCCAATGGAACCGAGGGATCATTTCAGTGAATGAACGAAATTGCAACTGAGTTGTGAAAGTAGAAACTGCATGATTAGGATTTATGTTTCAGTATTCCATTTCATTATTGCTTTACTTGCTTAGCATTAGGCTAATAGATGAGTTTTGTGATGTAGGTGTTGAGGTAACAACTGGAGAGTTCTCTGAATTTAATGAGGAATAGGCGATGCTGTTGAAGCACATTCTTGCCACGGTTTGATGTTCTGATGAGGCGGTTTAACACTTGTCTGTAGGTGAATTTTCAGTAGTTATTTGATGTTTTGATACCCTTGTGAATTTCTTCTCTGCCAAAGAAAAACGTGATTTAAATGTAGTTAGAGTTTAATATTTCCAAAGTTGTGTCGAGGATACAGACGTTGCTCTTTTGTTAATGGTTATTTGTTGAATGTCGGATGTTATTTGGGGTCAGGTTGTTTTGAATGCTTTGAGTAAAGTTTGTGAATTCTACCATTGGTGAATGAAGTTCACCGGTGGATGTTTTGTGTTTTTGTCTACCGGTGGATGTGAGATAAAGTCAATCGGATGAAGGAAATCATCTGGCTGACGTCACCGGTGGATGTGAGATAAAGTGGATCGGATGAAGGAAATCATCCGGCTGACGTCACCGGTGGATGTGAGATAAAGTCAATCGGATGAAGGAAATCATCCGGCTGACGTCATCGGTAGATGTAGGAAGATTTTTGTCGTCTTATGACCGGTGGTTGCGAGCAATGGGTTTTGTCACTTAGTGACCGGGCGATGTATTCAGTTTTGTTTTGTCTTGTGAAAGAAAAATGGACTTTGTCGTTTAGTCACCGGTGGATGTCGTTTGTTAAATCCACCGGATGACGTAGCCAAAGTTTTTGTCGTTTTGTCACCAGAAGAAGCCTTCTGTTTCCTGTTTCAGTCTCTTCCGTTGACTTTGCTCAGCGGCAGCTACGTTTGACTTCTGTAACTTCTCAAATCTTTACTTTCTTTGGTCGATTATTTCTTAATATTCCAACCGATTATTCAAACATTGTTTCTATAGTTTTGTTTAACTCTATTTTTGCTTAAATGATTTCCGCTGCAAGTTTTCAAATGTTTTGAAGTTTAGAAAATGTCAAATTTTGACTTTTGAGCGAAATTTTAAATTTAGTCCAAAGTTTCTTAGTACAGTTCGAGTTTATGAGTAACAAACCGGGTTTATATAATTCAGGGTGTTACAGTATGGTATCAGAGACATGTCAGTTAAACCGTTCAAAAGATTACTCATCAGTGCCAATCGTTGCATGGAAGTACTTCAACAACTGTAAGTGTTTATGTTAACCCTAGCTATTAGATACTTAAGAGTGTAATTAACCTTGTACAGGAATTTAGTACAATGGCCAGACGCCCAGGAAGACCTAGAGTGCCAAGGGAAATGCCAAACTTGAGTGGGGGGGAGGAGCCTAGTGTGATTAGGCAGTTGACAGAGTTGGTGCGTCAGCAAACAGACCTAGTGTGCCAGCAGTCTGATCAACTAGGAGTACTGTTGAACCGAGAGGTACAAGGAAGTGCCAACTTGGGTTCTAGCAATGAACATTCTGGACATAGATTCCGGAGACTAAGACCACCCACGTTTGATGGACAATCATCTGATCCAGTTATTGCTGAAGGGTGGCTTAGGAAGATTGAAAGTATGTTTAGGTGTGCCAACATAGGAGAAGGAGACAAGGTCACATTGGCGACATTTTACTTGGCTGGTGAAGCTCAACTCTGGTGGGAAACAATAGAGACCACCACTGATGTCTTGGCGATTCCTTGGTCGCAATTCAAAGACATTTTTTACGAGAAGTATTTCAACAGTACTGTCCAAACTGCAAAGAAGTTGAAATTTCTAAACTTGAAGCAGACAGGGTTTGTAGCCGAGTACAGTAGGCAGTTCGAGTCCCTGTCCAGGTTTGCTGGACATTTTGCTCTGAGGGACGAGGACAAGGTATTCAAATTTGTGCATGGACTGAAGCCAGAAATCTACAGAGGGGTTAAATTTTGCGGTATTAAAGGCTTGACATTCAGCGAGGTTGTGTCCATTGCTCTGGAAGTGGAAGAAGCTGAAATGAAGTGTGCTGGACCAAAAGAGGTCCCACAAAAGCCGGTCCAGCCACATCATCAAAAGGGAATAAAGAGGCCTAGTGAAGGCCAGCATAGCCAAGGAACGGGAAAGAAAGTACCGGATAACAAGAAGTATCCCCAGTGCCCGAAGTGTCTAAAAAGTCACCTGGGTGAATGCAGGTTTGGTTTGGGAAGGTGTTTCAATTGCGAAGAAGTTGGACACGTATTCAGGGATTGCCCGAGGCCCAGGGTCACGCGGTGTTTCAACTGTGGCAAAGTTGGTCATCTTAACAGGGACTGCCCGGTCTTAAAGAATAGCCCTGCTATGGTAAAGCCAAGGATATTCTCCATGGTGGAGTCAGGCGATGATGAACAGCCTGCTGTTGTGTCAGGTACTATACTGGTCAACGCTTTACCCGCTTTTGCATTAATAGATTTTGGTGCAACACATTCATTCATAGCATCGACGTTTGCTGATAAATTAGATGTAAAGCTTACCCCTACTGAGCATGTGTTTAATGTTACCTTACCCTTTGGTGAATGCATGCACTCTAACCAAGTGATACCTGGTAGTGTTGTATTAGTAGGAAACATGAATTTGCCTGCCGATCTCATTATTATGGACATAATGGGATTTGATGTAATCCTAGGAATGGATTGGTTGTTTAAGCATTATGCCATGATAGATTGTAGGACTGGAATTGTTAGTTTTCAACCTCCTGGTGGTTTAAACCATACCTTCCAAGCTCTGAAGAAGAGTAAGAAAATGACTGTGATGACTTCTGTCGATTGTAGACCCTCCTCATGCAGAGAGTATTTGTGCTTTTTGGCCAATGTTTTAGACACAACTAATAGAAAAATCAAACCCCAAAAATATTTTAGTTGTTCAAGATTTTCTGAAAGTATTCCTAGATGACCTTCCTGGCTTGACACCGGATAGGGAAATCGAATTTGTTGTGGATGTTTACCTCGGCGCTGAGCCTGTATCTAAAAATCCATATAGACTAGCCCTAACAGAACTTAAGGAATTGAAGAAGCAGTTAGAGGATTTGTTGGAGAAAGAGTTCATACGCCCTAGCTTTTCACCATGGGGTGCACCTATCCTTTTCGTCAAAAAGAAAGATGGATCAATGCGTATGTGCATAGACTATAGAGAATTGAATAAGCTAACTGTCAAGAACAAGTATCCACTGCCGAGGATTGATGATTTATTTGACCAGCTTAATGGTGCACGTGTTTTCTCTAAGATTGACCTTAGGTCCTGATATTACCAATTAAAAGTCAAATCTGAGGATATCCCTAAGACTGCCTTTCGCACAAGGTATGGACATTATGAGTTTTTGGTCATGTCCTTTGGATTGACAAATGCACCAGCAGCCCTTATGGATCTCATGAATAGAGTGTTTCATGAGTATTTGGATAAGTTTGTCATAGTGTTCATAGATGACATTTTAATCTATTCGCGTACTAAGGATGAGCATGCTAGGCACCTGACCTTGGTGTTGAAAGTATTAAAACAGCACCAACTATACGCCAAGTTTTCTAAGTGTGAATTTTGGTTGGACAAAGTTCACTTTCTAGGACATGTCATCTTTGGAGATGACATATCTGTTGATCCAACAAAGGTTCATGCAGTCAGGGAGTGGCCCCAACCAAGGAATGCTACGGATATTCGAAGTTTCCTTGGATTAGCTGGATATTATAGAAAATTTATTCAAGGATTTTCGAAGATTGTTACACCCCTTACTAAGTTAACAAGGAAAAATGTGAAGTATATATGGACTGATGAATGCGAGCATAGTTTTCAGACCTTGAAACAGAAACTGACCAACGCTCCAATTTTGACCCTTCCTGTTGAAAATGGTAAATTTAGCATTTATTGTGATGCTTCCAAGATTGGTCTTGGTTGTGTTCTAATGCAAGATGGGAAGGTAATAGCTTATGCCTCTAGACAGTTGAAAACACATAAAAAGAATTACCCTACACATGACTTGGAATTAGCTGCAGTAGTATTTGCACTTAAGATTTGGAGGCATTACCTGTATGGAAAATCTTGTGAGATATTTTTAGATCATAAGAGCCTGAAGTATATCTTCACACAGAAGGAATTAAATATGAGGCAACGTCGATGGTTGGAATTTGTAAAGGATTATGATTTTGAGATTAAATACCACCTTGGTAAAGCAAATGTTGTGGCTGATGCCTTGAGTAGAGTAACAACATCAACCCTAACTATGATATTTGATATGCCATTAGCCTTAGAGTCAGAATTCCAAAGGTTTAATCTAGAAGCAGTATCCAGTGTATCAGCTATACTTTTAGCCATAACTTTAAAGCCTACTATTCTAGAGAAAATAAAGGAAGCTCAGACGAATGATGACAAGTGTATCAAGTACAAATTAAGCATGGAATCTACGGACAAGTTGGACTTTAACTATTCTGCCGATGAAATCCTTAAATTTAAAAATAGATGGTTCGTTCCTGCCATCAAAGAACTTCGAGATGAGATTCTTTCTAAAGTACATTCTTCCAAGTTCTCTGTTCACCCTGGAAGTACAAAGATGTACAAAGATCTTAAACAGCATTATTGGTGGCCAAATATGAAAAGATGTGTGGCAGAGTATGTAGGATCATGTTTGTGCTGTCAGCAGATTAAAGCTGAGCACCAAAGACCCTCAGGAACATTGCAAACTTTACTAGTAACTGAATGGAAATGGGAGCAAATAACGATGGACTTTGTTGTGGGATTGCCTAGAACAGCAAAAGGACATGATGCAATTTGGGTGATAGTCGACCGTCTAACCAAATCAACTCACTTCCTACCAATGAAGATAACATACTCGATGGATCAACTGGCTGAGTTGTATGTGCATGAAGCTGTTAGACTGCATGAAGTTCCAAGCACCATAGTTTCAGACCGAGACTCTAGATTTACATCTAAGTTTTGGAAAAGTTTACACAAGGCTATGGGGATGTAGCTTAATTTCAGTACTGCTTTCCACCCTCAAACTGATAGACAATCTGAAAGGACTATTCAAACATTAGAGGATATGCTCCGTGCATGTGTATTAGACTTTCAAGGTTCATGGAGCAAATACTTGTCCTTAGTTGCATTTTCTCATAACAACAGTTTTCAGGCAACAATAGGCATGACACCATACGAGGCATTGTATGGACGAAAGTGCAGATCCTCATTGTATTGGGATGAAGTTGGAGAAGCACAATTGATTGGTCCTGACATTGTGCAACAGACAGTGGAGAAAATCGCTCGTATCCGACAAAGAATCTTGACAGCACAAAGCCGGCAGAAAAGCTATGCAGACAAAAGACGAAAAGAACTGGAATTTGATGTTGGTAATGAAGTTTTCTTTAAGGTGTCACCTTTCAAAGGAGTTGTGAGATTTGGAAAGAGAGGCAAGTTGAACCCCAGATATATTGGACCTTTCTCAATCTTGAAGAGGATTGGGAAGTCAGCCTATCAACTACTGTTACCAGCCTCTTTAGAAGGAATCCATAATGTGTTTCATGTTTCCATGCTGAAGAAGTGTGTTAGAGATCTATCTCAAGTTGTGGAACCGCAGAGTATTGAAATCCATCCTACTTTTACCTATGAGGAGAAACCAGTAAGAATCCTGGATTATGCAGTGAAGGTCTTGCGCAACAAAGAGGTTCCACTAGTGAAAGTCTTGTGGCACAAATAGAATATAGAGGAGACAACTTGGGAGTGCCAGCAAGACATGATGGACCAGCATCCAGAGTTATTCAGGTACTGAATTTTGAGGACAAAATTCTTTTAAGGAGGGTAGATTGTAACACCCGGTTTCGTTTAAACCAGTTTACTTTATCAAATTTTAGTGGATGTTTTATAGATGAAATTAGGGAGCTAGTGATTAGGTTAATAAATGAGTGTGTAAGGGCATGATGGTAATTTGAGATGTTATTTTGGATAGCGTATTTAATGGAAGGTTTAATGAGGTTTAGCCGCCACTGTTCTCTCATTTTTCCTTTCTCGGTATTCAGCTCAAGCTCAGCAGAGCTCCAGGCGATTTTTCCTCTCCGATCTTCAACCCTCAAACTAGGTAAGTTCTCCCCTTGTTTTCTTGAGATTTTAGTGCCTAGATAGAAGAGAGAGTGCAATGTGTGTATTTTTGATAATGCTGTGAGTGAGTTGAGTTCGAGTTTATTGTTGAGCCGAGAATGTACGATGACCAGAACTTCCAAACTAGCTCCTTAGGTTTTTTAATGATATAGGATAAGGTTAGTGTTGATCTAATCGGTATTCTCCTTATGACATTAGGTGAGCAGGGCTTCTAGAGTAGTTGAAACCGAGCAATTTCCAGGAGACCAGATAAGTGAAGTATTGTGTGTGCCTTCGGGCCTACATTACAAAACAGTAGGTTTATGTATGTTTGAGTGTTTTCTTTTTGTCATGCATCATGTTTTTGAAGAAATACGAAAATGAATTTACATGAAATGTTATGGCAAGGTATGAACAGATGGAAACAGATCAGCTGTTAAGGGAACTAATCCGCCCCTTAATTGAGAAGAGGATGTATGACTTTGGAAGAACTGATCCCACTCCCAATGGAATTGAGGGATCAGATCAGCTGTTAAAGGAACTAATCCGCCCCTTAATTGAGAAGAGGATGTATGACTTTGGGAAAGTGGATCCACCTCTTAATGGAACCGAGGGATCATTTCAGTGAATGAATGAAATTGCAACTGAGTTGTGAAAGTAGAAACTGCATGATTAGGATTTATGTTTCAGTATTCCATTTCATTATTGCTTTACTTGCTTAGCATTAGGCTAATAGATGAGTTTTGTGATGTAGGTGTTGAGGTAACCACTGGAGAGTTCTCTGAATTTACTGAGGAATAGGCGATGCTGTTGAAGCACATTCTTGCTACGGTTTGGTGTTCTGATGAGGCGGTTTAACACTTGTCTGTAGGTGAAGTTTCAGTAGTTATTTGATGTTTTGATACCCTTGGGAATTTCTTCTCTGCCAAAGAAAAATGTGATTTAAATGTAGTTAGAGTTTAATATTTCCAAAGTTGTGTCGAGGATACAGACGTTGCTCTTTTGTTAATGGTTATTTGTTGAATGTCGGATGTTAATTGGGGTCAGGTTGTTTTGAATGCTTTGAGTAAAGTTTGTAAATTCCACCATTGGTGAATGAAGTTCACCGGTGGATGTTTTGTGTTTTTGTCTACCGGTGGATGTGAGATAAAGTCGATCGGATGAAGGAAATCATACGGCTGACGTTACCGGTGGATGTGAGATAAAGTCGATCGGATGAAGGAAATCATCCGGCTGACGTCACCGGTGGATGTGAGATAAAGTCAATCGGATGAAGGAAATCATCCAGCTGACGTCACCGGTGGATGTGAGATAAGGTCGATCGGATGAAGGAAATCATCCGGCTGACGTCATCGGTAGATGTAGGAAGACTTTTGCCGTCTTATGATCGGTGGTTGCGAGCAATGGGTTTTGTCACTTAGTGACCGTGCGATGTATTCAGTTTTGTTTTGTATTGTGAAGGAAAAATGGACTTTGTCGTTTAGTCACCAGTGGATGTCGTTTGTTAAATCCACCGGATGACGTAGCCAAAGTTTTTGTCATTTTGTCACCGGAAGAAGCCTTCTGTTTCCTGTTCCAATCTCTTCCGTTGACTTTGCTCAGCGGCAGATACGTTTGACTTCTGTAACTTCTCTAGTATTTCACGATTAAATCTTTACTTTCTTTGGTCGATTATTTCTTAATATTCCAACCGATTATTCAAACATTGTTTCTATAGTTTTGTTTAACTCTATTTTTGCTTAAATGATTTCCGCTGCAAGTTTTCAAATGTTTTGAAGTTTAGAAAATGTCAAATTTTGACTTTTGAGCGAAGTTTTAAATTTAGTCCAAAGTTTCTTAGTCAAGTTCGAGCTTATGAGTAACGAACCGGGTTTATATAATTCGGGGCGTTACATCTCCTTCCTTATATCTTCTTTCTTTTGAGGAATTTGCTGAACCTCCTAGTGATAAGAGCACTGTCCTCATCATCATCTTCTTCTTCTTCCTCAGACACTTCATGTTTGCTTGAGGAGGCTTTCAGAGCAATGTCCTTTTTCTTTGTGGCTTCTTTCTCCTTGAGGTCCTCCTTTTCGTTTGTCCTCATTGTGATCTCATGCGTCATGAGAGATCCAATTAGCTCCTCAAGCTTTAGGACTTTGAGGTCCTTTGCTTCCTGAATTGCAGTCACCTTCAGCTGCCAACTTCTTGGAAGACATCTAAGAATCTTCCTGATCTGTTCTTCACAGGAATATGATTTACCAAGAGCTTTTAGGCCATTGGTTATGTTAGTAAATCTTGTAAACATAGAAGAGACAGATTCATCTTTAGGCATAGAAAATAGTTCATACTCGTGTCTGAGCATATTCAGTTTGCTCTCTTTCACCTGATTTGTGCCCTCGGGTGTGACCTCTAATAGGCGCCAAATCTCTTGAGCGCTCTCACACCCTTGTACTCTATTAAATTCGTCTCTATTTAGAGCACAGTACCTAGTGTTTATTTGCTTGGCATTTAGACTCAAGTTCTTTTTGTCTGTATCATTTAGTTCGTGTGATGCTTTGGGAATCCTAACACCATTCTCTGTTTTAACAGCTATGTATGGACCACTTTCTATATTATTCCATAATTCATAGTCCACAGCTTGAACATATATCCTCATTCTAGATTTCAAGTATACATAATCATTACCATCAAAGAACGGAGGTCTAGTGGTAGACTGGCCTTCTACTTGTGTAGAGTTTGTGTTGAATGCCATTTTAGCTATATCAAAGTATATATCTAAATCACAAGTAAGACAATATTTTTTAGATTACTGCTTAGACAATATTTAACCTCGTTTTGATACTAATTGTGCTTGGCGAAATAGAAGGAACATGTATCACACGTGCAAAATCTGAAAAAATACCACATGAATACTCTACCCTAATAGGTATTCAAGAATCAGTCCATGAAATTTTAATGAATTTGAAAAAAATTGTATTGCGAAGTAATCGGGATTGTCTAAGAGGGGGGTGAATTAGACTTTTAATTCTTTTTAAATCTAACAGCAAACAATTAAACACTAAATGTAAAAGAAAGAGTAAGAGAAATTTGACACCGGTGTTTTTACGTGGTTCGGCCAAAAACTGCCTACGTCCACGCTTTAAGATTTCCCCCTTGAAGATCATTTCCTTCTCCTCAGAGAAAAACTAGATCGCACTTCCCAGACGTCGATCTACAGCCTTTACAAACCGGATTGTTCTTCACGGGCAACAATCCACTGCCTTTTACTGAATAATGAATTTGGAGATTTTCAGTACAGACTACTCTCTCTCAAGGATTAAATCTCAAGTTAAGGATTCGAGAGGAGTAGATGAAAAATACAGAGTATGAAAAAATTCGGCTCGTTAGGGCTCAGAAATGATTTTCACAAAAGTTGTTTCTTTGAGCTATCTCCTTGACTTAAATACTTTGTCTGCAATCGGCTCTGGGACTTTTAATGCTCCTTATCAGAATATGGAAGTTTTATTACCGTTGGAGCAGCATCCGTACAAAGTAGCTAGCCGTTGCTTTCTTTTTTGCTATTAGCTCGTCACCATTAATGATCTAGAGATTGAGTTCTGGACGACGTCACTGTAGCTTCGCAGTTAATTTGAATTCTGGCAGAAGATCACCGGTGGAAGTCTTTAAAATACTATCGGCAGAAGTATCTTTAAATGCCATCGGCAGATGTTATCTTGAAACGCCATCGGCAGAAGCATCTTGAAACGCCATCGGATCATGCGACATGTTGTGCAAAATATTTCGCAAGTGTACGAGTCGCAACAAGTAATACAGTGATAAAATAGAGTGTCGAACCCACGAGGACTTGTAATTAATAATCGAAATAACTAATTTTAATTCTAAATTGAACACATGTTTTTATGATTTTTAATAATTGCAATTAAAATAAACAACTAAAATAATTAAAACAATAAAAATAAACTAAATTAAAATAGCAAAACAAATAAACTGAGATTAAGTCAAATTAATAAAAGCCTAGGTACTACGATTTCACCAAGACAATATTTATTTCAGTCCTTCGCAATTATATTCATAAATATTCTTCCTATGTTGATGATCGATTTCACTAAATTCTAGTACAATCTCTCTCGAGCATTGCGTAGTTTATCTGATTAATGGGTTATCACTTCTCAGTCTCAAATCCTGCATTAATCAAATACAAATAAATCAAGAAATCATAGTGATCACACAAATACCGTAACTATCTCTAGCCTACGTATATTCATGACATTAATTTCAGTGCTCGGTTATTTATCACCTCTCGGTCTCAAAACACCCCAAAAATCAAGTAAAGATTGGCCAGAAATTTACAGGCTTTAAGAACAGAAATTAAATGCGTCAACAATATTGGAAGGAATAATCAATAAATATAATTAAACGAAGAACATAAAATAAACGTAGTCTGGCTACATCGTAGCCCCTAGCTGAAAAGGTTAGTTCATGATAAATAAATTAAAAACAACAAAAATAGAATTTTGCATAATCAATTAATAGAAATAAAAAGAAAAGAAAAAGTATTCTGTAAAAATTTGCTTCTCTGCCAAAAATCGCCTGTTCTCTTTCGCTGAATGATTTCTCTCTAAAATTTCCGAATCGCTGAATCGTTGCCTGAATCCTGCTCTCGCCAGAATCGCCGAATCGCCCAAGGCCGAGAGCTCTGTCCAAGTCGCCGAACCAGAATCGCCGGATTGTGTCTCTGCCGAAGCTCGCCGGATCCTCGCTCGCCAGAGAATGCCCAGCGCCGAAGCTTTTCTCTGTAAATCGCCCAAATCGCCGAAGCTCCCTCCTCGGCCAAAGCTTTCTCCTTGGCCGAAACTCTCTAAGTCGCCGCGCAGAATCGCTCTTGCTGCCCGCCGAATGATTTCAAAATCGCTCCAAACCGAATCGCCGAATCCCCTTAAAATCGCAGCCTCTGCTGCTGTTTCTTGCTCTGTATATCGCCTCCAACCAGCCCTTTCCTTCGATGGATGGTTCAAAAATATTCAGCTTTCCAAATTTTCTCCCCTTTCTTTCCAAAATCACCAACCCTGAATCGCCGAATCTTTGCTTGCCCGATTCGCCGCTCTCTGTTTTAGGTTATTTTCTTCCTCTAATTAGATCAATAACTTTGATTCTCTGATTCTTACATTGACGGCTCAGCAACAAACTTTCTAAAATTGAATTAATGTGTGGCGAATAATCGCTGGTAATATGGCGATCGTGTGGCGAATAATCGCTGGTTTGCCATTACCTGTTTTAAATACGTATTCTGCACACTTAAACAAAACTCATCAAATACTTTCACACACTTGAGAATAAACTTATCAAATCAAGTGTAAAAAGTATAAATAAGTGTATAAAATACACACTTATCACACCCCCAAACTTGAATGAAAGCTTGTCCTCAAGCGAACAAAATATAACTCAGTTAACACAGAGATAATCTCGATCAAATATAAAATGCTCAATGTAATATAATGGTAAAACAATCTGAATCAAGGCTTCGGTAATTTGTCTCTGCTAGAAAAACTCATACTAAAAACACCAAGTTTAACACTTTGTAAAAGAAATAATTCATAGTAGCGCATTGACAAAAGTTTACAGAGAAATCTTCGTGTGTGTGTGCGTTCATTCTCATTCTCTTCTAATTGTTGGTTCAACTAATGTAGCTACAGGTAAGGACATCATTCTCATTTCACTCGGTTTCACTCCATTCACTCGAATCGTTCACCAGCTTTGCTCACCATCCAACTAATAGTAAATATCCATAAATCAAAACAAAAGTCATTAGGTCTTTACAAGCTTGTAATGAAAGGCCGGGTTGTAAGGTAGGAATTATATGAATTCAAGCGAATATTTAGAGCACCACTCATTTCTCCTTATTTCATCCAATCAAAAATTTCTTCCATTCACTTACTCACTTGTTGAACTCACTCAAACTTTCTTCTAATCGCTCACCCCCAAACTTACTTCACTCAATATCACCCACTTTAACTCCTTTGTCATTGTTACAACACAATATCAATACAAACCTAATAATTGCATAAAATAAAATAATATTGAAAGCTGAATTGTTCAAACTTGCTTTTTCTTTCTTTTTCTTTTTCTTCTTCTTTTTTTTTTTTTTTTTTTTCAATTGACACATAACATAAATACAACGAATTAATGCTGCAAAAAGAAACAAATGACAAAGGAGTTGCTATTGAATTTCACCAGCTCTTTTTTTTTTTCAACTCTCCCCTAATTAGATCAATATCCCTGTGCTCATTTAATAGGGTAGGAAAAATATATATAAGGCTGGTCTGATTTCAGGTGACAAATGAATGGTAAATAATAGGTTCAAAAGGGTAACTATGGGTGTCATTAAATGACACAACAAGGTAGGCTCAGAAAGCTCAAACGGTTCAAAGAGGGCCTAAATCATTCTTTTGTTTCAGAAAAATGTCAATTCACATTCGAGGATAATGAGCAAAACCAAGAAAGATTCGCCTTCACAGTATTCTCGTTCTCACACATTTGACTGGAGTTACACTCCCTTACCCTGTTTATTCTCGTTCACTCCCTCACTGTGTTTGGGTTTCACTCTTAGTAGACTACACAAATATTACCAATAAATAGAATCAAACAAGAATAAAACGTGCTCAGATTTTTGAAGATAACTCTGTAAGCTCTAATCAATACAAACTAAAATAAATCGCTCTTTTACTCAGCATTTCTCAAGGAATTAAAGCATGAATCAATCATTTAAATCATCATCGACACCTCAACCAAGATTTCATATTGCAATACCAAAATATATCAAAGTGCTAAGATACGCTAAAATCACCCCCAAACTTAAAATAGACATTGTCCTCAATGTATAAAAATATAGGGTAAAAGTCGCGTACCTCATAATGTCTTGAGCTGGTTGTGGAGTTTCGGTCGAAGGAGTAATCGAGCAGAAAAGCTTTTTGTTTTTTTTTTTTTTTTTTTTGTTTAAATAATATAAAGTACTAATAACACAGTAAAATAAAGAAATGCAAAATAAAATAAAAAATTGCAAACGTAAAATTCAAAAAAGAAAATAAAAATAAAGAAATAAAAATAAAGGAAAAGAAAGAAGAAAATAAAATAAAAATAAAATAAAATAAAGAAAACTTTATTAATAATAAAGTCCCACGTGAGACAATTTTTTTTTAATTAAGTAAATAAAATAAAATAAAATAAAATGATAAAACGATAAAAAGAATTTAAGATAACTGAATCGGACCCTATTTAAAAGAAGAAAAATAATAAAATTAAAGCAGAGAAATAAATAAAAAGAAAATAAAGTAAGAAACTAAATAAAACTAAAAATAACAGTAAGAGAATTTTTTTTTAATTAAGTAAATAAAATAAAAATAAAATAAAAATAAAATAAAAATAAAATAAAAATAAAATAAAATAAAAATAAAATAAAAATAAAATAAAATAAAAATAAAATAAAATAAAATAAAAATAAAATAAAATAAAATAAAAATAAAATAAAATAAAATAAAAATAAAATAAAATAAAAATAAAATAAAATAAAATAAAAATAAAGTAAAATAAAATACAAATCAAAATAAAATAAAATAAAAATAAAGTAAAATAAAATACAAATCAAAATAAAATAAAATAAAAATAAAATGAAGAAATTATTATTATTATTATCTTAACATGAAATAAATAAAATAAAAATAAAATAAAAATAAAATAAAATAAAAATAAAATAAAATAAAATAAAATAAAATAAAAATAAAATAAAATAAAATAAAATAAAAATAAAATAAAATAAAAATAAAATAAAATAAAATAAAAATAAAATAAAAATAAAATAAAATAAAATAAAAAAGGAAACGAATGAACAGGAAAACGAAACTACAACTAAGTAAGACGAAAATGAAAATAACAAAAACAAAAATAATAGAAATAAAAATAAAGAAAAATGAATAAAAGAAAATTAATAACTAATGGGTTACCTCCCACCAAGTGCGTGTTTTAACGTCGTCAGCTTGACGATATGCTGCATCCTAATTAATTGAGAAGGAGAACAGACTTTGCACTTTCGAATACACCCCCCCAATACGGTTTTAATCTTTGACCATTAACCTTGAAAGTAGATTGATCGTCACCTTGAATTTCAACAGCTCCATGAGGGAACACTTGAATAACCGTGAATGGACCGGACCACCGTGATTTGAGTTTTCCAGGAAATAACCGAAGACGAGAATTGAATAATAACACTTGCTGGCCTGGGATGAATTCTTTCAATACAATATGTTTATCGTGCCACGCCTTAGTCTTTTCTTTATAAATTCGCGAATTCTCATAAGCTTCTCGTCGAAATTCATCAAGCTCGTTTAACTGCAATAGTCTAGCTTCGCCAGCTGCTGGGAACTCCATATTAATCTTTTTAATAGCCCATAAAGCTCGATGCTCCAATTCCACCGGAAGATGACAGGCTTTACCAAAAACCAACCGGTATGGCGACATACCTAATGGTGTTTTAAAAGCTGTTCGATAAGCCCAAAGAGAATCATCTAACTTACGGGACCAATCTTTGCGAGAAGAGCTGACCGTCTTTTCTAAAATTTGCTTGATTTCTCGATTTGAAACCTCAGTTTGGCCATTAGATTGCGGATGATAACTGAGGGCCTTGCGATGCTTGACACCATATTTCAACAATAATGCCTCAAATTGCTTATTACAAAAGTGCGTACCTTCATCACTAATAATAGCCCGAGGAGTACCGAACCTTGTAAAAATGTTTTTGCGAAGAAAATTTAGCACCACCTTTCCGTCATTAGTAGGAGTAGCTGTGGCTTCCACCCATTTCGAGACATAATCGACAGCTAAGAGAATATACTTATGATTGAAGGAGGTAGGAAACGGACCCATGAAATCGATTCCCCAAACATCAAATAATTCGACCTCTAGAATATTAGTCAATGGCATCTCATCGCGGCGTGAAATATTACCGGTACGTTGGCAACGGTCACATGATAGAGCAAATAAGTGCGCATCTCTGAAAAGTGTAGGCCAAAAGAAACCACATTGTAATACTTTTGCTGCTGTTCTCTTACCACCGAAATGACCCCCACACTCTAGTGAATGACAATGCAGTAATATATCGTGCACTTCGTCTTCCGGAATACATCGCCGTATAATCTGATCCGCACAATGCTTGTAAAGGAATGGATCCTCCCAATAGTATCGCTTAGCATCAGCAAAAAATTTCTTTCGTTTGTGAGCGGACGGCTCTATGGGTAGCACACCACTAGCCAGAAAATTAGCAATATCTGCATACCATGGTGTATTGTCAATACTAAATAGTTGCTCATCCGGAAAAGTATCGACTATAGGGACTCCATCTTCCTTTACGTGTTCTCGAGGTTCAAGTCTTGATAAGTGATCTGCCACTAGATTTTCTGTACCTTTTTTATCTCTGATTTCCAAATTGAACTCTTGGAGTAGTAGAACCCAACGAATGAGGCGAGGCTTTGCATCTTTCTTAACCATAAGGTATTTGATGGCGGAATGATCAGTGAAAACTATTACCTTATTGCCAATAAGATAAGAACGAAATTTATCGAAGGCGAATACAACTGCAAGTAGTTCTTTTTCGGTGGTAGCATAATTCAACTGAGCGTCATTAAGAACTCGGCTTGCATAGTAAATTGTGCGAAATGTCTTATCCTTGCGTTGCCCTAATACTGCGCCAATTGCAAAATCACTAGCATCACTCATAACTTCAAATGGGAGGTCCCAATCTGGTGCTACAACAATAGGTGCAGAGGTGAGCTTCTCTTTTAATAGATTGAAGGCGACTAAACATGCGTCATCAAAGTGGAACTCCACCCCTTTTTCCAGCAAATTACATAATGGCTTGGTGATCTTGCTGAAATCTTGGATGAAGCGTCGATAAAAGCCGGCGTGTCCCAAGAAACTCCTTACGCCCTTAACTGATATAGGTGGCGGTAACTTCTCAATCGTATCAATCTTGGCGCGATCCACTTCTATCCCCTTGGATGATACCCGATGGCCTAATACAATACCTTCACGTACCATGAAATGACATTTTTCCCAATTCAATACCAAATTTGTCTCGACACATCGTTGAAGCACCATATTCAGATTCTCCAAACAACTATCAAAAGAAGATCCAAAAACAGAGAAATCATCCATAAATACCTCAATAATGCGTTCGACCATATCAGAAAATATTGCTATCATGCATCGTTGAAAGGTGGCCGGAGCGTTACAAAGACCGAATGGCATTCTTCGAAAGGCAAAGGTGCCGTAAGGGCAAGTAAATGTAGTCTTCTCTTGGTCTTCAGGAGCTATGGCAATTTGATTGTACCCGGAATAACCATCAAGAAAACAATAAAAATCATGCCCTGCGAGTCGGTCAAGCATCTGATCAATAAACGGAAGCGGGAAGTGATCTTTCCTAGTCGCCTTGTTTAATTTCCTGTAATCCATGCATATGCGCCAACCGGTAACAGTGCGAGTAGGAATGAGCTCATTATTTTCATTTTTCACAACTGTCATACCTCCTTTTTTTGGTACAACTTGAACAGGGCTAACCCATGAACTGTCAGAAATAGGGTATATCACACCAGCATCTAACCACTTTAATATTTCTTTGCGTACTACTTCTTTCATGGTAGGGTTAAGACGTCGTTGGTGTTCCACGGATGGTTTGTGATCTTCCTCCATAAGAATTCTGTGCATACAAAAAGATGAGCTTATTCCCTTTAAATCTGCTAAGGTCCATCCAATTGCTGATTTGAACTTTCAGGAGTACTCGAAGTAATTTCTCTTCTTCTTCTTTAGATAAATCAGCAGCAATGATTACTGGTAGTGAAGATGGGGCCTGTAAATATGCATATTTTAAGTGGGCCGGTAGTGTCTTTAGCTCTAACACCGGTGGTTGCTCAATGGATGGTAAAGTGCGTGATGGGCCTTCTCCTAAATTTTCATAATATTTTCTCTTATTCGGCTCATAAGAGTTCATCCACATAGCATAATCAAGTGCTACCTTGTCCGCTTCCAGAGAATCATTCTGCTCAAAAATACATGCTGCTAACGGATCTGCTGGTAGACATGCAATTTCATCTATTATGGACCCGGTAGCTTCAACACGAAAAACATCACTGCTATCATCTGGAAATTTCATAGCTTTGAAGACATTAAATTTTACTTCTTCATCTTGCACCCTCAGACTTAATTCACCTTTTTGCACGTCAATAAGGGCACGACCCGTAGCAAGGAATGGTCGACCCAAAATAATAGGCACATCTCGATCTTCTTCCATATCAAGCACAATAAAATCAGCTGGGAATATAAATTTATCAACTTTGACGAGCACATCTTCAATAATGCCTCTCGGGTGTTTAAGAGAGCGATCGGCCATCAATAATGTAACCCCTGTTGGCTTTGCTTCACCTAGATTGAGTTTCCTGAAAATAGACAAAGGCATCAAATTAATGCTCGCCCCTAGATCGCATAGAGCCCTAGTAAAAACAGAATTGCCAATCTCGCAAGGCACAGTAAAACTTCCCGGGTCTTTTAATTTCTGAGGTAACTTTTTCTGAATAATAGCACTGCATTCTTCTGTAAGAGCAATAATGCCACATTCCTCTATTTTGCGCTTGTGGGAAAGAATATCCTTCATAAATTTAGCATAGCTCGGCATTTGTTCCAGTGCCTCGGCAAACGAAATATTAATGTGGAGCTTCTTGAAGACATCAAGGAATTGAGAAAATTGTTTGTCGAGCTTCACATTTTTCAATCGTTGAGGAAACGGCACTGGAAGTGATGGTTGAACTGGTGGTGACTTTTGAACTGTTTCTGCACTGGACTCCTCACTGACCACTGTAGGCATATTTTTCTCTTTGTGTACTGGTTCAATAATTGTTCCCTTTCGAGTGGTGATGGCATGACAATGATCTTTTGGATTCACCTCTGTGTTACTTGGTAAAGAGCCTTGAGGTCTCCCATTATTGATACTTGCGAATTGACCAAGTTGATTTTCCAGACTGCGAATTTGGGCTGATTGATTTTGCATTGCAGTACGAGTCTCATTCATAAACTGCATAAGGACTGATTCAAGATCATTTGTCTTGTCAACTTGTTGAGATGGACCGGATTGAGATGCTTGAGGTGGCTGCATAGCATTTTGAGAATTCCTCCATGAAAAATTTGGGTGTTGACGCCAACCTGGATTGTAAGTATTAGAATTTTGATTTCCTTGACGATTGTAGTTGCCCATATAGTTGGCTTGCTCTGCTGTTGCATTCGACATAGGATTACCCTCTTGACATTCTTCACTTAAGTGCGGCCCTTGACACCACTGACAACTAGCTTTAGATGTTCTCCCAACACTTGCTGCCAAATGAGATTCCTGTAATTGCTTGGTCAATGAGGCAACCTGTAGAGTTAGAGCTTTCATAGCCTCGAGTTCTGGAGTACCCGATGTGCGCCTCATAATCGATCGCTCCACTGGACACTGGTCATTGTTAAGTGCTAATTCCTCTAATAATTCATAAGCGGCGTCTTCTGTTTTTCTCATTAAAGCACCGCCTGCTGCAGCATTGACCAGAGTCTTAGTAGAGGCTGATAATCCCATATAAAAAGTCTGAATATGCATCCACATTGGTAGACCATGATTGGGACACTTTCTCAACATCTCCTTGAAACGAGCCCACGCCTCATATAATGTCTCCCCATCGAACTGAGTAAAATTAATTATATCATTGCGAAGTCTAGCTGTCTTCTCGAATGGAAAGAATTTGGAAAGGAATTTCTGGCATAAATCTTCCCAAGTAGTAATAGAATTAGCGGGCAAAGAGTTAAGCCAGTTCTTCGCATGATCTCGTAATGAAAATGGAAATAGCCGAAGTCTCAATGCATCATCCCCCACATTGTGAAATTTGAAAGTGTCGCATACCTCTAAGAAATTTGCAATATGATCCTTGGGGTCTTCTGAAGGTAATCCACTGAATTGAGATTGTTGAATCATATGCAGGGTGCCCGGCTTAATTTCAAAATTAGCATTGATGGCCGGTCTGCGAATAGCTGAATGTACACCGGAGACAGTAGGTATAACATAATCAAGTAAGGTACGGTGCTCGACATTATTGTCCCTGACATTATTTTCCCTGTTATCTCCCATGATGGCGCGTGCTTGTTGAATAACTTTTCTTCTCGCTTTACGATTTTGTCGACACGTACGTTCGATTTCAAGATTAAGCGGGAGAATATTGGCGTCTCCTTCCTTACGCATACACCTGAGAGTGACACAAAAATAAAAAATTAAAATAAATAAAATTCAAAATAAAACTAAAAATAATTAATTCGATACCAATAATTAAGTCCCCGGCAACGGCGCTAAAAACTTGTTGTGCAAAATATTTCGCAAGTGTACGAGTCGCAACAAGTAATACAGTGATAAAATAGAGTGTCGAACCCACGAGGACTTGTAATTAATAATCGAAATAACTAATTTTAATTCTAAATTGAACACATGTTTTTATGATTTTTAATAATTGCAATTAAAATAAACAACTAAAATAATTAAAACAATAAAAATAAACTAAATTAAAATAGCAAAACAAATAAACTGAGATTAAGTCAAATTAATAAAAGCCTAGGTACTACGATTTCACCAAGACAATATTTATTTCAGTCCTTCGCAATTATATTCATAAATATTCTTCCTATGTTGATGATCGATTTCACTAAATTCTAGTACAATCTCTCTCGAGCATTGCGTAGTTTATCTGATTAATGGGTTATCACTTCTCAGTCTCAAATCCTGCATTAATCAAATACAAATAAATCAAGAAATCATAGTGATCACACAAATACCGTAACTATCTCTAGCCTACGTATATTCATGACATTAATTTCAGTGCTCGGTTATTTATCACCTCTCGGTCTCAAAACACCCCAAAAATCAAGTAAAGATTGGCCAGAAATTTACAGGCTTTAAGAACAGAAATTAAATGCGTCAACAATATTGGAAGGAATAATCAATAAATATAATTAAACGAAGAACATAAAATAAACGTAGTCTGGCTACATCGTAGCCCCTAGCTGAAAAGGTTAGTTCATGATAAATAAATTAAAAACAACAAAAATAGAATTTTGCATAATCAATTAATAGAAATAAAAAGAAAAGAAAAAGTATTCTGTAAAAATTTGCTTCTCTGCCAAAAATCGCCTGTTCTCTTTCGCTGAATGATTTCTCTCTAAAATTTCCGAATCGCTGAATCGTTGCCTGAATCCTGCTCTCGCCAGAATCGCCGAATCGCCCAAGGCCGAGAGCTCTGTCCAAGTCGCCGAACCAGAATCGCCGGATTGTGTCTCTGCCGAAGCTCGCCGGATCCTCGCTCGCCAGAGAATGCCCAGCGCCGAAGCTTTTCTCTGTAAATCGCCCAAATCGCCGAAGCTCCCTCCTCGGCCAAAGCTTTCTCCTTGGCCGAAACTCTCTAAGTCGCCGCGCAGAATCGCTCTTGCTGCCCGCCGAATGATTTCAAAATCGCTCCAAACCGAATCGCCGAATCCCCTTAAAATCGCAGCCTCTGCTGCTGTTTCTTGCTCTGTATATCGCCTCCAACCAGCCCTTTCCTTCGATGGATGGTTCAAAAATATTCAGCTTTCCAAATTTTCTCCCCTTTCTTTCCAAAATCACCAACCCTGAATCGCCGAATCTTTGCTTGCCCGATTCGCCGCTCTCTGTTTTAGGTTATTTTCTTCCTCTAATTAGATCAATAACTTTGATTCTCTGATTCTTACATTGACGGCTCAGCAACAAACTTTCTAAAATTGAATTAATGTGTGGCGAATAATCGCTGGTAATATGGCGATCGTGTGGCGAATAATCGCTGGTTTGCCATTACCTGTTTTAAATACGTATTCTGCACACTTAAACAAAACTCATCAAATACTTTCACACACTTGAGAATAAACTTATCAAATCAAGTGTAAAAAGTATAAATAAGTGTATAAAATACACACTTATCACGACATTAATTGCTTGAACCGGTATCTGCAGAAGTAATATTATAACGCTGAACCGCCATCGGTATATGTTACTTTGATCGGTAGATGTAGTTTAAATCGGTAGATGTAGCTTTAAACGTCATCGGCAGAAGTATTCTTTTGTCGTGTAGCTATCGGATGATGTACTCTTTAAAATACTCCGCCTCTTTGACCGACTTCGTTTTTGTCGTTTAGCAATCGGTGGATGTAATTCTTTGAACGACTCTGCTTTTGTCGTTTAGCTACCGGTGGATGTAATTCTTTGGACGTCTCCACTTTTGTTGTTTTGTTGGCGGTGTATGTCTACTTTTCTTCTTCAATCGGTAGATGTACATTTTGTCGTTTTCTTATCGGTTGAAGTCCTCTTTTCGAGTAGATGTACATTTTTTTTATCAATTTTCAGCCCTGTTTTATTATTCAGCCCTGTACACTTAACCACATTTGTTAGACTACTAAAATACCCTTTCCAAGGGCATTTCCAACCGATTAAATTCATATGCATAACTCATTATTCTCATATATTAAACATAATCAAATTACATTCCTGAACATACAAACACATCATCAAAAACATATTTAGGCTTAAATACTCTATAAGTCAACAGTTGCCACCCACATGTGTACCTGTAATTTCTTACCTTTAAATGAGGGTTCTCCTTTGGGTCAAGGCTTACTTTGGGCTCAATTTGTTGAAGTGCTTTTTCCTTTGTTGAATAATTCTTCAACTCATCATCCACCACATTTATCTAATCCTAATCACACAATCTAATGCATGATGCAAATATAATAATCCATACAGTAAAGGCTAATGTATGCCAAATAAGTTCAAAAAATAAAATTACACATTTAGAGGGTCGGGAAGACAAATTTCCATAGGCCATTTGGTGATTCCTTCCAAGTGCTCCATGTGCATTCCTTCCACATAGTTATACCTACAAAAAAAGAACATGTAATAAGTAGAGAGATTATATAAAGTTTGAGATTTTGCCAAATTTCTTTTTGAATGCAACCCGAGGCATGTCAACTATCCATTGAATCAAACTCTTTTAGCAACCGAACAACATGGCCGTGTGAACTATATAAAAACAGAACCGGCGACACATAGTATCAAAACCGATTTTTCACCAATTCCCACCACTTCTCTCACCTAACCACCTAAACAACCTCAACTAATCTATCTAAAATTTAAATCATCAAAAGTGCAAAGAAAACCAAAATCTCGTGCTTCACCATTAGGGTTACCCAAACTTCATCAAAACTCAATCGCAACTCCACTACAACACCAAAAATATTCATTTAGATGCATCATTAACAAAACCCATTAAAACTTACCACAAAACCTTGCTAATCTTCACCAAAAAGGAGCTTGCAATTCTGAAATGGAGGCCTTAAGGTTCTGAAGAAATATCAAGGGAGAAGAGTGGAGAAGAAGACACAAAGGTGTCTTTTTATCCTAAACCCTCCAATATTTAATTCTCTACTTTTTTCTCTTTTCATTTCAACCTCATAAAAAACCAATTTTATAAATTAACCACTCCTTTTTTCCTTCACCTCACCGACGTGGAAGACATCCTCCTCTTCCATTTCTTTTTCTATAAATTTCCATTCTATTAAGTTAAAACATTAATTACACCAATACACTACCTAAGTAATTTAGGTTTCACTACAAATTTTCACTTTCTAACTTTCAATACTTTGGGTAATATTCTAGGACAATTGTTATGCTTCCACAATATATTTCAAATTCCACTTTCCACTCAAAAGCTTAGGAGAACTCTAGGATTAACGTTAAGCTCCCATAACACATCTAATCTAAGGCTACACTCATATAGGGCATTCCCGAGTGTTACAATCCACCCTCCTTAAAAAAAATTTGTCCTCAAAATTTGCGTACCTGAAAAGCTCAGGATAGCGCTCCATCAAATCCTGCTGCCTTTCCCACGTCGTCTCCTCAACATTGTGGTTACGCCACAGCACCTTTACCAGTGGAATATCCTTGTTGCGTAACATCTTCACGGCATAATCCAAGATCTCCACTGGTTTCTCCTAGTAAGATAGCGTAGACTGCACCTCAATATCCTGCTGCACCACGACGTGTGATGGATCTCTTAGGTACTTCCTCAACATCGAGACAAGGAAAACATTGTGCACTCCCTCCATCGAAATTGGCAACTCCAACTGGTATGCCGTCTTCCCAACTCTCTTAGTGATCGGGAACAGTCCAACGTACCTCAGATTTAACTTTTCTCTATTCTCAAATCTCATTACTCCCTTAAACGGCGAGATTTTCAAAAAAAAACTTCATCTTCTACCTCGAACTCTAATCTCGCCTTCTTCCATCGGCATAGCTCTTTTGTCGACTCTGAGCTGTCAAAATACACTGCCGAATAAATTTGATTTTGTCAGTTGTCTGCCGCACAATCTCAGGTCCAATCAAATTGACTTCCCCGACTTCATCCTAATAAAGCGGTGATCTGCATTTCCTCCCATATAAAGCCTCGTATGAAGCCATACCAATTGTATCCTGATAACTGTTATTATACGAGAACTCTACCAAAGGAAAATATTTGCTCCAAGAACCCTGAAACTCCAGTACACAGACTCGAAGCATATCCTCTAAAATCTGAATAGTCCGTTCAGATTGTCCGTCCGTCTGAGAATGAAATGTTGTACTGAAATCCAGCCGAGTTCCCATTGCCTTATGCAGACTTTTCCAAAACTTAAATGTGAACCTCAGGTCTCTGTCCGATACAATAGAAGTCGGTACACAGTGCAACCGTAATATCTGCTGAATATACAGCTTAGCAAACTGATCCATGTTGAAAGTCATCTTTACCGGCAGAAAATGGGCTGATTTAGTTAAACGATCCACAATCACCCATATACCATCATATTCTCTCGTCGTTCAGAGTAGCCCGACAATGAAATCCATCGAGATTTGGTCTCACTTCCACTTTGGAACCAGAAATGGTTGTAACTTCCTCGCAGGTCTCTGGTGTTCTGCTTTTACTTGCTGAAAGACCAAGCATGTTTCTACATAATCCGGTATAGACTTCTTCATGCTAGGCCACCAATAATATTGCTTGATATCTCTGTACATTTTAGTACTAACAAGATGAACAGAAAATCTGGAAGAATGCGCTTCTGCCAAAATCTCATTCCGAAGTCGCTAACTGTTTGGAACATACCACCGATTCCGGAACTTCAGAATTCCATCTTCTGAGTAGCTAAACTCGGTTCTTTCATCAGACAACATACTCAGCTTAAACTTATTGCACTCGAAATCTTCTTGCTGAGCTTCTCTAATCTTTTCCAAAATGGTAGAATTCAGAGATAAAGCTGATAAAACCGCTATAACATTTGAAACCAGCTCTAAATCAAACCTTTGAATCTCAGTACTTAACGTCTTTGGCATCTCGGCCTCTAAAGCTGAAACTGAAGTCGATACTCGACTCAACGCATCTGCTACAACATTGGCCTTATCGGGGTGGTACTTGATCTCCAGATCGTAGTCCTTAACGAACTCTAACCACTGCTGCTGCCTCATATTCAACTCTTTTTGAGTGAAGATATACTTCAGACTTTGGTGATCTAAATATATCTCATACTGTTGACCATACAAATAATGCCTCCAGATCTTCAGAGCAAAGACCACTGCTGCTAATTCCAAATCACGGGTTGGATAATTCTTCTCATAAGAATTTAATTGCCTGGAAGCATAGGCAATCACTTTATCCTTCTGCATCAACACACAACCCAACTAGATCTGAGAGGCATCGCAGTAAATGCTAAATTTCTCCTTTGCTACTGGCAATGTCAATACTGGAGTTGTAGTCAATTTATGCTTCAGCATCTAGAAACTAAGCTCACAATCTTCTGGCCATTCATACTTGACATCTTTCCTTGTCGGCCGAGTCAGGGGTGCTGCTATCTTAGAAAAACCTTCAATAAACTTCATGTAATAGCCGGCTAACCCCAGAAAACTTCGAATCTCACTGACATTCATCGGCTGAGGCCATTCTCTAATCGACTGAATCTTGGCTGGATCCACCGATATTCCTCCACTAGAAATGACATGTCCAAGGAAATGCACCCTATCCAACCAAAATTCACACTTTGAGAACTTTGCATATAGCTGATGCCGCTTCAAAGTCTCCAGAACTATCTTCAGATGCTTCTTGTGCTCGTCTTTATCATGTGATTATACCAGCATATCATCGATAAACATAATAAAAAATTTATCGAGATACTCTCGAAATACTCGATTCATCAGGTCTATGAACGCAGTTGGAGCATTTGTCAATACGAATGACATAACTAAAAATTCATAATGTTCGTATCTCGTCCGGAAAGCTGTTTTCAAGATATCTTGCGATCTGACCTTCAACTGATAATACCCTGATCTCAAATCAATTTTCGAGAAAATTCGGGCTCCTTGGAGTTGATCGAACAGACCATCAATCCTCGATAAAGGATACTTGTTCTTAATAGTCTGCTTATTCAACTCCCGATAGTCAATACACATTCGAAGTGACCCATCTTTCTTCTTCACAAATAGAACAAGCACTCCCCATGGTGAAAAACTAGGGCGTATGAACCCCTCATCAACTAGTTCTTCCAGTTGTTTCTTTAGTTCCTTTATTCAAGCGGAGCCAACCTATAAGGATTCTTCGACACCAGCTTTGCTCTAGGATAGATGTCAATCACAAACTCGATTTCTCGATCCGGAGGTAGACCAGGCAAATCATCCAAAAATACCTCAGGAAAATCACGAACCACTAAAATATCCTGAGGTTTAGCTTCTACTTGAAGTTGAAAATCAACTATAGTTGCAAGAAAATAAACAAACTCACCCATTAAAGATTTCCGAGCATCCATGGGCGCCATTACTGAAAGTTTCTTTACATTCCTCAAAGACTGAGTGAAAGCTTCTCACCGTTCGGAGGATAGAAGTTAACAGTCCCAGCTCTGCAGTCAATTGTAGTATGGTGCCAGAACAACCAGTCCATACCGAGTATCACATCATACCCGGTTATCCTCATCACAATTAAAGTAGCTAGTAGTTTCTTTATTCCGACCGATATCATACCATCCTGCACCACTTGATCAGAATGTAGGCACTCACCGGATGGTAGCTTCACATCATACATACACCCAGCTGGCTTCACTTCCAAGTTCACTTTTACCACAAAAGTCGTTGCTACAAATGAATGTGATGCACCCGAATCTATCAATGTAAATGCTGGCACTGAATTGACAAGTATAGTACCCGAGATCACGGCATATCTATCCTCACCATCTGGCTCGATCATGGCGAATATTCTGGGTGTAGCCTTAGCTCGACCCTTTTTCGATGTAGGGCAATCTGTGGCTATTGACTAGGTTGGGTGCACTTGAAGCACATGGTCATCTTCAGCTTTGGGCAGTCTTGGGAAAGATGACCAGCTTCGAAACAATTGTAATATTTGCCTGCGTACTAACCACACTCTCCAGGATGGGATTTCAAGCATTTTGGACATTGCAAAAACTTTCCCCTCTGTTGCTGTTGTGGTTTCTTTTCTCCTCTCTGATCACTCAGGTTTCCTCCTGGCCTCTTAGTTCTGCGAGACTGTGAAGAAGATCCGCCTTGGCTCATCTGCGGTGTAATTTCTTTGAACATTCTTCTCGGGGCTTCAATTGGTGTAATACACTTCAAGTCCGCCTCTTCTACTTCTAGCGCTTTAGCCACAACTCTTGTATACGGTACCCCTTCAATCCTAAAATTTTTTACTAACTTACATATCTCCGGCTTTAATCCCTGCACAAACTGTAACTTTATCTTCCTCCTTACTCACCAAATGTCTTGCAAATTGGGAAAGTGACTCGAACTGCTTGATATACTCCCCCACTGATCCGGTCTGTTTTAACTGCAAGAACTTCAGTCTCTTAGCAGCTTGGACTGTCCGATTGTAGTACTTGTCGTAAAATAAATCTTTGAATTCTTTCCAAGTCAAACCTTGAGCGCCGGTAGTAGCCTCAACCATCTCCCATCAGCTTTGAGCATCATTGGCCAAATGAAACATCGCACACTTCACTTTGTTTCTTTCCTCCACATCGGCATACTTAAACATATTCTCAATTGTATAAATCCATCATTCAGCAGTTGTCGGATCCGTTAATTGACCTTCAAATGACGAAGGCTTCAGCCCTCTGAAGACTTTCTCCACCACTAGAACCTGTTCCTAGACTCCCTTGCCCTCCCTGGTTCATTAGTGCCCCCAACAGTTGAGACTGTATATTGACTAAATCCCTGAATTGCCTGTTTGATTCTTCCAGTTCATCCCTCGGCTATTCATCTCTCGGCTGTCTAAGGTTTCTCAGCATTTTTCTATTCCTAAACAATGTTAAAGAAATCGAGTCTTAGTTAATAAAATAACTAAAATTAAAAGAAATACTTACAATCGGTGAAGCACGTTGCATGACAGCCGACATTGTCGGGTAATTCTTTGAACGACTTGACCATTTGGCTTTGTTACCAACTTGTAACACCCCTCGAACCCACCCCGGCTCGGTGCGTTACTTTGTACATCATTCCCACATTTAAAACGACATTAAAATAATTTTTGATAAAATTTTGACTTCAATTTTCAGATTTTTTTGAACTCTCGAAAGCGGATGGAGAACGTGTGTAAAATATGTACAAAATATGTCTGAAAAAGTAGGGTTAAAACAAATTTGAAAATCGAAAAAAAAAAATAAATTCAAACTCGGTATTCACTCAGCCGATCTATCGGCAACTTCCTCTGTTGTTGAACCAAACAACCACGAACTCATGCCGATCAACATCTGCCGAATCAGCATCTGTCGAAATCAACATCTGCTGAATCAACATCTGTCGAAATCAACATCATCCGATTTCAACATCTGCTGAAATCAACATTGTCCGATTTCAACATATGTCGAAATCAAACATTGTCCGATTTCAACATCTGCTGAAATCAAACATTGTCCGATCTATATCGATCGACATCTGCCGAATTAACATCGACGGATCTACATCTTCCGAATCAACATCGACCGATCTATATCGATCAACATCTGTCGAATTAACATCGACAGATCTACATCATCCGATTTTCTGACTAATCTGTTGACATTTCCACCCCCAACTTCGACCGATTTTCGCCCTAATCGGTCGACATATCCACACCAACTTCGACCGATTTTTCCTTTTCTAATTATCTTCACTTCATCAACATTTCACCTAAAAACTCTCTCAACTCATCTTTCGATATTTTTAACTTCTAGAAACATTAAAACCCCTAAAACCCGACTCGCACACATAAACAAAACGTAAAAGTTTGTGAAAACTAACCTTGTTTCTTAAAGAAAACTCGGGCAGAATAACAGTTAGTTGTTTAAAACTCAAAAATCCTGAAACCAACATTTACAACAACTCCCAAAATAATATTTAAAAGAGTTATATACCATCATCATTTACATAACCAAAATCCCAACAAAATTACCCACTACCACAGCTCCCGGCTACATCATGGTCAAGACGCCCCGACAAATACCCGCACCGGCATTCATCATGCATCGCCGGCTGCGTCCTAATCCTGGGCACTCTCATCAAGCTCATCTGAAATCTCGTCTTCACTTACATCATAGAACACAAAACGTAAGTCTCATGCTTAACAAGTAAGGTTTAAGGAATGGAACCAAAATACCATGCAGACTCAAACCCTAACCACGCAGTTTCTAACTCTCGGTTGTGTTCATTTCATCTTCATTGCATTGATATTTCTATAAGCCATGTGGATCAATTAGACATGCATCCTATAACTGTCTAGCACGGCCACTCCTTGACCCAACCGAGTAAGACCGGATAGCACACATCCCATAACTGTCTAGGTTGGCCATACACGATCTGCTCCCACATCGATCGTAGAATCCTATAACTGTCTAGATGTTCTACTCATGACACATTACGTAAATTTAGCCATACATCTCTCGTAGAAGCCCTCTTGGGGTGCTACACCCCAGCACTCATTCTCGACGAGGCGGTTCTACTCGAGACCCATTTGCATATATTTTTATCTTCTTACGTTTCATACTCACAACTCAACACATGTTAAAGCTCGTATTTCGTAGATTGAAAACAATGATGCATGATGCATGACAAATCAAATGCTCAAACTTGAAACAAAGCAAACAACCAACAAGTAATCCTAACCGTTCCATAGTGTAGGCCCAAAGGCAAAAGATACTCCACTACTTACCTGATTCCTTCGCACGTATTCAGTTACTTCGTTTACGCTAACTGTTCATTCGTCAACCTAACAATTATAGGGAAAACTCACTTAGTAATCATACCACTAAAATTGACATTTATTCTATTTCTATCAAAAACTAGCTAACCCTAAGCATCCAAACTCTAAAATCCCGATTTTCCCACATTTTAAATGTCCAAACTTCAATCGGCCATAACTTACTCATTTTTCAACAGATTTGAATGTTCCACCTCAATCCGTAAACCTCTACATATCTACTATCCATTGAATCAAACCCTTTTAGCAACCGAACAACATGGCCGCACGAACTATACGAAAATAGAACTGGCAACTCATATTATCAAAATCGATTTTTCATCAATTCCCATCAGTTCTCTCACCTAACCATCTACACAACCTCAACCAATCTATCTAAAGTTTAAATCATCAAAAGTACGAAGAAAACTAACAAAGGAAACCAAAATCTCGTGCCTCACCATTAGGGTTATCCAAACTTCATCAAAACTCAATCACAACCCCACTACAACACCAAAAATCTTCATTTAGATGCATCATTAGCAAAACTCATTAAAACTTGCCACAAAACCTTGCTAATCTTCACCAAAAAGAAGCTTGGAATTCCGAAATGGAGGCCTTGAGGTTCTAAAGAAATATCAAAGGAGAAAAATGGAGAAGAAGACACAAAGGTGTCTTTTTATCCTAAACACTCCAACATTGAATTCTCCACTTTTTCTTCTTTTCATTTTAACCTCATAAAAAAACCAATTTTATAAATTAACCACTCCCTTTTTCCTTCACCTCACCAACGTGGAAGACATCCTCCTATTCCATTTCTTTTTCTATAAATTTCCAGTCTATTAAGTTAAAACATTAATTACACCAATACACTACCTAAGTATTTTAGGTTTCACTACAAATTTTCACTTTCTAACTTTCAATCCTTAGGGTAAGTCTAGGACCATTGTTAAGCTTCTACAATATATTTCAAATTCCACTTTCCACTCAAAAGCTTAGGAGAACTCTAGGATTAACGTTAAGCTCCCATAACACATCTAATCTAAAGCTACACTCATATAGGGCATTCCCGGGTGTTATAGTACGTATGAGTACGAATGCGGAGCAAATCTCGGATTGCGGGGTAGATCCCGAACTAGATTATAGGCGAATCTCGGGTCGTAAAAAGGGGTCGTCACAATCTCACATCGCTTGGGGAAGTATATGGAAATGAAACATATGTAAGGAAACCCTCCTAAGTTAGTAAGACGCGTTTTGGAGCACAATTGGCAACGAATCTCATAAGAACTTTGAAGTTAAAAGTGCTTCGGCGAGAGTAGTACCAGGTTGAGTGACCGACAAGAAAGTCCTCGCCAAACAAAGCCGTGAGAGGAGGTTATTGGGTTACGACCCAATCCCCAGAGCGGAGAATATCTTACTGGGAAAAGAGGTCGTTACAAGAAGAGACTAAACTCAGAAGGAAATAAGAGTATCTAATTCGGACATCAATGCTCAAGTTATTTTCAATTTTTTCTACAGTTGATTTAAATGCTTATATTGTTCAAAAAATTTCTAAGAAATATGTAACATTTGGTATCAAAGCCATTAAAGTCTTAGTCTTGGTGTTTTGAATATTAAAGTATGAAAATTTAGAATGTTAATGTTATATTTTAGTTGTTTATGATGTATATTAGTGTTATGAATAACTCAAAAATTTCATTATGAATATTGTGTAATTAAAATAATTGAATCCAGGGTCTATAATGAAGAGAAATTGTTGGATTTCTATTCGGGTATTCGTTTTCATTAGTCGTTCATTTCCAATATTACTTCTTCATCTGAATAAGAAGCTCATCGACCCAAGCAAGAACTCTCCAGTTTCTTAACGAGCTTCTCGAGTCAGCCATGTGGAAAAAGATCATCGAGAAAATCCATTTCGCTTTAAACTTTATCGTATTCTAATTTTTGGCTCAACAATGGCTGAAGAGAATGACATGAAGGAAAGAAAGAAGGTGAAATGTTTGGAATGAGCGAAGAAAATCGAAACATTAGAATTTATTGGCCCCCTGATAATTGGCCATAAGAACGTCAAATATTAATGTAAAAATTACAATAACATATTCAAAAGTCTCGTCAAGCTCTCCCTCGCTCATCGAGACCAAAGTAGGATGTACTTCCGCTAAGGTACATGTTAAGAGTTTGACATTATATATAATATAATATTAAAATGTATAAAGAAAAATCTATCTATCTATCCAGCATGAGCAGAAAAACCTATCTAACATCATAAGAATCTCATCATGCCAGGCAAGAAGAAGTTAGGACAGACTACTAGACATTTTCATTTACAAAAAGGCTTCTGGCAATGTTACCCTCTAAGAAAAAACTAAATACCACGACACGATAGGAATGTAGACAACGACAACTAGATTGTTCTACCTTGCAAGAACCTGAAGAGTTTAACAAAAAATTTTTTGCGATCGCACAATATTCATATGAGACCAAAACAAAAAGAAAAAAATGTAAGAAAAATAGGAGTTGATGAGGTATACCTCATCGGCAGAAGTACACCTGACAATCCTCTTGGTGAACCATCGTTTCACCACGGCTCTTAAATCTGTTTTGCACTTTTTGTATTTGTGTTTCAAGTTCTTGTGGGCCATTGCCAAGTGGTGAAGAAAGCAAGATTTGCCAATGATATTCTGGCATCCCAAGCACCACACCTGGTTTCTTTCTTCTGCGCAAGAAATGGGTCATTAATGATGCTAAAAGAAGAATCAGCAAAATGACATAGTTACGAAGCTAACATGCCTCCATGTAGACATGCCTCTCATCTATTATTGAATACCAAAATTCAGAAAAGGTCAAAGTCAAGATTAGACAAAATGATAATCATTTTGTCTAATTAGGGGTGGGCAGAACCAGTCCGAAACTGCAAAACCGGACCGGACGGACGGTCCAGGCCGGTTCTTGGCCAGTTTTGCCTCCCATGGGACTGGCTCTGGTTCCACTGATTGGGGAACCAGGAACCGCGGTCCGGTTTAACCCACGGGAGAACCGTGACCCATGAAAAAAAAACAATTGTTTTTTTAGCAAGAAAATTGGAGATTTTGAGATTGAGAGTGGAGAGGACGAGGTTACTTGGCTAGAGTTTGACCACGAAAAAAACAATTGTTTTTTGACTTGTACTCTTGTAGATGAGGCCCTGTTTCGTCCTTTCTCCATTTCTACGTGAGCTTCGTCTTCTTCTCCCTCTCGAAGACTAATATCCGTTTTAATGGGATCCACTCGATTGTTTATGTGTACGTCTCTGCTAAAATTGTAGTTTTTGAGCGAACGAACGATGTGGGTCTTCTTTTCCTACCCACATGATTATTTCTGATTATTTTTCGCTGCTGCTTTTTAGTTATTGAGAGAGTGAAGGGGATTTTGTCTGTTGTTCTGTGTTTTTGCTTTCTGGGTTTGGCTTAGAATGAAGTCTATTGCTTGCCAGAGTCTTGATTTTGGAAGGGGTTCGGTTGATTTGGGTTCTTATGGTTGTTCTTATTCTTCGTTTGACCAAGCGTCATTGAGAAATTATGTAAATGGAAGTTCTGAAGGTGGAAGAAGAAGTATGGCGGTCGAAAACTGGTCTGTCGCCGAAGAGTCATTGCTCGGTGTAAAATAAATACATGTTTCTTTAAATGTTTAAAAAATATATATATATGGGAGGGAACTGGAGCGAAAATTTGGCCCGGTTTCGGTTCGGCACCGATTCTGCTAGGGGCCGGTTTCGATTTCGGTTTCGGGAATTCATTTTTCGAAACCCACGGTCTGGTCCGGTTCCAGCCCAGAACTGGCCCGGATCGGACCGTGCCCAGCCTAAAATGATACGCCCTTTGCTATTTATTTATTTTTTAAACTGAAAATCTATAAGTAAATGTGGAGGATACAAGAGGCTGACCTGGTATTGGCTAGCACGATAAGAGGGGTAGTCTGAGCTACACATTAAAGTGGACAAGGCTACACCGACTTGGTCTACCACTGCAATACTAGATTAGTAAATAAAAGTGTTTTCCATGACACAATTTCATTCAAACGTCTTTTCAAGAGAAGATCACGATAATGACAAAATAAGATGCAAAACTTCACATTCATTCCTCTTCGTAAAGTTTTTGTTGTATAATAAACCAGTAGAGTAGTATCCTACTATCTCCTAAAACCCTAATCATTTTTCAAATTTCACAATGTCTTTTAGGCATGTCTTGCTTTAATCCTATTGTGTAAGAAATAACAAAATACAAGATATTTTTGTGGGAATTCGGTGGTTATCTAATTGGTTGGTAGGGTTGCTCTAATTTTTCTTGACATTTTTCATAGTATTTCCCACTTCAAATGTATTTCTTTTAATTTTTCATTATTTGATTTTTGAAGGGGGATGCTTGGAAGAAGTAGTTATCAACGCTACTAGTGAGCACGCTTACATTATTTTGTACATTGTTTTAATCTAGCTGAGTAAGAAAATACAAAATGCATGATATTTGGTTGGGATTCGACTATTTAATTGGTTGGTAAGCTTACACTGATTTTTCATAACATTTGTCATAGCATTTGTTGATTCAAATGTCTTTCTGTTGATTTTTCAAGGATTTGATCTAATTTTTCAATTCATATTAAAAAATACTATGTTAGTTAAGCGTCAAAAGGGAACATAAATAGCAAGTAAAATCAAAGGAATGAAGAGAGTATGAGAGAAACTCTCCATCGCAAAATCGAAAAGCAAAACTAACCCGACAATGAGAATACTTCATCACAGAGCAGAAAATACACAATCGTATTGAGATTGTGAAGGTTGAGAAGACACTAAACTCAGAAGGAAAGAAAAGTATTTAATTCGGACATCAATGCTCGAGTTATTTTCAATTTTCTATAGTTGATCTAAATGCCTAGATTGTTTAAAAAATTTCTAAGAAATATGTAACATTTGGTATCATAGCCATTAAAGTCTCTGTTTTGGTGTTTTGAATATTAAAGTTTGAAAATTTAGAATTTTAATATTATTTTTTTGTTTTTTTTGTGTTTTAGGGTTACGAATCACTCCGAAATTTCATAATGAATATTTTGTAATTAAAACCGTTGAATCCAGGGTCAGTAATGAAGAGAAATTATTGGATTTCTATTTGAGTATTCGTTTTCATTGGTCGTTCATTGCCAATATTACTTCTTCATCTGAATGAGAAGCTCATCGACCCAAGCAAGAACTCTTCAGCTTCTTAACAAGCTTCCTGAGTCAGTCATGTCGTCGAGAAAATCCATTTCGCTTTAAACTTTATCGTATTCTAATTTTTTTGGTTCAACAATAGCTAAGGAGAATGACATGAAGGAAAGAAAGAAGGTGAAATATTTGGAATGTAAGAAGAAATTCTAAACATTAGGATTTCTTGACCCTCTGATAATCGTCCACAAGAACGCCAAGCATGAATGTAAAAATTACAATAATATAGTCAAGAGTCTCGATGAAGAGCTCGCTTGCTCACCAAGACCAATGTAGGGTGTACTTCCGCTAAGATATATGTTGAGAGTTTGACATTATATATAATATAATATCAAAAATGCATGCAGAAAAAACTCATCTATTCAACATGAGTAGCAAAACCTATTTAACATCACAAGAATCTGAACACGCTAGACAAGAAGAACCTAAAGACACAATGCTAGACATTTCCACAAGCAAAAAAGCTTCTGGCACTGCTTCCCCACAAGAAGAACCTAAATACCACGACATAACAGAAATGTAGCCGATGATGACTAGACTGTTTTACCTTGCAAAAACCTAAAGAGTTTAACAAAAAAAATTTATTGTCACAAAATATCCATATGAGAACCAAAAAAAAAGAAAGAAAAGGAAAGAAAAGAAAAAGGTTATGGGGTGTACCTCAACGGCGGAAGGAAACTTGACAATCCCCTTGGCGAGCCATCACTTCACCATGGCTCTCAAATCTGTTTCTGCACTTTTTGCATAGGTGATTCAAGTTCTAGTGGGTCATTGTCAGATGGTGAAGAAATCTAGATTTTTCAATGTTCTTATGGCATCCAAAGCCTCGCACCCGGTTTCTTTCCTTTGCGCAAGAAATGGGTCATCGATGATGGTAAAAGAATCAGCAAAATGACATAGTTACGAAGCTAACATGCCTCCATGTAGACATACTCCTCATTCATTATCGAATACCAAAATTCAGAAAATGTCAAAGTCAAGATTAGACGAGTAGATACGTCCTTCTGCTATTTATTTATTTTTTTAAACTAATAATTCATAAGTAAATGTGAATGGTACAAGAGGCTAACTTGGCATAGGCTAGCACGCTAAGAGGGTTAGCCTGAGCTACACATTGAAGTGGACCAAGCTACACCGAATTGGTCTACCACCCCAATACTGAATTAGTAAATAAAGGTGTTTTATATGACTCAATTTCATTCAAACGTGTTTTCAAGAGAAGATCACAATAATGGCAAATAAGATACAAAACTTCACATGCATTCCTCTTCACAAAGTTTTTGTTGCATAATAAACCAGTAGAGTAGTATCCTACGATCAACATCCTCAAACCCTAAAATTAAATTAGAAAGTTAAAAGAAAAAGAAAAAAGAGTTCACTCGTTTACTTTACGTATAATATCCTAATGTCCATTCTCGTTTGATAAGAGACAAAGAGTCTTTACCTGTTGTGAGAATGCTAGGATTGATAGAGAATACTCGTCTGTATTTCTCACAAGCGTTTACAGAAGGAAGATGAAAGAGAAATACTACAGAAAACGATAAAAGAAAACTAATACGAAAACAGATAATTCATTCCACCCCGTTCACTCTATATTCCTCCTCATTATATTGGTGCTCCTCTCCAACGGTTTGGACACGTCAGCTAAATATTCAATGGACTTGGGCTGTGGTTTCCTGCTTCCACTACGTTTACTTTGGCAGCCCAACATGGTAGCCTTTCATGGAAGCCCCTTCCATGACAAATCCTCCCTCTTAACAGATCCTTTGTCCCCAAGGATAAAAAATTTGGTGCACATCAACAATTATAGAATCGTTCCGAGCACATTTTTAACTTTTAGCATCAACATCATAATCTTCCGTTCCTTATGCTCCTCAGGCAACAACACATCCTCATCTTCTCCATTCAATAATGCCCTAAAATATTGGTAATCCTCAGGTTTCATGAACGGTAAACCACCAGGTGCATCAGAGACAAAACAAGCTGCTCGCAATCGCTTTTCCAGGCTTTGAATAGCATTTGAACCTTGTAAATCTGCTTTCAAACCAGCTCTAAAATCTCGTTACCAAACTAATGATCTTAAGAGTTGAAGCACTGTTCTTCAATAATGAAAGAAAAAAGTACTGCTTAATGGCCCCCAAGAACCTTTCACTCGTTCTAAACACAGCACCAGCATTTTCAAACAAAATCTTCAACAATTCTAGTGCGACAATCTTCCCCTTCGATGGTGTCTCCATAGACAACTTACAAAGTGCTCGGAACACTAGAAATGCATCCCTTCGCAGCTTATTACCAATTTGAACTTCCAAATCATCATCCCTTTCGCCCTCCCAATCTGCCAACTCCCCTTTCCTCCCTTCCAATGTTGTTTTATACATACTAATCTCCCAATACTTTGCGTCCAACATATCCTTATCTGTTGAATCCAACAAGTCTGTCGGGTTTGTTGTCTCCACAGTAGTAGTCTTAAATGCACCAACATGCACACCTAACGAAATTTTCCCAGGTGTTTCTGGATTTAAAACCCTATCAATGTCCTGCATAACTTTTGTAATAAAACCTTGAACAAACTGCGACATTGACGCATCAGCATCCGTTTTCTGTCTAGTGGTTTTGTCTTCAGCAGACATATTCAGAATGTCATTAGCAACAACGTCGAAACAAACAGTGATCTGGAGAACTCCACTAGGAGTCGGTGGAATGCCAGAGAGTTCAAACTTTCCGAGCGAGTATAAAACCTTGAACAAACTGCGACATTGACGCATCAGCATCCGTTTTCTGTCTAGTGGTTTTGTCTTCAGCAGACATATTCAGAATGTCATTAGCAACAACGTCGAAACAAACAGTGATCTGGAGAACTCCACTAGGAGTCGGTGGAATGCCAGAGAGTTCAAACTTTCCGAGCGAGTTTCTATCACAGGTTCTTGTTCGCTCACCCTCGAACACTTGAATTTGCACGCCAGGTTGGTTGTCTGAATAGGTGGAGAACACCTGCTCCTCCTTGGTGGGAATTGTTGTCTGAGCTGTTGAAGAGAGAGTCCTCTTAGCTCCCTCACAAGCAGTTCTCAACCGCCTCAAGGATCTGGGATCCCCATCCTCCTTGTTCTTCCTCTTGAACTCATGGACAAAATAGTTCACCATCCTGTTGTCAAAATCTTCACCTTCTAAGTGAGTATCTCCTGCGATAACTTTCACCTCAGAAATACCCTCTTCAATGGTAAGAAGGGAAACATCAAAGGCACCACCACCAGGGTAAAAAATCAGAACGTTTTTCTCTCCAGTACTTCCAGCCTTCTTATCAAGTCCATAAGCAATGGCAACGGCAGTTGGTTCATTGATGATACGCATGGCATTCAGACCAGCAATGACCCCGGCATCCTTCGTGGCTTGTCTTGGAGAGTCATTAAAATACGCAATAACAGTAACAACCGCTTTTTTAATAGTAGTTCCGAGGTAGGCCTCCGCGCTTTCCCTCATCTTAATCAGAAGCATCGAAGAAATCTCCTCAACAGAAAATTGTTTCTCCTCCAAAATCTGAGCAACTTCTTCGTATAATACAGATCAGGAGCAATCCCTGCAGTCTTCATACCATCGACAAGAACAAGAATCTTATTCCAAGGCATACCCATTTTACCATAAACATTCAGAAACACATCGTAAGTAATCAGAGTAGGTTTGCAACCTTCTTCTTCCATTTTATTGAAAATCATTCCAGCTTCTCTATACCTTCCATTCCAAGCTAAAACAGTTATCATTGAAGTATATGCGGAAACATCAATTTCAACACCATCGCTCTGGAGCTTCTTAACCAAAGCAGTTGCGGAAGAAACCCGACCTTCTTTAACAAGAATATTTACAACCACTGCTGCAAATGAGCTATTCAATATAGATGCCCATTTTTTTTGTCTGCGAGCTGTTGTGTAAAATGGCAGTAATGGGGCACTGTGTACTAGCTGTTTCTGCCCTTGCTCTCCGAGTACAGCTTCCCTCAGCCCCAATTCAGCCGCTACGACTGGTGCGCAGGAAGAGGGCAGAGATGAACTAAAATAGTTTTCACTTATAACCTCTGCATTGTTCTCTTCGTCAAAACCCTGCATGATTGGCTTCTTCAAGAAATCTTCATTGGATCCGAAAACCTCCTCCTCTGAGTAAATTCCGTCATCCTCTAGTAAAACGGAAGCTACGCTCTCAACATCTTCGTCGTCTTCTTCATCATCGTCACAAGGAGACACCAAACTATGGGAAGTCAGCAACCCAGAATGAAATTTCAACGGACGTAAGACCTGAGAAATCCTGAAGCCATCGGGATTGAACACACAAGGAGATTTCGCTATGACTGGATCTCCCCTCGCTTGTTGTTGTCGCCAGAAATAGGTTTCCATAAAATGCTTCTGCCTAGATTTGGCCAATTGCTGAAGAATCGGCACCATCTCCGCTGCAGTGATCGGGCTATCGATTCTCAGCTAAGGGTGGTATCCTGGCGATGCCGATTTCCGGCCAGGGTCAGCTACCACCGGTTGAGGTACTCCGGTACTCGACTGAGACTGAACCATTTTCGTAAGAATGGATATCATCGCCTCCTGCTGTGCTTTATATTCTGCTACCATTTCTTCCAATGATTTTGCTCTCGTTTCAGCCACCCCTCCAATCGTGGCTGCTCTGGTTTCCGCCATTTTCTGATCGTAGCTGCTCTGATACCACTGTTGTGAGAATGTTAGTATTGATAGAGGATACTCGTCTGTATTTCTCACAAGCGTTTACAGAAGGAAGATGAAAGAGAATACTACAGAAAACGATAAAAGAAAACTAATACAAAAACAGAAAATTCATTCCACTCCGTTCACTCTGTATTCCTCCTCGTTATATTGGTTCTTCTCTCCAACGGTTTGGACACGTCAGCTAAATATTCAATGGACTTGGGCTGTGGTTTCCTGCTTCCACTACATTTACTTTGGCGGCCCAGCATGGTAACCTTTCATGGAAGCCCCTTCCATGACAATTTACTCGTTTACTTTACGTATAATATCCTAATGTCCATTCTCGTTTGATGAGAGACAAAGAGTCTTTTTCAATCAAAAGAGACATTGGAAAAAAGAGAGATAGGAAAGCAAAGCGCAAATCTTTGGCCAAAACAAACAAAGCTCACATTTGAAAAGGAAAGAACGATGTCAAGAAGCTCTTCTTTGTTAGCTTCAAACCCAGAAAACGTACACCCAGAAGAATTCACAGTTGAAGTTTAGAGAAAAAAAAGAGTTCTATTCGTCGTGATATTTATTCTACCTATTTACAGAGCTTTTATACTAAATAAATAGCTTAACAAAAAACATAAAAATAGGAAACCATTTACGTGTATCCCGCACGTTACAACAGAAAGATAACAGGAAGGGAAAAATTGTAGCGTGGGTCGTTTCCACCTCTCACTCGATCAGGATTTGGACTTACACAGCTTGATCATATCTGGATTATCTGCTCACATTACTCCCCCTAATCCTGACTTGGCTCCAAATCACAGACTCCAAGTAGCTGACGCATGGCAGCTAACTTCACTCCTGATAATGCTTTTGTCAATGAATCAGTCCGCTGTTCTCCAGTGTTGACAAACTCCACCACAATCTGCCCCTTCTCAACACATTCCCTGATAAAATGAGACCTTGTATCTATATGCTTACTATGACCATGAAATACTGGATTCTTCATAAGGTGGCAGATTTGTTATCAACAAATAAAGTTATCGGCTTTGGCTCTATATCGGTTAACTCACCAACAAGACTCCTTAACCACAGAGCTTGGCAGGCCACATCTGTTGCTGCCATGAACTCAGCCTCACAAGATGAAAGTGCCACCGTCTTCTGCTTCTGTGAGTTCCAGGACACCAAATTTTCATTAAAGTAGAAAGTCATTCCACTTGTGTTTTTTCTCTCATCGCGATCACCGGGTAAGTCACTGTCCGAATAGCCGAATATACCAAATTCCTAGGGTCCCTTCACATAAGCAAGTCCAAAATGGATTGTGCCTCTCAAATACCTGAGAATCTGCTTAACCACCTTGTGATGCATTATTGTAGGCCTGTCCATGTATCTGTTTGCCATTCCTACTGCGTATGAGATGTCTGGTCGTGTGTGCAGCAAGTATCTGAGACAACCAATGATACGTCTAAACTCTATGACATCAACTGGAGTCCCTTCCAAGTCTTTGTGCAGCCGCATCTTGGGCTCCATCGGATACTTTGTGGCATTGCAATCTGCCATCTTGAACTGAGACAAGATTTTCTTAGCATAGGCTGATTGTTTAAGTAATATTCGACCCTTCTGTTGTTCCACCTCAAACCCTAAGTAATAGGAGAGAAAACTCAAGTCACTCATTTCAAATTCTGTCATCATTTGCTGCTTAAACTTGTTGACTTCTTCGACGCTTCTTCTTGTTACAATTAGGTCATCAATGTACACTCCAACAATCACTCTTGCTTCTCCTTTACTTCTTATGTATACTGCCTGTTCTTGAGTACATTTTCTGAAGACTAGCTCTTTTAGACTCCTATCCAATCGAATGTTCCAAGCTCGTGGAGCTTGCCGTAATCCATAGAGGGCCTTTGACAGCCTATACACCTTATGCTTCTGGTTTTGTACCTCAAACCGTTCTGGTTGGGTGACATATACTTCCTCTTCTAACTCCCCATTAAGAAATGCTGACTTCACATCTAGATGGTGTACCTCCCAGCTTTGATTTGCAACCAGTGCAAGAATGACTCGAACAGTGTCAAGTCTAGCTACAAGAGCAAACACCTCTTCGAAATCGATGCCTTGCTTTTGTACGTAACCTTTAGCTACCAATCTTGCTTTCTGCTTAACGACCTGCCCATCTGAATCTTTCTTTAGTTTGAACGCCCACTTTAGACCGATGGGTTTGTGGCCTGATGGGAGCTCAGTTAGGGTCCAAGTGTTGTTTTTTTCAATGGATTTCAACTCCTCCTTCATTGCTTCGTACCAGCAGGTTTCGACTACAGCTTCTTGGTAACAGGTTGGTTCTACAGACACCACCATCATCACCTCACTCTCTTCTTCATCGATAGCAACCACTTCCTCAGTATTGGCGTAAATCTCATCGATTGACCTAAAACGTATAGGTCTGTCGCGGGACTCAAGGGTGGTTGTCACCAGGGGCGGTGTAGCCTCATGAGCGTTTGACGGAAGTATAGGTGAACATAACATTTCTGCCACTGGTGGTGTGACATCTTCAGCGTCTGCCTTAGTGTCTGTAACACCCGGGATTTTTTTTAAGAGAAAATAAAATGATAGGTAATTGTTTAATAAATAATTTTTTTAAGTAATTTAAAAGAAAAGTGAATAAATTTAGCTAACCTAAGTGGTTAATTAATTTGGGTTCGGATATTTCCAGTGAAATTAAGCCGTGGGTTATAATTAAGAACGAGATTTAACGAAATTTCAAAAGGTGCCGAAAGCACGGGAAGGCAAACGGTATATTAATGTTTAATAGAAATTAATATTAGAATTATTATTATTATTATTATTAATTAAAAACAACAGAATGGTGAAACCATTCTGTTGTTTACGACGAGCTCGAGCCCGACGCCGAGAGAGACAAGGGAGAACGGCGACTCTCCTCCGACGAACGCCGGCGATTTCTCGCCGTTTTCCTGCCAGAAGACGTCGGTGACTCCAGGGCTGCCGTTTCCGACCGTCTTCGCGCGCAAACCGAACGGTAAGCTCCCTGTTCTTGCTCGGTTTGTGGCTGTGCGTGGCGAGCTTGATTGAGCTCCGATTGCCGGCCGTTTTTGGTTGCTTTCAGCGTCAAATGGCCGAGCTTAACGCCGGGAATGGTTGCCGAGCAATGGTGAGCTCAATTTGAGCGAAAAATTAGTGAATCCCGAATTGGGGGATTTCGGGTTTTGTGTGTTGCCTTGAAATTTCGATTAGTTTAGGTTAATTGGTTGTTAGGGGGATTGATTGGTGAGGAATTGGAGGGAATTTGATGAAAAATCGGAAAGGGGGAAATTTCCGATCAAGGGCAGAATCGGGTTTCTTCTATTTTGACCTAGCTAGGATTGTTTGTTTTAAAATTCCTTTTGGCAGGTTAAAATAGGTTATTAGAGGAGTACGTGGCCGCTGGAATCGTTCGATTCCGATAACTGACATAAAAGTTACTCGCGTTTGAAGTTTCGGGTCGGTTTTTACCGAACCCAAATTAATGGCCGTTTAATTAAGTTTTAGTTAGAAATCGATGGTATTATGCTTTAATGCTTATTAGTGAATACACTTGTCGTTATTTAGGTAGATTAAATGAATTAATGATTATTGGTGGATTTAGGTTAAAGTTTGAATATTGGAGATTATTGGAAAACCATTAATGGAGGTTAAGTAAATTGTGAGCACCACGTGCTCGATGAAATGCCCGAATGGAGAAAATGAAAGTTTTAGGAGAAATTGCTTTAGCTAGGAGCTTAATTTAAGTTTGGGATTCGTTTATTTGGGATCGATTTTAATGTCCTTTATTTATGAAATGCCTTAGGTGGACACGGCTTTTGGACGGTGCTCGGCTTGCTACGGACGCCAGGTAAGTGGGTGTTAGGCTTCCGGCCCTTAAGGCCCTACATCGTATCAACGTTAGGCTTTTCTGTTTTTGATGATGATTTTCTGATTGTGGGGTCTTGACGTGTCGGGTAGCCTAGGTTATTAGTTAATAGTTGTTTGTTAGGTTCATTAAAGCATGTCTATGTATGTTTGTGAATTGTTTGATGATATGTCTTGATGATATGTCATATGTGAATTCCTCATGCATCATGTTTTATAAAAGGTGCATACGAACTATTTATGAGCATGTTTTATGAAACGTCGAATTAACGAACGATCATGAATTTTGAATGATATATGTTTCTCACGGGAATGATGTATGTTTCTCACGGGAATGATATATGTTTCTTACGAGAATGATGTATGTTTCTCACGGGGCAAGTCAAGTGTTTCTCACGTGGCAAGTCAAGTGTTTCTCACGGGGCAAGACAATAGTTTAACGAAATGAAACGAAGTGAACATGTTTTTACAAATGTCATGCATTTATGTAATGTTATGTTTAGTGCACCCATTACTAAGCATTAGGCTTACTGTTTATGTTGTATGATGTAGGTGACAGGTGTGATGGTGAGAGTTCATCTTGATGACAAAGAATAGGTGGTCGACGGGTGGTGCTCGTGGCGACGGAGTGTGTTTTGGCTTGGCTCGATGATCCGATGGTGTGCCCTGAACTGTTTCGTGGCAAATGGATGTGAGTTTGTTTTGTTGGTTAGAAAAGTGATGGATTTTAGGGTGTATAGCTAGGTTTATTATTTAGGAATTTTATAGTGGATGTAGGTTTGAAGTAGTTCTATTTTGAATGATTTGATAATGTATGTCTTTGGTGATGTCTTAGGAAATTCCATGTTTATATTCGATGTTTGTTTTGAGGATTTGTTTGGGTTTTGTTTGATAATTTTACGTTAGTAGGTCTACGTGTCGGTTTTGTTTATGAAAGTATGAAAATGTTTAAGTATGTGGATTATATGTTTTGATAGAAAAATGTATGAAAAGTCGAGTTTTGATGAATATGTAGTGAAAGTAGAACGTTTAGAATGTGGAGTCTTAATGTTAGAAATATACTGGAACTGTTTGGTTATTTTAAAACAGGTAAGGATACGCTCGATTTTTAGAGCGATCCACGCAGTTCGTTTTCTTGAGTTTTCCGAAATTGTAGGTTTTATTAGTGTTGTGTTTTGATGATCGACGAATGAGTGATTTTAAGGGATTTCAACAATCCGAGACTTCGATTTAATGGTTTAGAAGTCGAAACGTTATGAGTGATATAAAAAGAAAAATGTACGTGATTACGAGAGTTTAAAGTTAAGGTTACGTTATGGTTAGTTTGTTTAAGGGTTATGGGAAGTGTTTTAACAAAAAAAAAAGATTACGTCACGGCAAGTCCGTGGCGGCCCTGATCGGGTTGGGGTCGTCACAGTGTCTTCCTCATCAATCGATTCATCATAATAGAATGCATCCAACATGATGAACTCCCACGACGGCCCTTCATTACTAGCACCTGCATTCCATGACCATTTGAGATTTTCTTGAAAAATGACATCTCTACTTACTTGTAACTTGCTATGGCTTGGGTCAAATAGGCGATGAGCTTTGCAACCTTCCTCTACACCCAAATATACCATGGGCGAGCTTCTGTCGTCAAGTTTCTTGAGATGAAGAACTGTATTTTTCATATATGCCACACAGCTGAACAATCTCAAGTGTGCGAGGTGTGGTTTTCTTCCCATCCAAGCTTCAAATGGGGTGCGCTCTCCTAGTGCCTTAGTTGGGAGATGATTCAGCAGATAGACTGCATGTCTAACCGCCTCTCCCCAGAATCTTGAAGGCACATGCATGCTTTTGAGTAGAGATCTTGTCATGGCCATCACTGTGTGGTTACGGCGTTCCACAACACCATTCGGTTGCTGTGTGTAGGGAGCTGTGAGGTGCCTCTCAATCCCTTCGTCTTCACAGAAACGAATGAACTCAGTGGATAGGAACTCGCCACCGCCATCCGTCCAGAGTGTTTTGATCTTGTACTTAGTTTTGTTCTCTGTCAGAGACTTGAACTTCTTGAATGTCATGAAAGCATCATTCTTTGCTGCCAATACATACACATCCACCTAGTGAAATCATCAACAATTAAAAGAAAATACTTATTACCACCGAGTGTACATGGTGAGATTGGCCCACAAATATCAGCATGGAGGAGTTCTAGTGGCTTCTCTACTCTGTATTTTGTCTAGTACGGGAATGTCAACCTTGGATGTTTGGCTATCACACACGCCTCACATAACTTGTTTGGCTGGGATAACAATGGCACACCAACTGCCAATTTCTTCTCCCCCAAGAGCTTCAAGTCATGGAAGTTGACATGGTTGAGTCTCGCATGCCATAACCATGTTGGGTCATCTAGGCTTGCTAGGAGACAAACCTGCTTGAATGTCTTCAACTTTATCTTGTACAAATGATTTTGTGTTCGTTTCACCAACATCAAGAGCTTCCCACTTCTGTCAAACACCTTCATGGTATCTCCTCCCATGTGTACCTCATTCCCGTCTTCTGTCATTTGTCCAAGGCTTATAATGTTACTACAAAGTTTGGGAATGTAGTATACCTCTTCGAGAACTTTCTGATCGCCATTCTTGCAATCAAACACAACTGTCCCCTTTCTCATGATCTGGATAGTTGATCCATCGCCGAACTTCACCCTCTCGGTGACAGCTTCATCCAATTCTTGGAACTTCTCGCGATGCCCAGTCATGTGGTTGCTTGCACCATTGTCAAGGTACCAGACGTCTTCATTTTCTCCCTTCTTGTCGCCACGGTACATCTCTAGCAATAACCTCTCTTCGCTGAGTAGTACAGCATCCTGCTGCTCACGCCTAGTGTGCGTCACCTCCTGGGACACGGCCATCAACAGTGCTGGCTCTTCATCGGTGGCGCGAGTGAGATGAGCTTCATCATCACGACGCTTGCTGTAGCAATCAGACGCGTAATGTCCCATTTTCTCACAATTGAAACACTTTATGTGACTCTTGTCACGAGTGCTACTGCTAGTGCTGCTAGTACCTCTTGTATTGTCTTTGCGCAGCCCACCACGACCACGACTGCGCCCTCATCCACGCCATTTGCCACGATCAGGACCGCTGGACCCACGCCCCTTTCCTCCTAACGAGGTATCACCATTACTCCCTTTCTGTCGCGCTTGCCACTCGGCATGAGTGAATAAAAGTTTACTTTCAGTACCGTTGGTGTTGTCACGTAATCGCATTGTTCGTTCCTCATACGCCTTTAATCGCCCTATAGCTTCCTCAAATGGCATGGTCTCGAGGTCGTAGAACTGTTCGATCCTGGCGACGACGGGGAAGAATTTCTCAGGAACGGAGTCGAGCAGCTTCTTAACCAGAGAGGAATCTTCAAGTGTAGAAAACTTGTTGGTTATTGCACTGAGTTTTCCGGCGAATTCATCAATCGTCTTGGTCTCCTTCATCCGAAGGGCATCAAATTCGCTCTTTAGTGTCTGTACACGCTCCTTCTTGACTCGATCACCACCCCAGTACCTTGTCTTATGGCTATCCCAGGTATCCTTTGCTATCTTCTTCTTTGCGATCTGGAGAAGGATGTCTTCTGGAACACACTGCAAGATGTATGCCCGCGCTGCCTTATCCTTTTTTTCATCCACTCGTGCTCCTTCTGTCGGCTCCACCGCCTCCCAAACTTCTTGAGCATCAAGAATCGCCTCTGTCTTTATCGCCCATACCGCGTAATTGTGGGGGCGGTAGATAATCGATATTTTAGTGAAACCGTGAATACTTGGATGTTTAACATTGGAAGCTCTGATACCAAATGTTAACTTCAAACCCAGAAAACGTACACCCAGAAGAATTCACAGTTGAAGTTGAGAGACCAAAAAAAGAGTTCTATTCATCTTGATATTTATTCTACTTATTTACAGAGCTTTTATACTAAATAAATAGTTTAACAAAAAACATAAAAATAGGAAACCATTTACGTGTATCCCGCACGTTACAACAGAAAGATAACAGGAAGAGAAAAACTGTAGCGTGGGTCGTTTCCGCCTCTCACTCGATCAGGATTTGGACTTACGCAACTTGATCATATCTGAATTATCTGCTCACATTCTTGCAGAAAAATATTTAAAAAAAAAGGAAAAAAAAAAAGAGAGAAAAGAATGAATTAAAGACGAAAAGAAAGAATCTTTCAACTATCAGAAGGATGGTGTACCTATGTGAAAGTACACCCTGCATTGGTCTTGGTGAACTAGGGCTTCACCACGACTAATGAATCGACTTCTGAATTTTTCGCATTTCATATATGTAGTTCTGGTGGGTGACAATCTAGTAGACAACCAGATTTTTCGATTTTCAGGTTGCAGTTCAAACATTGCCGCTTCTCTTCAGCCATTTCTTGAACACCAAATGTTAAACTGTAACGAAGTTTACAGAGAACTGGATTTTGTGGACGATCTTTCTCGGCCTGGCTCAGCTGGGAAGCTCGTTGAGAAACTGTAAAGAATGAATTATGATATTACCAGAGAAATATTGGAGATAAAGATGACAAAGTTATTTTGTATCGTTTTGAAAAGGAAGAGATTACAAAAGAAAATCTGGAGAGTTCTTGCTTAGGTCGACGAGCTTCTCATTATGATATTTTGAAAGTTCATCTTTCTTTTTTAAAACAACTGTAAAAAAATGCAATTTAATTTTTTTTTATTTATACATTTGATTTTCTTTTAACATTTTAAATTATTTTATTTTTATTTTTTCAATTACCATTTTAACATTAAAAAAAAATATATTAATATATTTCATCTTTCATATGAATGATTAGATTTTTTAACATTTTAATTTCTTTTATTTCTATTTTGTCAATTACAATATTGACTTTAAAATATAATATATTAATATATTTTATTATGATAATTTTTTATTTTTATCAACTTTTATATTTTCCTACGTATCTATCTATTAAGTAAATTAGTAATTATCTATCGGTCTCCCGTGTCCTTTAAAAGGGAGATGAATTGTGTTTTTTTCTAACTATAATTCAAAAATAATAATTTTAATGATTGATGTGATGTTATTTTCATAATATTTTTGTGTTGAAATGAATTGGTCAGTCATATGATTTCTCTCCATTTTTCTACTATCAAATGGTTGATCTTCGTCCTTATAGGTTTAAATTTTATTGTGTGTTATATTAAAGAGGAACATAAAAAAAAAAAAAAAAAAAAAAAAAAAAAAAAAAAAAAAAAAAAGAAGAAGATAGGAAGACAAGTAATCGACGGAGTCAAAGTAGTAGTAGGAACATTTAATGCAAAAGCGGGAAAGGAGGACTCTTTTAATGCACCTGACATTCCAACATAGAAATTTTTTTTTTACATGCCAATACACGAAAAAACAATACTTACTAAATGAAGTAAAAGAAAACAAGCAACGGACCAGATATAACCCTCCACATCCCCCACAGATCAACGGCTACCAGACAACCTCACTATCAACAAACCATACAATATGTTGTCTATAAATCAAAATGAGTACCCATGTTACTAAGGTAATGATGATGGGTCTTCCATATATTTATGCATTTTCTTTGAATGAAATTCTTCTTTTAGTACAAACACATCAACTTCATGCAGAATATTTTCGTGTCAATGCACCCACTCCCCTTTCTATAAAAATTTTCCCTAACATTATGTTTGGAACAGATGTGATAAACTTTGGAAAAAACCAAAAAGAAGTTTTTCTATTAGAATAGTTGTATGAATAGGACCGACTAAAGGTGAAAGATATTATCTAAACAAAATAGGGTTTTGGAAAAACAATGATATAATGCAAAACAATCAATATAAAACTCTTACCTTTACGCTGAACACTCTTTCTTTCAACTATAGTCATAACATCAGTAACTAGTTTGAAATTCTCAAAGTCTTATGAGCCTAAAACAAAACTAAAGTTAAAATTACCCAACTCAACACTTGAGGAAGACACTAGAATTAATTCCACAACGGGTCTAGGAAGTCAATCTTTAAGACTATAAGTAGCCGCGAACTTTGCCGAGGCGCGTAGCGCCAAAGTGACAGTTTTTCTAAAAAAAGAGTGCGCGATCGACACTCCGGGCCATGGGTCAACACTTCCTACCTCTCGGGTTGACCCGCGATCAACACTTCATTCAAGCAGTCGATACTTAAAGCGTTCGGGTTTAATCATCAAATAGCTTAGGGGTCGACGCTTCCCCTGAAGTGTCGACACACCAAACCCTCAGGTTTCAATCCATTTTACCCTAACAGTCGACACTTCCCTCGAAGTGTCAACCTTAAAGCTCTATGTTTTCAGCGCAGGGCTTGAAGTGTCGACCGACCATTCAGAGTGGTCGACACTTGGACAATTTCCAATGACGAGAAGTTGTGAAAATTGCTCCCCCTCGCTGTTTTTTGCCTCCAAACGCTAACAACACCTGTACATACTCTTAATATACTAATATATCTAGAATAATCGGATGGAATCGAGCTTCATTGCTCGAATCCATCCCCAACCTAAAACTTTAAATGAAAACTCAAAAATAGAGAAGAGAAACTTACTAAGCTTCAAAATCTCTTCACAAATATGTTGCACGAAGTTTCTAGATCACGATTCTGAGCTCATAGCACGACGATTCGCACAAAAAGGAACGAGCCCTTCTCTCCCTCTCCTTTCCTCATTGGCGGCTATGTGAGGAGAAATGAAGGGGGTTGGGTTTCCTACCCCTTACATTAAAATATCAATTTTAATCAAATTTTCATTATTTATAATTTTGCCCTTCAACTCAGAAAATTTATAAATTTTACCAAAGCATAATATTAGACCAAGTCCTTAAAATTAAGAGTTTTTTTACATTCAAGATAATGATTATATTACACATTGCTTATAAGAGTCTAACGCATTTCAAATGCCTTACGTTTTACGAAGGCTCTTTGCCACTATTCTTGTCTATTGTGAACCTAACAATCCTAAATTATTATGGACCATTTTTCAGCAACATCTTTTAAATGATTATAATATGACATCTCTTCCTCTTATAATTATTCAGAAACATGTTCTTCGGCACATTCACTCTATGTTAGAGAGCATGGGTAGGTCAATTAATGACTACAACCTTGTTCAATATGATGTTATAAGTGATTTTTTTTTTTATTTCACTTGTGAAATAGACGAGGAGTTGAACATTGTTCTTGATCATGAAGACGTTTCATCTATTTCTAAGTTAAACGAAGGTCAGCAATATTCTTACACTATCATAATGGAAAAGGTGTTAACCATCTCCCCTGGTGCTTTTTTCATAGATGGACCAAGCGAAAGTGGAAAAATATTTTTATACCGTGCTTTTCTAGCTTATGTTCGTAGCAAAGGTTTTATTGCACTTACAACTGCATCGCCTGGCATTGCAGCCTCTGCATTACCAAGAGGCCGCTTTGCACATTCTCGCTTCAAAATTCCACTTGAAGTTGATAAAACATCTTCTTGTTCAATAAACAAACAATCATCTCTTGAAGGACTTCTTCAATCGTCAAGGCTTATTATTTGGGATGAGGCGCCAATGTGTAGAAAAGAATTTATCGAATCGTTTGATTGTATGCTACAAGACCTACATCAAAATAAATTGATATTCGGTGGAAAAGTAGTTGTTTTAGGGGTTGATTTTCGTCAGATTCTGCCCGTGGTTCCCAAAGGCACTAGAAATGCAATTATAGATGCATCTCTTATGAAGTTTTACTTGTGGCCTGTTTTGACCAAAATTAAACTTGTGACAAACATGTGAGCCTCACGTGAATTATTGTTCTCTGATTACTTATTGTGAGTTGGAAGTGATAGTGAAGAAGCAGATGGTCAGAATTACATATCATTGTCATCACGCATTACAGTTCCATATCTTGATGAGATTGAATCCCTGACTCACTTGCTGAATCTCATGTTTCTAGATATTTCAACCCATGTCAGTAGAATACAATTTATGATAAACAAGACAATGTTGACTCTAACAAATTAATATGTAGATGCGCTAAATAACAACTTAATTGAGCGATTTGAAGGCGATGCAGTTCACTATTATAGCTTTGATGAAATTATAGATTCACCAGATACTACTATTGCTTAAGACTTTTTTAGTGAAATCACACCTTCTGGATTTCTGCCTCATAAATTAGTGTTGAAAAAAAATTGCCCAATTATGCTGATTTGAAACATCAATCCAACAGACGGTCTCTATAATGGAACTCGCTTAATATGTCGAGCTTTTGGTTAGAACGTTATAAATGCTGAAGTTTGCATCGGTGATTATACTGGAAAAAGGGTCTTTTTACCCAGAATACCTTTTGTTCCATTACAGAGTGAAAAAAACTCAATCCCTTTCAAATGTATCTAATTTTTTGTACGTTTATATTTTGTCATGACTATAAATAAAGTTCAAGGTCAGACTTTAGATTTTGTTGGTATATATTTATCCAAACTAGTTTTCTCTCACGGCCAACTATACATTGCTATGTCAATGACTAATACTTTTGCCTATGTTAAAGTATTAATTAGACGAGTTTTAAGTCAATTACCCCCTGCATTTACTAAAAACATAGTTTACAAAGAAATTTTTAACATTTTCTCTGATGAACATTCCTTAATAGCAATTAATCATTCAGACGATCTTGAAGTATCTTTTTACATTTTTTGACTCTATATAAAATTATATACTATCTCTTATTTCGTTTTCATAATTCTACATCATGTTAATTATTTTTCTATCGACTAGGCACTGTAAGTTCAAGATTCCTTACAAGTGCCTAGTTAGAGGGATGTATCTTTCAACATTTTTCGCTTCAATATATTGTACATAATATGATATAATTACAATAATTTTCATAATTTTACTTCATGTTATTTCGTGAAAGATATTTTGAGCGACTATGTTTGTTTGGCCACATTTATCAAGCACCATATCTTGTGTTCTTGCACCTCATCACTCAGTTTTAATATTTTCTAATATTGCATGTTGTTGTGTGAAGCCCAAACATGTGAAGCCTAAGCCCATCATCTCTTCATTTAAGTCATTTATTATTAATATTTTTTTATATAATAGAATAGGTGGTTCTGGAAAGTAAGTTCTAGAGAGGTTAGAAAAGAAAAACAGAGTGTGCGAGGGAAAAAAGTGAGCAGCGGTTTCTTTAGCTCTCGGGTTCTCTCGGTTCCACAGACGACGGCGACGGAGAGGAGAGAGGTGAGCCTTGGATCTGGTGGTGGCGATCATCTTGATTGCTAGAGGCATGAAGATCTCTAGGGCTCGAACCAGGTTAAGTTCAAGCATCCGGTTAGGTTTCGTGTTTCTCATCTTTGTTGTTTCTTCTGTGCTTTGTACAATCGTCAAATTATAGGGCACGAGTTCCTCCTGTGGAGCTCAACGTAGATGTAGCCAGATTTATCGGTGAACCACGGTAAAATATTTGTGTTGGCTTTGTGTGCAATTTTCCGATTATATTGTTGTCTGGATTCGCGGTAAAAGTAAAGAGGAATTAACTGAAAAAGAACGTAAAATTTACAGCAGTGGTATCAGAGCCGTGTCGGTTCTTGAAACAAAAATTTTCTGCTTCTGCGTTTCTTGATTAGTTCTATCAATAATTAAGTTTGTTGCATTTCTTGATTCGTTCTGTCAAGAATTATGTTTACTGACTGATTGGTTGCTTTTATATGAGATTGTTATTTTAGCATAAAGTTTTCAGTATTTTAGTTGTTTTTCTTTTTCTTGATATTGAGTATTTTAGTATTGCATTTGTTTCGATAATATTTTTTGAATATATGGATCTAGATTGATTCCTGCTGAGTCTGTGATTTAATTCATAGGTTAATTGGTTGATTGATAAGGCAATAAAATTGTTTGGCTTGATTAAGCAGTTGTTTACTACTTTAGTCAACCTGTTAATAATTTTTTATTCAATTCATTTTTGGAGTGAGAGGATGTCTTCAACAAGACTAGAAATCTCTGTGTACGACAGAAAGGTTGACTTTGGTGTGTGGAAAAAGAAGATCCGTGCACTTCTTTCACACAATAAAGTCACTATTGCTCTAGAGAAAGACCAAGATAAATGGTCTGATGAGCAGAAAAAAGAAAGAAATGAGGAGATAGACGAAGAGGCGTACAACCTCTTGATTCTAAACCTCTCAGACAATGTCCTGAGAAAGGTTGATGGAGCCGATACTCCACTAGAGATTTGGGGTAAGCTTGAATCAATTTATTCGGTTCAAACTATCCATAATCTCACATTCTTTAAAAGCTCTTTATTCTTTTGGAAAATGGACACTAGTAAGTCCATAGATGAAAATTTAGTTGAATTTCTAAAATTGACTCTTAGACTAAAAGGTACTGATTAGGCATTAGATGAAACTACTAAGTCTATGATTCTATTAAATTCTATCCCTGAGTCTTACCAAGTTGTTAAAGACGCTTATCAGTATGCCGGTGTCGTCCCCAGTGTAGATCTGATTTCTTCTGGTTTAAAAACCAGAGAATTAGAATTACTGAAACAAAAGAGATCTAGTTAGAATTTCTTTGTGAAGAATAGACTCGAACAAAGTAATAATAATGTCACAAATAAGTTCAAGAAGAAGAATAAAGGGAATAAGTCTATATGTGAAAATGTTGGCAAGGGTAAGAATGAGTCTAGGAAGTGTTTCCACTGTGGCAAGGTTGGTCACTTAAAGAAGAATTGTTTCGATTGGATTAAAAAGAATAAATCGAAGAATAATGAATCAAACCTTGCATGTGAGAATAATCAGGATTACCCCTTTGAGGTGTATAATGTCACTGATTTAAAGTACCTTGATACTTGGATGCTTGACTCCGGGTTTAGCTTTCACATGAGTCCTCATAAAGATTGATTTGTCGATTTCCAGGAAGTTATGAATGAAACGGTGTTCATGGAAAATGACAACACTTGTGATGTTGTTGGGATGAACAGTATCATTCATGACTTGGATTCCGGAAAAAGAATCAAGTTGACTAAGGTGAGGTATATACCTGAACTTAAGAGAAATTTGATTTCTCTAGGAGCCTTAGATGATTTGGTATGTGTGAGTAGGACTAGCAATGAGAGTATGCAAGTCGTCAAGAATGAGAAAATTGTTCTGACTGGTAAGAAAGTTGGCGGTTTGTATATTCTTGATAGCTCATGTAAGTCTAGTTCTTTGAATACGGTGTCTGCTGGTCCTAGTCTTGCTGCTACTAAGAAATGACATCTGAGATTAGGATATATGAGTCAAGGGGGACTTGACTCATTTAGCAAACAAGGGATGTTTAGAAATGACAAAATCTGTGATCTGAGCTTCTATGAACCTTGTGTTTTAGGGAAGCAACATAGGTTAAGTTTCAAGTCTGCTTTGCATTTATCCAAAGCCAAACTTGACTATGTCCATGCCGATTTGTGGGGTCCGACGAAATGTGACACACATGGAGGCAACAAATATTTCCTATCCATTGTTGATGACTTTTCTAGGAGAGTCTGGTGTTTCTTTTGAAAACCAAGGATGAAGCTTTCTTTAGGTTTAAGGATTGGAGGGTTTTAGAAGAAAACCAGTTAGGTACCAATCTAAAGACCCTTAGAACTGATAATGGGCTAGAGTTCTGTAATTCAGAATTCGATGAATATTGTAAAGCTTCAGGTATCCTAAGACATAGAACTGTTCGTAATACCTCTCAGCAAAATGGTATTGCTGAGAGTATGAATAAGACATTGTTGGAAAAGGTCAGATATCTTCTCTTCACTTCTGGGTTGCCTAAGCCCTTCTGGGGAGAAGCCTTATTTACTGCTGCTTATCTCGTCAATAGGAGTACTTATAGGCCTCTAGAGATGAAGTGTCATATGGAAGTATGGAGTAATAGGAAGCCTAGTTTAAAACACCTTAGAATATTTGGATATTCTGCTTACGCTTATAATAAAGAAGGTAAGTTGGATCCTAGGTCTCTTAAGTGCGTCTTCTTAGGTTATCAGCAGCAGCATGGTAATAAAGGCTATAGGTTATGGGACAAAGAGTCTAGAGAAATTAAGATAATTGTGAGTAGAGATGTCATATTTGATGATAACTCTTTCCCTTGTAAGACCCCTACTAACTATAGTGAAGAGTCTAGTGAGACCACTCAAGTGCATCAGAATATGCAGTTTGAGGTGGAGCCTATGGGTGGCTCAGATAAGCCTGATATAGGAGTTAAGGATCAAGAAGAGAATTAACCTAGAGATCAAGCTGAAAATGATTCTCGAGTTGAGGTCGAGGTGTCAACCAGATCTGTCCATGAAGATCTGTCTAACTATCAGCTCACCCGTGATAGGAGTAGGAGAGAGGTTATTACTAACCGTATGTTCTCTTATGATGAACTCGTATATGCTGCTCTTGTTGCTTTTTTGGAAGTTAGATAAAGTGAACCAAATGGCTATCAAGAAGCTATTAGCTCTACTGATTCTAACAAAGCGCTAGGTGCCATGAAGGAGGAGATGAATTCCTTGGATGTCAACAAGACTTGGGAGCTGATTAAGAAACCTGCTAATCAGAAATTGATTGAGTGCAGGTGGTTGTACAAGCTCAAAGAAGGAATTTTACCTAACAACCCACCTAGGTTTAAGGCTAGGTTAGTAGCCAAAGGTTATACCCAGAGAGAAGGAATAGATTATAATGAGATATTCTCACCTGTAGTCAAGTTCAAAACAATTAGGGTTATGTTATCCTTAGTGGCGTACTTGGATTTGGAACTTGAGCAGTTAGATGTTAAAACTGCGTTTCTACATGGTGAGTTAGATGAGAGGATCCTGATTATGTTTGCTTGCTGAAAAAGTCATTGTATGGCTTAAAGCAATCACCTAGGCAGTTGTATAAAAGGTTTGATACTTTCATTGTTAGCATTGGTTTCTCAAGAAGCCAATATGATGCTTGTTTCTATTTCTCTTCTATTGATGACAACCCGGTCTATATTCTGCTGTATGTGGATGACATGTTATTGATTAGCAACTCAATGTCAAAGATTAACAGATTAAAGCAAGACTTAAGTTCTGAATTTGATATGAAGGACTTAGGGAGTGCTAAGAGAATATTGGGTATGGTCATTTAGAGAGATAGGAAAAATAAGTTTCTAAAAGTTCATAAAAAATCTTATTTGGAAAAACTGGTTCAGAGGTATGGTAATACTAATGGAAAATATGTCCAGATGCCTTTAGCTGGTCATTTCAACCTTAATAAGAGTCGGTGTCCTAAGTCTAAGTCTGACATCATTAAGATGGAGAATATTTCTTACTCTAATGTGATAGGATCAGTCATGTATGTTATGATCAGTACTAAGCCAGATTTGTCATTTTCTATATCTTTATTGAGTAGGTTTATGTCAAATCCTGGGTATGATCATTGGGTAGCCTTGAAGTGGGTTGTAGCATACATAAATAGTACAATAGATGTTGGTTTGTGCTATTGTAATAGAAATGCTGCATTTGATCTTGTGGGATTTGTAGATGCTGATTTTGCAGGTAACAGGGATGAGGGGAACTCAACTACAGCTTACTGTTTCACGTTGAGAAGGAATTGTATTGTGTGGAAGTCACAATTACAACCTATGGTAGCGTTGTCCACTACAGAGGCGGAGTATATAGCGATTGCATATGCTATGAAGGAAGCTGTGTGGTTGCAAGGTCTACTAAAGGAAGCTAAGTTGCTAAACTCTATTTCTATTATTTATTGTGATAATCAGAGTGTGATACATCTTAGTATGAATCCTGTATATCATGAAAGAACTAAACATATTAATGTTAGATATCATTTTATTAGATATTTGATTTCTACTAATATTGTGAATTTGTTGAAGGTACCAACGGAGGACAATCCTGCAGACATGGGCACAAAGATTGTTTCAAATATCAAGTTCAAGCATTGCATGAATTTGTTATTTGTTAACTGACCTTCATCGGTTCAAGCTGCGAAGCAGTTGTAGGAGTTCGTGCACTATGAGTTGACGGTTAGTGGGTTAGATTGGTCTTCAAGGTGGAGATTGTTGTGTCAAGTCCAAACGAGTGAAGCCCAAGCCCATCATCTTTTCATTTAAGTCATTTATTATTCATATTTTTTTATATAATAGAATAGGTGGTTCTGGAAAGTAAGTTCCAGAGAGGTTAGAAAAGAGGAGAGAGGCGAGCCTTGGATCCGGTGGTGGCTGTAACACCCGAGTCAACGGCCAGGTGATTTTCTTAACTGTATTAACGGTCATGAATATTTAATTTTTACAGTTTAGGACTTATGCCAAGAATAATTAATTACATGTGGATCTAAACTAAGTTGAGTGGCAAAGTTGTAATAATGGAGGATTGAGGCCAACATTTAAAGAAAAAAAAAAGATTTAAACCCATTTAAACCACTGTAGCCGACACCACCCTTTCCGGCGATTTCTTCTCTCGCAAGTCCTTACTCTCTGCTATCAGCAAACTCTCCTCGACGGCCGGTTTACTCCGCCACCACTCGACTACTCTGCGCCTGAGGTATGCATTAGACAATGTGGCTATTTGTTAGTTTATTAGCTCTGTTTTCAGCTCTGTATTGAGGTTTTGGATTCTTCAATGGCCGAGTATTGATAGGAACATTTTGAAACCCGAGATTGGTAATGTCATTCCGAATAGATTCTGGACATTTAAAACAACCAACCCTGAGTTATTATTTATCGAATCCGTCTGTTTTGGTTTTGGGATTTCAGGCTACATTGTGTATTAGACTAAGGATTCAGGAATGACTCTTAGTTATTAGACCCTAGGATGACTTGTGAGTAGAACTGTTATGATTTTTGTTTTAACTACTGCAATGTAAATGTTTTAGGTGAAGAAGTTTGAAGAGAAAGAAGCTCAAAGTGCTAAGGAGACCAGATAAGTGAATGTATTAAGATTTCGGCTAATAGAGCCCTACATCGTGGGAGTACTAGGTTGAGATGTCTAATGTTTACCTTATGATTATGAGCTTGTCTGCACTTGAAGGATTTATATATGTTGCGAGTTATACCATGTGATGACCTGTTAGTGAATGTGAAGTTGTCTGCTCTGGTATGATCCTTGTCATAGTTTGATGAGTTAAAAGCTCTCATGTTCATGCATCATGAATGTTTCTCAAGCATAAGAAAATGTTTTAACGAATGTTTTTCATGAACCAGATATGTAGGTATATATGTATATGTATAAGATTTATGCAACGTGGAATAAAGTGAGGGTTGGGGGCGGTTCGGCGTATGTCACAGTCCAAAGAAGGACATATGAATACGACCCGCAGTAGGGAACAAGATCAAACTCACTGTCGAACCCCCTTTACCGGCACAAATCTTCTCTTGATCCACACAACTTAAACAAAGACTATGAATGATGAATATGATCAATGACTATGAATGATGAATATGATCAATGACTATAAATGATGAATATGATCAATGACTATGAATGATGAATATGATCAATGACTATGAATGATGATTATGATCCATGACTATGAATGATGATTACGAGCAAAGACATGAACAAGAAAAGACTTATGAGCATGTGATTTTTCCCAAATTATGCATTCATGCATCCATGTAAAGTTGCATTCCTTACTAAGTATTAGGCTTATAGTTTAAACCTTATGATGTAGGTGACGAGTTTTCAGGTGAGGAACTCAAGGTCAATGATGATGTCTGAGCTTGGTTGCTGGAGGATGCTCAGTGTGACAGTGAAGGCTGGATAGGCGATCAAGTTCCCTGGTTATACCCATAGTAAGTCAGAGGAGTTTATGATAAACGGATGACTAAGAAGAATAGAGTTTACTTATAACAAGGAGATTCAGATTTTAATGGTTTGACTTCTGAGTCTGTTAACGATTTTAAGGATCATTGAATGGTCTGTTTTGCTTAAGCCTTCCGCTATGTGTATCTTGTATGGGATATGGTTTTCACTCATTAGGGTTTGTAAATTCCCAGTTTAAGATTTGGGTGAGTTGTAGTATTTTCTGTTGGATGAGGTTGTTTGATGATCATAGTGTTAGCCATCGGATGATGAAAGTGCTATTTTGTCGTCTAGCGATCGGCAGATATAGAGTGTTTAGCCATCGGACGATGTGAGGGTTTCCTTGTCGTTTAGTGACCGGGTCATGTTTTAATTATGCATGTGGGGAGCACATGTCCATCGGATGATGTTTCCCTATTTCACCGGAAGATGAAGTATATTCCCTCGCCGGATGATGTAAATAATAACTTGTCGTTTAGTGATCGGATGATATAGAGCTTGTAAGCTATCGGAAGATGTCATAAATGAACACGTGAATTTCACATCTCTATCGGTGGATGTTTTAAATTGGTCACACGAGATGCACGTGATCGTCGGTCGATGCGAGTATTCGCATCTGCCGATAGGTGTTTAAATGAGTCATGAGGGGTGCACGTGCCATCCGGAAGATGCAATGTCTATCGGTTGAGGCATGCAGACCCATGCAACTTCTACGTCGATTGGAAGCATGTACGAGGGACTAACTTTCCATCCATTAAGTTGAAGTCTTTAAGCCTGTTAGGTATACTGTTATTAAAAAAAAAAAAGAGAAGGAGAAAAGAGTTCAAATATGAGTTAAAGTTTTATGTAAAGTCAAGAATTTCGTGGCGATCCTCCCCGGGTCGTTACAATTATGGTATCAGAGCAAAACCGGGTTCTAAAACCGATTCTGCAGACTGCCTTCCAGCACTGACTGTCACATGAGCACACTCCAACAACTATAAGTATTTATGATTTCAGTTTATGTCATTAAGTTAAGGTATATCTGTAATGATTTGTCTAGGAATCCCAAAATAGTTAGAGGTCAGCAGAGAGAAACCAATGAGGATAGCAATGCTATTGCTCAGTTGACAGAGTTGGTCATGCGCCAATCTCACCAGATAGAACGACTGATGACTGCTAGGGAGGAACAAGGCAACTCTAGTACTAATGCAACTCATGATCATGGGGGTGAGCGTTTCCACCGGCTTCAACCCCCGGTGTTTAATGGGCATGTTTCAGATCCTATCTATGCTGAGGAGTGGATTCGAAAGATAGAAGACATGTTTAAGTATGCAAAGGTTGATGAGGGAGATAAGGTCACCTATGCTGTCTTTCATTTGGAGTTAAGTGCAAGGCATTGGTGGGACTCGATCCAGAACATCGCTAATGCCGAAGCTATGACCTGGGAGATGTTCAAGACTGCTTTCTTTGACAAGTATTTCAATAGGACTTTTCGGGCCAACAAGAAGAAGAAGTTCATGAATCTGCGGCAAACTGGCTCTGTGACGGATTACATATGTAAATTTGATGCTTTATCACGGTTTGCTCCCCGTATGATTGAGGATGACGAGGACAAGATTTACCAATTTGTTCAAGGACTGAAGCCGAATCTGTACATGAAGGTGAAGACTGCTGGGATACACAATGTACTTTATGGTGAAGTGACGGCTAAGGCCTTGGAGCTGGAAGAGGCAGAAATGACAGCATATGCACAGCGTGAGCAGCCAAGAAAACTCACAAAGGACACTCAGCCGCCACCACGTCAGAACAAGGGTTGGCAGCCACAACAGAACAGGGGACCACAGCAACAACAACAAGGAATAAAGAGACCCCTCAACCAGAATGATGACCAAGGAAGAGGGAAGAGGCCACTGGCACCCTTATGCTCCACCTACCAGAAGAACCACCCCGGCGAATGCAAGTTACGTTCTGGCCGCTGTTTCAGATGTGACAAGGTTGGACATATAGTCAGAGACTGCCCCATGCCACCAGATCCGAACCGTGCAAGGGTAGCACCAAGAGTCTATGCAATGATGGAGGATGAGGAAGCCGTGCAGCATACAGTCATAACAGGTACCATTATAATCTGTGGTTTTGCTGCTTACACACTTATAGATACAGGAGCCACGCACTCATTTATATCAACCTTGTTTGTGTGCCAACACAACTTAGAACCTTTACCAGCCGAAAGGCCATATGATGTTATGTTACCATCAGGGAAGTCCCTACATTCTGAACAGATTGTTAAAGGTAATGTTGTGACCTTAGGAAGTAGGAAACTATATGTAGAACTGATTGTAATTGACATGAAAGGATATGAGGTGATATTGGGAATGGATTGGTTATTTCGGCATTATGCCACAATAAGTTGTAGATATGGGATGGTTGATTTTCGACCCCTAAATGGTAATCATTATTCCTTCCAAGCTATTCCTAAGATAAGCAAAATGCCGATTATATCCTCACTAGAAATTTTCCGGTTACTGAAAAATGGTTGTGAGAGTTACTTAGCTACCATAATGGATGTTCGGGTGAAGAATAAGATAGAGTTACAAGATATCCCCGTAGTCAGAGAGTTCCCCAAGGCATTCTTGGATGATTTGCCAGGATTACCACCTGATAGAGAAATAGAGTTTGTAATTGATACATATCCCGAGGCATTGCCTGTATCTAAGAACCCTTACCGTATGGCACCTGTTGAACTAAAGGAGTTAAAAGTCCAACTACAGGAATTAGTAGACAAAGGGTTTATACGCCCTAGTAGTTCCCCTTGGGGTGCACCTGTCTTATTTGTCAAGAAGAAAGATGGTTCCCTTAGAATGTGCATAAACTACAGAGAGCTAAATAAGTTGACAATCAAGAATAAGTACCCCTTACCCCGAATTGATGATTTGTTTGACCAACTGCAAGGAGAAAAGGTGTTTTCAAAAATAGATTTACGTTCAGGTTATTACCAACTGAAGGTTAAGGAAGGAGATATACCAAAGACAGCCTTCAGAACCCGTTATGGACACTACGAATTCTTGGTCATGTCATTTGGACTGACCAATGCACCTGCAGCCTTCATGGACTTAATGAATCGTGTGTTTCGGGAGTATTTGGACAAATTTGTAATTGTGTTCATAGATGATATCCTGATATACTCACGGGCAGAAGCTGACCATGCAGAGCATTTAAGAATAGTTTTGACAACATTGAAGGAGCACCAGCTCTATGCCAAATTATCCAAGTGTGAATTTTGGTTGGACAAGGTTAATTTTCTTGGTCATGTAGTTTCTGTTAATGGCATATCAATGGACCCGACCAAAATTCAGGCAGTAAAGGATTGGCCGCAACCAAAGAATGCCAGTGAAGTCCGCAGTTTCCTTGGATTGGCAGGCTATTACAGAAAGTTCATCAAAGGATTTTCTATGATAGCTAAGCCCTTGACAAATTTGACAAAGAAGGACAATAAATATTCTTGGACCGAAGCTTGTGAGAATAGCTTCCAGACATTGAAGGTGAAGTTAACAACAGCCCCGGTATTGACTCTCCCAACCGATGAAGGAAAGTTTAGTGTCTACTGTGATGCGTCTAAAGTTGGTTTAGGTTGTGTTCTGATGCAAGAAGGACAAGGTTGTAGCATATGCCTCTAGGCAGTTAAAGAGTTATGAACAGAACTACCCCACCCATGATTTAGAATTAGCCGCTGTTGTTTTTGCTTTGAAGATATGGAGGCACTACTTATATGGACAGCAGTGTGAGGTGTTTTCTGACCATAAAAGTCTGAAGTATCTCTTTACACAAAAAGAATTGAACATGAGACAGAGGCGTTGGTTGGAATTTGTTAAGGATTACGACTTTGAGATCAAGTATCACCCGGGTAAGGCTAACTCTGTAGCTGACGCATTGAGCAGGATGTCAACAACAATGCAACCCGTTGTATCAACTATGTCTATACCTTTGAGGACAGAAGTTCTGAGGTTTGAATTGGAGATAGTTCCGGAGTTATCAACCTTACTAGCCAATTTGACCATTCAACCAACGGTTTTAGAAAAGATCAAAGAGGCACAACAGAAGGACTCTGAGGAGAATAACGGTATAATGAACAAGGTGAAGGACACCACCTCCGAGTTTAGTCTTTCCAATGATAGAATTCTGAGGTTTAGAAATAGATGGTATGTCCCTAATGATGAAGAATTACGTAAGATAATCTTGGCTGAGGTGCACTCGTCTCCTTTTTCTGTACATCCTGGCAGCACCAAGATGTATAGAGACCTGAAGTTACTCTATTGGTGGCCAAACTTAAAGAGAGATGTTGCTAAGTATGTAGAGTCATGTTTGGTTTGCCAACAAGTTAAAGCTGAGCACCAACGTCAAGGAGGTACCCTTCAGCCTTTACCTATTCCCGAGTGGAAGTGGGAACACATAGCTATGGATTTCGTTGTAGGGTTACCTAAGACAATTAAAGGACATGATAGTATTTGGGTTGTGATTGATAGATTGACAAAATCAGCCCATTTCTTATCACGTAAGGACAACCTACTCGATGGACCAGCTTGCTGATCTTTATGTACAAGAAGTTATTAGGTTGCATGGAATCATTGCATCTATCGTATCCGATCGTGACCCCAGGTTTACCTCTTGGTTTTGGAAAAGTTTACAAGACGCATTAGGTACAAAGTTAACCTTCAGTATTGCCTTCCACCCACAGACAGATGGTCAATCTGAAAGGACTATCCAGATACTTGAGGATATGTTAAAGGCTTGTGTGCTAGAGTTCCAGACATCTTGGTGTAGATACCTACCCTTGGTTGAGTTTTCATACAACAATAGTTACCAGTCCACCATAGGTATGGCACCTTATGAGGCGTTGTATGGTAGGAAATGTAGATCACCTCTATATTGGGATGAAGTTGGTGAAGCAAAACTCATAGGTCCCGAGATGTTACAGCAGATGTCAGACAAGATTGCCACTATTAAGAGGAGGATGATTACTGCACAAAGCCGACAGAAAAGTTATGCAGACCGAAGGAGGAGAGATCTTGAATTTGCTGTTGGTGATGAAGTTTTTCTGAAGGTTTCACCATTTAAAGGAGTACTAAGATTTGGCAGGAAGATTCCCTGTTTTGGCTAGAATCGGTAGTACAGCTTACAGACTGCAGTTGCCTCCATCATTAGATAAAGTTCATAATGTTTTCTATGTGTCAATATTAAGGAAATGTATACGGGACCCTACACAAGTTGTTAAACCAGTGGATTTGGAGATTGAGCCGACGCTAACATATGAAGAGAAGCCAGTGCAAATATTGGAATCTGCAGTTAAGACTCTGAGGAATAAAGAGATTCCGTTGGTCAAAGTTTTATGGAAGCATCATGGCATTGAAGAAGCCACGTGGGAGCGACGACAGGACATGTTAGACAAGTATCCTGAGTTATTTGTTTGATCAATTTTCGGGGATGAAAATTTTGTTTAAGGAGGGTGGATGTAACACCCGAGTCAACGGCCAGGTGATTTTCTTAACTGTATTAACGGTCATGAATATTTAATTTTTACAGTTTAGGACTTATGCCAAGAATAATTAATTACAAGTGGATCTAAACTAGGTTGAGTGGCAAAGTTGTAATAATGGAGGATTGAGGCCAGTATTTAAAGAAAAAGGAAAAGATTTAAACCCCATTTAAACCACTGTAGCCGACACCACCCTTTCCGACGATTTCTTCTCTCGCAAGTCCTTACTCTCTGCTATCAGCAAACTCTCCTCGACGGCCGGTTTACTCCGACACCACTCGACTACTCTGCGCCTGAGGTATGCATTAGACAATGTGGCTATTTGTTAGTTTATTAGCTCTGTTTTCAGCTCTGTATTGAGGTTTTGGATTCTTCAATGGCCGAGTATTGATAGGAACATTTTGAAACCCGAGATTGGTAATGTCATTTCGAATAGATTCTGGACATTTAAAACAACCAACCCTGAGTTATTATTTATCGAATCCGTCTGTTTTGGTTTTAGGATTTCAGGCTACATTGTGTATTAGACTAAGGATTCGGGAATGACTCTTAGTTATTAGACCCTAGGATGACTTGTGAGTAGAACTGTTAGGATTTTTATTTTAACTACTGCAATGTAAATGTTTTAGGTGAAGAAGTTTGAAGAGAAAGAAGCTCAAAGTGCTAAGGAGACCAGGTAAGTGAATGTATTAAGATTTCCGGCTAATAGAGCCCTACATCATGGGAGTACTAGGTTGAGATGTCTAATGTTTACCTTATGATTATGAGCTTGTCTGCACTTGAAGGATTTATATATGTTGCGAGTTATACCATGTGATGACCTGTTAGTGAATGTGAAGTTGTCTGCTCTGGTATGATCTTTGTCATAGTTTGATGAGTTAAAAGCTCTCATGTTCATGCATCATGAATGTTTCTCAAGCATAAGAAAATGTTTTAACGCATGTTTTCCATGAACCAGATATGTAGGTATATATGTATATGTATAAGATTTATGCAACGTGGATTAAGTGAGGGTTGGGGGCGGTTCGGCGTATGTCACAGTCCAAAGAAGGACATATGAATACGACCCGCAGTAGGGAACAAGATCAAACTCACTGTCGAACCCCCTTTACCGGCACAAATCCTCTCTTGATCCACACAACTTAAACAAAGACTATGAATGATGAATATGATCAATGACTAATGATGAATATGACTATGAATGATGATATGATCAATGACTATGAATGATGAATATGATCATGACTATGAATGATGATTATGATCCATGACTAGAATGATGATTACGAGCAAAAGACATGAACAGAAAAGCCTTAGGAGCATGTGATTTTTCCCAAATTAATGCATTCATGCATCCATGTAAATTGCCATTCCTTACTAAGCATTAGGCTTATAGTTTAAACCTATGATGTAGGTGACGAGTTTTCAGGTGAGAACTCAAGGTCATGATGATGTCTGAGCTTGGTTGCTGGATGATGCTCAGTGTGACAGTGAAGGCTGAATTATGATCCATGACTAGGAATGATGATTACGAGCAAAGACATGAACAAGAAAAGCCTTATGAGCATGTGATTTTTCCCAAATTATGCATTCATGCATCCATGTAAAGTTGCATTCCTTACTAAGCATTAGGCTTATAGTTTAAACCTTATGATGTAGGTGACGAGTTTTCAGGTGAGGAACTCAAGGTCAATGATGATGTCTGAGCTTGGTTGCTGGAGGATGCTCAGTGTGACAGTGAAGGCTGGATAGGCGATCAAGTTCCCTGGTTATACCCATAGTAAGTCAGAGGAGTTTATGATAAACGGATGACTAAGAAGAATAGAGTTTACTTATAACAAGGAGATTCGGATTTTAATGGTTTGACTTCTGAATCTGTTAACGATTTTAAGGATCATTGAATGGTCTGTTTTGCTTAAGCTTTCCGCTATGTGTATCTTGTATGGGATATGGTTTTCACTCATTAGGGTTTGTAAATTCCCCGGTTAAGATTTGGGTGAGTTGTAGTATTTTCTGTTGGATGAGGTTATTTGATGATCATAGTGTTAGCCATCGGATGATGAAAGTGCTATTTTGTCGTCTAGCGATCGACAGATATAGAGTGTTTAGCCATCGGACGATGTGAGGGTTTCCTTGTCGTTTAGTGACCGGGTCATGTTTTAATTATGCACGTGGGAAGCACATGTCCATCGGATGATGTTTCCCTATTTCACAGGAAGATGAAGTATATTCCCTCGCCGGATGATGTAAATAATAACTTGTCGTTTAGTGATCGGATGATATAGAGCTTGTAAGCTATCGGAAGATGTCATAGATGAACACGTGAATTTCACATGTCTATCGGTGGATGTTTTAAATTGGTCACACGAGATGCACGTGATCGTCGGTCGATGTGAGTATTCGCATCTGCCGATAGGTGTTTAAATGAGTCATGAGGGGTGCACGTGCCATCCGGAAGATGCAATGTCTATCGGTTGATGCATGCAGACCCATGCAACTTCTACGTCGATTGGAAGCATGTACGAGGGACTAACTTTCCATCCATTAAGTTGAAGTCTTTAAGCCTATTAGGTATACTGTTATTTAAAAAAAAAAAAAAAAGGAGAAAAGAGTTCAAATATGAGTTAAAGTTTTATGTAAAGTCAAGAATTTCGTGGCGATCCTCCCCGGGTCGTTACAGTGGCGATCATCTTGATTGCTAGAGGCAGGAAGATCTTTAGGGCTCGAACTAGGTTGAGTTCGAGCATCCGTTTAGGTTTATTGTTTCTCATCTTTGTTGTTTCTTCTATGCTTTGTACAATCGTCAAATTATAGTACACGAGTTTCTCCTATGGAGCTTAACGTGGATGTAGCCGGAATTATCGATGAACCACGGTAAAATATTTGTGTTGGCTTTGTGTGCAATTTTCTAATTATATTGTTGTCTAGATTCACGGTAAAAGTAAAGAGGAATTAATTGAAAAAGAACATAAAATTTACAACACGTGTTATATAATCATATTCACAAAAGTGTCTAAATTCTTCATTATTGTTGATTACACCACGAGAAACGCACACGTGCACTACACATGTCGTCGCTAGTATATACTAAAAGTATAGAAATTAGATTTTCTTTTAATGTTTCATTTATTTTAATTTCATATTTTATAATTTATATTTTTCATCCCAAGTTTTTTTTAATTTATTTTTTAATGTAAAAAAGATAATAAATACAAACAAGGTAACATTTTTACCTCACAGAAACATCATTATTCATTCCTTTCTCTAAAAGGTGATGTCAATCTCAACATAATTAACGATATATTTAAATTAATTTTTTGTAGTTGTTCAATAAAATATAATTGACTTTCTAGATTTGTCCACAATTTGTTTTTATTTTCTTTTAAGCTATTTCTTCTATATATAAATGTTTAGATTTTATTTTTATATTTTCATTTATTTTATTACATGTTTTTTCATTTACATTTTTTATCATTCTTTTATAATGTTCAATCTAATGCATTTTCTTTTAATATTTTTTTTTATCTTCTAAATATCTTTTTAAATTTCTTTTGATGCATTTTATTTTCGGTAAGTACATTGTACGTACGCGTCAAATTTACATAATTTTCTTAACATGATTCATAGACCATAATATTTGAATATTGAAACATAAACGAATTAAAATATAAATAAGTAAAGAATGAATGTAGTATGAAAATAGAATGAAACTTTGAAGTAAAAATTTCTACAATTTTAGTTTAGATCATGTGCCAAAAAAAAAAAAAAAAAAACCAAATCATCCAATCATGGAGTGTTGTCAAGCTTATTTTTTACTATGGTTCAAGCACAAGCTACTCTTATATGTGCATGTGACACGACACGAAATTTCACATATCTCATATGCATGTCTCTGTTAACTTTACGATGATGGTGACTGTCTTTAACTTATAGAGGACGTCAGAGATCATCAACTTTATCGTTTACTTTCCCATAAAGTATTTTGAGGTCAAGTAACTGCAAAAAAATAGTATTACTCAATCTACTATCATGAAAATTAATATTATAAATATTTTGCTCGAGATCATATATAAGTAAACCACAATAATTACAGCATTATTAATAGAGATTGAAGTTACAAACTCAAAAGCCCAGCAACATCGGTGCAAGTTGTATGTGCAGAGGAAATTGGTGCAAATTTAGCTTGTCCGAAATTTTATAGCTGCAATAAAAAGTAGTAGACCTTGAAGATAGAAAAACACTGTATAAATTACGTCCTAATTGTTACACTCTTGGACATGGGTTGATGACAACTTAATAAAGCTATAACATATACGATCAGATAAACATGATAGCTCAGGTGTGTGTTGGTGGGAGTGGGTAAGCTCTGTAGACATAAAGAGAAGAAATAATATAAGTCACTTTGTGACTCAAAATCATCAGATAACAATACATTCGATGATTTTACATCTATGTGAATCACAAGTTGAGTGTTGCATCATGAGATAATTTAAGGTCTCAGCCACACCAAGCAGTGACCAGTAAGAGATTGTTGTCTTTGAAACAGAATCCCATAAGGGAAATAATGTTCATGTGATTCAAAGCAGTCATGATTTCTATTCCTAAAACAAACTCCTTTAAAACATATTTAGATGGCTTTAAGATCTTCACAGCTAATTCCTTCCCATCTGGAAGCCAACCTTTGTAAACTTGGCTGCTATCTCCTTTCCCAATCAAATTATATGAGATTATAAACCAAAAAAAAAAAAAAAACAAGCTAAATGATATTAGAAGTTTATGATTACTTTTCATGAAGGTCATCACAGTAGGGCTGGGCACGGGCCAGTTCGGTCCGGTCCCGAAACCGGATCGGTCTTTGGGAATTTTTTCCTAAAACCGGATGGAGGAACCAGCCCTAGGAGGGACTAGGACCGGACCGAATTTGGTTCGGTCCCGGTCCCGGTCTCGGTCCCTCCCATCATTTTTTTTAACATAAAAAATTTTCAACCAACAGTGATACAATTAATCAATTATCAACCAATAGTGAGCACTGAGCAGGAAAAATTACACTTACAGTGAGTCGCTCACCAGCGACCAGTGAGCAATGCAGCGACCAGCGACCAGCTAGCACCGAGCGTCGACCGTCGAGCGAGGCAGCGAGCACTGAGCGTCGAGCGAGGCAGCAAGCACCGAGCGTCGAGCGTCGACCGAGGCAGCGAGACTGAAGGAAAATCCGAGCGAGACTCAAACCTGAAGGAAAATTTCCTTCAATATTGAGCCCGAGCCCTGTAATTTCAGTTTTTATTTTTATTTTTATTTTTAATAGTTCGGTCCGGTCCTAGATTTTTGGGATTTTGAGCCTGAGGATCGAGGATCGTATGGAAACCGTTGAAAATCTCGGCCCGAAGACGAAAGATTTGAGACCGAAATCGGACCGAAACAAGTGCTCTGGTTCGATTCTCGGTACTCGGACAGGTTCTGCCTAGCCCTACCTCAGAGTGTCTGTTTCATAACAAGTAATATTAGAAGTTTATGCTAGCGATAAGAAAAAAACACTGGAAAATAATTTCTTTTTCAAATAATCATTCATAAAGCTAAATGATTTTTGATTTAATTCATCTTACAATGCAAAAACTTACCTGCTAGGGAAGATTGATTTCTTATTTTTGAGCGTTGCTCCTTTTAAATCCATAATGCAAAACTTTTAACTGTAACAAGTAGGTCAAGTTACAAACTTAGAAGTAAAACCACATTCATTTAAAAGAAGGCAAAGCAATGTGAATAGTAATACTTGGAAGCACAAAGTAGAGTTGTTTTTATCCCACCCAAAAATAAATACTCCACCAAAATAAACAACTCTAATAAATTTACTTGGAGTGCAAAATCATCTTTTCTCACTCCTGAAGATGAAAAAGAATTTGTTAGTCCTATGAATCAAAATAGGCATGGACTCTGATAAAACAAAAAAAAAAAAAAAAAAATACCAATTAAAACCACCAAGTATTAATATTCTTCAATTCCAACTACAAACTAATTTTTTTAACAATGTAAACCATAAAGTATCAAATACGTACCAAATATGACCACGCTGGACGGACGCTAAAAAACAGCGTCCGTCCGGATACTGTTCACGTGAACAATACCTGGCAGTGTCCGTCCGGTTACTGTTCACGCGAACAGTAACCGTTTACGTTTTTTTTTTGCTGTTTTATAAATTAATTTTTAAAAATTATTAAACGATATTGGATTTACGTAAACTTTTAATCACATATTCACCACGTTATGAAAAGATAATCAGAAAATTTTCGTGATTTTACAATACTTATATGATTTATTATAGTTTGTTTACGTATGTTTTATAAAATAATTCACTAAAATTCCAATAAATCGTACAAGTGTTATAAAATTACGAAACTTTTCATATTATCTTCTCATAACGTGGTGAATATGTGATAAAAATTTTAAGTAAATCCAATATCGTTTAGTATTTTTTAAAAATTAATTTATAAAACAGTGAAAAAAAAACGTAAACTATTACTGTTCATGCGAACAGTACCCGGACGGATGCTAAAAAACAGAGTCCATCCTGGTACTGTTCACGTTAACAGTACCAGGACAGACGCTAAAAACAGCGTCCGTCCGAGTACTGTTCACGTGAACAGTAACCGTTTGCGTTTTTTTTTGTTGTTTTATAAATTAATTTTTAAAAAATAGTAAACGATATTGTATTTACTTAAACTTTTTATCACATATTTACCACGTTATGAGAAGATAATTCTAAAAATTTCGTGATTGTCTAAGACTTGTACGATTTATTGTAATTTTAGTGAATTATTTTATAAAACATATGTAAACAAATTATAATAAATCATTTAAGTATTGTAAAATCACGAAAATTTTCGGATTATCTTCTCATAACGTGGTGAATATGTGATAAAAATTTTAAGTAAATCCAATATCATTTAGTATTTTTTAAAAATTAATTTATAAAACAGCGAAAAAAAACGTAAACGGTTACTGTTCACGTGAACAGTAACCAGACGAACGCTGTTTTTAGCGTCCGTCCGGCGTGGTCATATTTGTCACATATTTGATACTTTATGGTTTACATTGTTAAAAAAATTAATTTGTGGTTGTAATTGAAGAATACTAATACTTGGTGGTCTTAATTGGTAATTTTCCAAAAAAAAATTTTGGCAATAAGAAAGCGAGAATTGGAGTATCTTCAGAATAACGAACAAAACTACACGAAAGAACGACACTAATTTTACCCACGGGGGAGCGGGAGATACAGATTCAACTAGAGAAGAAGTAAGAAAAACCAAAGAAGAACAAAAACCAATGGAGAAGAAAAACCCAATGAGACCTTAAATCGGCAAGAAAAAACACATGACATGAGGGAAAAAATAGCAAATGAACAACAGGATAACACACTAAACAGAGAGGGGAAGAAAGGAACAAACAGATATAGAGATGACATATATTTATTAAATTCCTCGATTAACTTCTTCTCTGTCATGCATAGAAATTGCATAGTTCCAGTTGAATATATGAACACCTCTGCTGCAGTAACAACACACACAATGAACAAACAAAACCAAATATAGATGAATGTGTTGCCTGTCAATGGTCACCGAAGCAAACAGAATTAGAAAATGAAAAATAAAGCGAGTTCACTTACGAGACTGGTTTCACCATTGTTTCGAATAAACAAAAACAAACTTGAAAGGATAACTCACTGATTTAAAAGACCTAAAATGGATTGAAAAATGGAGTTACTCTTGATCACTTTCAGCACTGATCACAGCAAACAATATGTGTAAGATTAAATAAAGGGTTATGGGTGATATGAATCACTACAACAAATGTTTAGCAGGTGCACAAGATAAGAATACAAAGACTTACATAGCAATCTTTTACTTCTAACCGGTATCTCATCTCTCTCAAATCTGCTACACTGCCCCTAACCTGCTCTCCACGGTACTCGATAACCTGGAAACAGAAGTACATGGTGTAAATTAGAACTCATCCTTAAAAGACAAATCCCTTTCTATGTTAAATTCAACCCGAGCAAACAATTATTAATGCAAGTGAAGGAAATAGAACCAGTGAGTCGACAGAGGAAAAAGAGATAACAGAGGACAAAATAAACAAGAAATCAGGAACTGGAGACGGGGGAAGTAAAATATCATCATTCAATAGGCCCTCTATCTGTCTCTCCACTTATAAAGACAACACTTTCTTTCTCTACACGTGCACACTCTGTCATAATCCTCCACTTCATCTTTTCAACACATGCACCTCCCATGTTAACATATTTTTGATACAAACAATATGTCATTATCTTTTTTTAATCTTTTATTTTTAAAATTTGTTTAATAAATTAGGTGTCAAACATGCAAATTATGTCTTTACATCTTGTAAACTGTCATGTCTCTTTTAATTTTTTGTTTTGTTTTAACATTTAATCTTATATTATACTTTCTTCTTTAATAAATTTATTTTAATAAAATACAATATGTGGCAAACATGCAATTGACTCTCTCTGTTTCTTACAGTCTTAAAATTCTTTTTTTTTTATTTTTTTTTATTTCTCTTCCATTTTATTCATTTTCTTTTTAATTTTTTATAACTTTATTTGATAAATTTGTCAATAAATTAAGTGGCAAACATGCAAAATCCTTTTCGTACTCTACACTTTAGTTTTTTGTTTTTTTCTTTATATTTATTTTACTCTTATTTTTACTTATTCTTGTTTTCGTAAATTTATTTTATTTTAATAAATTAGATGAGAAATATGCAAAAAAAAAAATTCTCTCATTTCTCCGCTCCTACATTCTTCTTATTATGTTTTCTTTAAAAAATGTGAAATACTTTATGATATATAGAGATGGCAAACAAGTCGGTTGAGTCGAGCTTGAAAAAATCTGTCTCGGTGAGCTTAACGTGTCGAGCTGACTAAATGAGCTTAATGAACTATACATACATCAATGTTTTTAATTTATATAAATGTAATGTATATTTCTAAAAAGTTCAATTATCAAAATTATAATAATTATATATCATTATGATGTCAAAATATAATAGTTAATTATTTAGTGAACAAAATTTTCTATTAATATATAAAATGACATGAATTTAAGAAAAAAAATTATTTGAGATGATCTAATGAAAAATGTCTCATAAATATCATTACAAATATTTGTTCATTGTATCATTACAAATTATACACACACTAACTAAGTTGACACTAATATAATTGTAAATAATTTGTAATTAAGGTGACAAACGAGCTGAGCTGAGTCGAGCCAACTCTAAAAAAGTCTGGCTCACTAAATCTAACAAGTTAAACGAGTCGAGTCTAACAAGTCTAGAGAGTCCAATAAGTTGAGCCTAACGAGTCACTCTAAAAAAATTTTCAATTTGAGTCAGCTCACTAGTTAAAATTAAATGAGCCGAGCTGAGTCTGTTACAGTACTGAATCGGCCGAGAGAGCTTGCTCATTTGTCATTTCTAATAACATGTAGGTTATTATTTTCTTTTTTCTTCATTCTTTTAAACGAGTCTCTATGTATTGATAATCATTACTTCTTAACTCTTTATGATGTTTTTGAATTTCTTCTAACATATTATTTTTTGTATGATTCGAAATTAAAATTTAAAATTAAGCATTTAGCGTGTGGATTCAATTTTAAAAAATGACAATCAAACTCATATTCTTTAAATGTATTTTTCTCTTTTAATACATTTTACAACGTGTATTAACTATTTGAGATTCTTCATCTCCTTAATAATAAGTGTCATTGCAGCAACTATTTTGTAGTTATGTATTGCATATTTAATACTTTTCATTTTCTTGATGACACATGTTTCTTTGTTTATTTTTAATTCTTCATCTCTTTCAATGACAATTGAGTCTCCTATAATATGTTGTATGAAGGTGTCATGTTCATAGCCTATTCTCCACAAAAGTTTCGAAGAGTCAAGACTCTTTATCTCATGTAGTTTACTGTAACACCCGGTATTTTGGTCACGTAATTGTCCCTAATTTTATTTGAATGAAATTAATCTGTTATTAATGTAATAAATATTTTTACTGGAATTGAAACGTGAATTTTGTGGGTTTAAGAAAAAATAGAACCAAAAGAGAAAGTCAACCTGCCTCAATTTTGGTATTTCGTTTATTAGGATTGAATTCGTAAATAAGTAAATTTAAGGCCGTTTCGCGAGTGGGAAGTTTCGTTAGAACCCTAGAATTTAATTAGGATATTTTGTGGAAGAAGTGAAGGTCGAGAATTTAAACGGAATTCCGTATCGTAACCCGAGCGTTATATATATGTATATATATATATCTCTGCGCCAGATCCCCCTCTCTATTTTTCTTTTTTTTTTTTTTCTTTTTCTTCTTCTTCTTTTCCTCTTCCCTCCCTCCCACGTGACTCCCCTTCTCCTTCTCTTTTCTTTTCTTCTCCTCCCTCTCCTTTTCTTTTCATTTTCTCCCTCCCTCTCTGCTTCTTTTCTCTCCAGACGACGCCGAAGCCGATTCTCACGAAACAAACGCCGACGAGCCGCTCCTCTCCTCTGATTTTCTTCCATTTCTTCGTTTAAGGTAATCCTCTACCTTAGTTATCCAGTTTAGGGTAGTTATTAGTTAATTTCGTTGAAGTTTAGGGTTAGGGTTTTTGGAGAAAACCCGTTAATTTTATACGAAATCATACTAGGATGTTATTTAGAGGTTTGAATGGATAAATTAAGGAATAACTAAGCCCGTTCAACGAAAATGGAAAATTTCGATCGAAAATCGGCTCGGTTTAGGGCACCCTCCGAATTTCAATTTATGCTATCGTTTCGGACTTCCTTTTTATAAATTAACAATCCTATGATAAACTAGATGTAATGAGGTTTCCGATGCCTGTTAAATCATTGAGAACGGATGTCGGATTAGAGAGGAAATTGAGATTGAAGTTGTGCACATAAAGTGTTTGATAAAATGTCTAAAAGAGTAGTTAAATTGATTTTAAGCAATTCGAATGGAGTTTTAATTACGTTTTGCTTAGTTCGTTAAATGGCACGTACAAAATGTTGGTAACGATTCAATTGCACGTAATTTAGGTTCGTGGATCACCGAGGACGTACGCGCGAGGCTTGCAAACTCTACGGACGCCAGGTAAGTTCATACGTATAGGTTTGGCCCTTAAGGCGCTACAATACGGAGGTACTAGGTTTTATGTTATCGGGATTTCTGTTGGGTAGTTAAACCATAGATTATGTTTTAGGTTAAGTGTGTTCTGTTTTATATCCTGCTTATTATTCTGTTGCCTGTCTATGAATGTTCATGCATACACGTTTTTCTCTGAAAGTCATGAAAATACTTTCTACACACGGTTTGAAGTTAAGTAAGATAAAACTTGTAATGAAATGTATGGTTAAGTGTGGACGAGGACTGGCATCCTGTCATGTACTTCTGTTATGTCCTGTTGTGGCATGTACTCCTGTTGCGCCAGCTCTTCTTTCCACTTATGCCTTCCTGTCCAGTGAAATGTAATGTAATGTTTATGTATTTGAAAATGTTCATGCATAGCATGTGCATCACTTTGCATTGTATGTTCTTACTGAGCACTAGGCTCATAGCTGAACTCCCTGTTGTAGGTACGGATCCCGTGGATGACGACTTTGTGCCTCAGGCCTAGGAATAGGTTGTTGGTGGCACGAGCTTGCGGGGGTTGGTTGCTGCAGCCAGACACATTTCTGTCCCGAGGTTTAAGTTTTTTTAAAGTAAAGTTCATGTGTGTAAACTCTACTGTGATTCTGCTGGTTTTGCTTTAAAACTCTGTTGGGATTCTGTTGGAAATTTGGATAATGTATAGATTCTGATGTTTAAATTTTTTTAAACCTCTGTATTTGACAGTTGTATGTATATTTTGAAATATTCTGGAACTGTTTTGGAAATCTTCCCTTTTAGGATGTGCATGGATGGTCTCAAGTTTTAGAGCTATCCATGCAGTTTGTTTTCTTGAATCCTTGTCATGTTGTCAAACATGTTTTAAAACATCGCTTTGAATCGGGTTTTGGGGTTTGAGATTTTATGTCGTCTGTTTTTATGCTCCCTGTTTATATGTCTTCCTGTTAAATATTGTCATTTCTGCCTTTAAAACTGTGGCATCCGCCTGTGGCATCATCTGCTTGTGGCATCATCCGCCCGTGGTATCATCCGCCCGTGGTATCATCCGCCCATATCATCTGCCCATATCATCCGCCCATATCTGTAGGATCGGTATTGTCTAAGAGGGGGGTGAATTAAACCTTTTTAATTTTAATTACTAGTCAACTTAATCTCTCTCCTAGATTGAACTTATAGATTTATCACAAGTGATCAGATAATGTAAAGAGAGAGAGAGAGAAATTCGACACCAGTATTTTTACGTGGTTCGGCCAAACTGCCTACGTCCACGCTCCAAGGCTCCTCCTTGAAGATTCCTTACTTCTCCTCAACGAGAAATCCTGATCGAGCTTTCGGGCGTCGATCCAAAGCCTTTTACACAATACAGGATTAAACTTTACGGGCGTCAATCCACTGCCTTAAACAAATTTAGAGTTTGTAAAGTTTTGCACAAAAACTACTCTCTCACAGGATCTGAATCTCAAGTTCGAATGTAAGAGGAGAGTAGTACGATTTACAGAGTATGAATATTTTCGCAAGTTAGGGCTCAGGAATTCAAATCGCAAAAAGTTGTTCCTTTGTGCTCTAAGCTCGGCTTTTATACTCTGTCCATTTTCTGCTTGACTTCAATGCTTCTAAACCAATAATAGAAACTTTGTTACCGTTGGGAAGCATCCGTACAAGTTGACAGAGTAATGGGGGAAGCAAAATAAACAAAATAAAGGGAGTGGAAAATGCAGCGAAGAATGCAGTAGAAATGACTCAAAAACAGAATGCGGAAGAAAATGACAGATTGCAATGGAGGTGAAATGGAATGTGGGAAAAACCCTTGGCTGACCGAGAAGCTAGCTTATGTTATTCTTCTCGGTGCATGCCTTCCAGTGGAAAGACAACAGCTGCTGGGCCTGGCGATCATCCTCAGCCTTTTAAACTCTGATAACAGAGAGGGAGGGAAAATAAGAGATCACAGCCACCTTAGACCAGTGATCAATGGAGGCACACTCCTCACGGCAGGGCCGTGGCTTACCTTGACGGCAACCAGAAATCCTTCTGGATTTTCAGAGAGACAAAATAGGTTTTGTATTGATCAAAAAGTGCGTACAAACACTAAAAGCAATGCTTAAATACCTATGGTGGCTAGGGTTGGAAATGCCGAGAGAAGAAAATAGCCGTTGGAAGGCTTCTGCCAAGCATTCGCGAAATGGGAACTCAAAGCTGACGAGGCTGCTTGCTTGGAGCAAGGAAGGGCTTCGACTGGTCAGCTCGTCCAGGTGGGCAATCTGTGCGCTCGTGGAGTGATCACCGTCGATCTCTGCATTCCGTGGTCGCTTGCTGAAGATCGTCTGAAAATCGCCTCTCTCTCGCTGAACTACTCGCTGGGCTTCGTCGTGGATTGAGGAGCAAGCTGCAATCAGCTTTGTTAATTGAGCTGGCTGGGCTGCTTCATGTTATTGGGCTGGCTGGGTTGCTTCATGTTATTGGGCTGGGCTGAGCTGCTTCATGTGAGATTGAGAAATTAATTGGGCTAAAACTATCATCGTGATAATTTTATGGGCCTTCTCCATATAGAATCTTTAATCTTCTCATGGGCTGAATTGATGGCCCAATTTCCTCCTTAATTGCTCATGGGCTTACCAAATACCTATGCCACCAACTAATCCTAACCACACAATCTACTCCTAAATGTCTAATTATGCATGACTAAATATAAGGACTAAATGTTTGTCCAAATTACATAAAAGGTCATTGTTTGCCAAATTAAAATTAAACTAAAATTATGCGATTAGCTTGGTTACACAATTGATGAACGGAAGACAAATTCTCTCTTTAAAATTCCAAGCTTTAAGTAAACATTTTTCCTACAAAATTCACAAACCAATTAGTAAATAAAATAATCAAAACACATACCTTGGCTTGTGCTTGACGGTTAGGAATCGTAGGCACATCACAAGTTCAGGTAGCCGTTGCCGTTTGTAGTTGTAAATCGTCGTCGCCATTAATGTTCTGAAGTTATGGCTGAAAACGACTTCACTGTAGCTTCGCAGCTAATTTGAATTCTGGCGGAAGTTCACCGGCAGATGCAACTAATGAGCGGAGACACGTCATCGGTGAATGCTGCTTGAAATGCCATCGGCAGATATATCCTTGAATTCCATCGGCAGAAGCATCTTCAACTTCGATCGGCAGAAGCATTTCGTAAAACTTCATCGGCACATTCTATCTTCAAAGCCATCGGCAGATGTTTCTTTAAAAGCGCCATCGGCATAAGTCTCTTTACAAACCATCGGCAGATGAACTCATGAAACTTGTCGTCTAGTGATCGGCATGAGCAAGCTTAAAAGCTATCGGCAGGTGTAGGCGTTGAATTCCATCGGCAGACGCATCCTTAAATTTCACCGGCATGTGCATGCTTTGGTTATTATCTCCTTTTGTCGTTTAGTCAATCGGCAGGAGTAGCTTCAAACATCATCGGCATACGTGTTCACATATCATCGGCAGATGAAACAAATAAGTACTTTGACACATCATCGGCATCTGTCTTCAGAAACAACTATCGGCAGAGAAAGCATGTACTGACTTGACACGTCATCGGCATATATCATCAAAGACGCTATCGGCAGATGATAACTTCTAAACGGCGTCTTCTTCTGCTTAGCAATCGGCAGAGGCTTCTATTTTTTGATGTATAGTCATCGGTAGAAGCACTTGTTTTACAGCCCTGTTTTTCTGTTCTGCTCTGTATACTCAAACCGATTTATTAGACAACTAAAATACCCTTTTCAAGGGTATTTCCATATAAACTCATATTCATTATTTTCTTTAAATACACATAATCAAATTGTACATTATTTATACAAATACATAATCAAAAACAAATTATGACTTAAACAATCTATAAGTCAACAATCTCCCTCTTTTTGATTATGACAACATAAATTTGATTAACTTTGATACTCCCCCATAATTCTAGCCGCTCCTCCATAGTATGTGCATTTTATTAAGATAACCATTCATAGCAGTTCTAGAAACACAGAGTATATCCAAAGAATGTTATCCAATCAAACTCAATCAAAGATAGTATTCTCCCCCATTGACATTATCAAAAAAATGCATTCAACATCAGAGTATGTTTAGAAAAAATAGTCATTAAAAAGAAACAACTAAACAAAAAAAAATTGATATAACTAAAAATCACTATTTGAAAAGATCTAAATGACGATTCCAAAAAGCTCTCTGGACATAAGAGGGCACGTCACGGTGGGGATTGAAAAAACCATCCACCAGAGCTTGAAGGAAAGCATGATCTCTTGGGAGAGGCGATTGATAGACCACCATTGCCAGACAGGGAGCAGGAGGTGGAGAAGGCTCTCGGGACAACTCCACGTCCATGCAGGAAGGAGACTCGACAGAAGGACCAGAGCACACATCCATACAAGGTGGAGGAGAAGCTTCCATTGGACAGGCTGGAGGAGAGGAAGATTCAGGAGCTGAGGAAGATGTAGGAAGAGTGAACTTGAGCTCAGCCTCATGAATATCTAGGGGCATGAGACGCACATCTTCAAAAACAGCAGGCCTGGAAAGGGGAAGAAGCAAATCTTCAAAGCAGGCCTCGGGTGAGACCAGAGCATGATGGTTCGGGTTCAGGCTCAGGTTCAGGTGTCAACGCGGCAATGGACAATTGGAGTTTCTCAAGTTCTCTGACAACCATTCGCCTATCACCATCAATCTTTGTAGACAGCAGGCCAAGACCAGTATCCAGAGCAACGCCCATGTCCTGATGATTCTTATCAATTTTACTTTGGAGAGTACTGAGGGCAGTGCCAAGGTTGGTAATAGAGGCTTGCATCTCATTGTACTGAGCCTCTGTTAAGGAAAATCTCCTGTGATATGTTATGGGAGTTGCAAGAGTTGCAGGAGTATTGGAGAGAAGGGGTTGGACTGGCAGAGCAATTGGAGCAAGTTGGACAGGTGATGGAGGGTGCACCTCTTGCTGATCGGGAGATGGATGAGGTGAAGGTTCATGAGTTGGAGATGGAGGTGGAGGTGCTGAAGGTTCATGGTTTGGAGATGGAGGTGCTGAAGGTTCATGGTTTGGAGATGCTGTAGGTGGTTGAACTGGAACTGGAGGAGCCGTAGGTGGTAAGGAAAGAGTAGGTGGAGAGGGAGGTGAAGGAACTGGAGATGGTAGAGCTGGAGGACCATGAGTGAAAATTGAAGAAATAGCTCGAATTACCGGAGAGATGGAAGGAAAAACAGGCTGAGAAGGTAATACGAAAGAAGGTGGAGGAGAAGGAGGCTGTTCAGGAATAGGAAGAGATACAGATGAGGGGAGCAGAGGTGGCCTATGAATGGGTGCCATGAGGAGGGAGCAATCCTACGCCTACGCACATAAAGGAGAAGGTGGGGGATTGTACAGTGTCATACAGTTCCTCCTTCAGCAGTTGACTCCTCAGCAGGATAAGCTTAGCGTTTACCACTCCTGACAGGAACTGGCTTAGAAATCTTCTGATTAGCCTTCTTAGCAGGCTCTCCTTTTCGATTCTTTTTAGTCCCATCTTGGTGAGAGTGACTTGGGAGTAATAATTGGAGGGCAGAAGTCTCACAGGTTGTAGGTGGTTGAACTGGAACTGGAGGAGCGTAGGTGGTAAGGAAAGAGTAGGTGGAGAGGGAGGTGAAGGAACTGGAGATGGTAGAGACTGGAGGACCATGAGTGAAAATTGAGAAATAGCCTCGAATTACCGGAGAGATGGAAGGAAAAACAGGCTGAGAAGGTAATACGAAAGAAGGTGGAGGAGAAGGAGGCTGTTCAGGAATAGGAAGAGATACAGATGAGGGAGCAGAGGTGGCCTATGAAATGGGTGCCATGAAGGAGGGAGCAATCCTACGCCTACGCACTAAAGGAGAAGGTGGGGGGATTGAATCCTGAGATTGACATACAGTGTCATCTCCTCCTTCAGCAGTTGACTCCTCAGGCAGGATAAGCTTGCGTTTACCACGCCTGACAGGAACTGGCTTAGAAATCTTCTGATTAGCCTTCTTTAAGGCAGGCTCTCCTTTTTCGATTCTTTTTAGTCCCATCTTGGTGAGAGTGACTTGGGAGTAATAATTGGAGGGCAGAAGTCTCACAGGCTCTTCCTCCTCAGGAAGGACAACCTCAAGATGAGCAAATAACCGCATAAGAAGCAAATTATACGGTAAGGATGTAGCCTTAGAGGATACTACCAAAATCATCCTGCGAACCACAATGTATCCTACATTGAAAGGGGTCTTGAAATAGAGAGCAAACAGAACAAATAGCTCCATTGCGCTCACCTCATCATAATGTCCACCCTTGGGAACAATATTGAAATCTATCATATGACGAAAAACTTTGGCCCTCGGGGTCAAATGTCTGCCCTTTAACTGATCAGGAGAAGAATTAGGGTCCAAAGCAATTTCCCTGAGAAACTGTAGACCATCAGAAGTTCCAAAGAAGGGGAGCTCATGGCCTGTCACATATTTATAGGGACAGCTATCCAAATGAGGAGCTCCCAGAAGAGCATTTATGGACTGAGGGGATATTTCTATGCATTTGTTATATACATAGCTTTTAATGGAAGGGGGGTCAGCAGTAAAGCTAAGATTGGCATAGAACATCCGGATAGCTTCCGGATAGAAGAAGGATTCGGTTTCAAACAATCCTATTAACCCAAGATCCGTCAAGGGTTCTACAATGTTCATCCCAGCTAAACTTTCAAAATCAATACCTTTACTGGGAATTAATGACCTGAACTGGTAATCGGCATGAAACTTGTTCTCGGCAGCTTTAGTGAGAAAGTGGAAGGATGGAAACGCATTTGCCCTTGGAATCTCACGAGGAGGGCGATCAGAAACCTTAGCCTTTTTCTTGGCCTGAACGGAGATGGCTTGATCTGAAGACCCGATATGCTCCATTGAAAGATTAGGAATCGAGAAAGAGGGTTGGTAGGGCAGGGGGGATTTTCTCACAGAAAGAGCGCGAAATGAAATGTCTTCGAGAAGACACATAGTTTAAACAAAGAAGGGGCATCGCTCGACGCGAGGGAGACACACGTGTAGAACTGATAGGCATGATGAACCACACGTGTCGGCAGATTAACAATACATCTTCCGATGCTTACAGATACTATGCATCTGCCGATACCTACCGGTATCAAGACATCTGCCGATGACAAAAGAGAGGTACAGCATCTACCGATGCTATCACAGAAGGAGAAGCTCTAACACTTAAAGAATTTTTTATTTTTTTTTTCATAACAGAGACAGAATCTCATTTTCTCTCAACCCGAATGAGACCTAACCTTATTCTAATACTATTGAATGTCTTCTCATCCAAAGGCTTGGTAAAGATGTCTGCAAGTTGATCTACAGAATTGACAAACTCTAAAGAAACATCTCCTCTTTGAACATGATCTCTAATGAAATGATATCTGACATCTATATGCTTTGTTCTATAGTGTTGAATAGGATTTTTAGAGATGTTTATGGCACTGGTGTTATCACACCGAATAGGAATCCTATCATAAAATAGATTATAATCTTCCAAAGTTTGTTTCATCCATAACATTTGTGCACAGCAACTGCCAGCAGCAATATATTCACTTTCAGCAGTTGATAGTGTGACAGAATTTTTTTTCTTAGAATACCAGGAAACTAGAGATTCACCAAGGAATTGACATATTCCACTGGTGCTTTTCCTATCCACTAGACTACCTGCATAATCAGAATCTGAGTAGCCAATCAAATCAAAAGAAGTACCTTTTGGATACCATAATCCTAAGTCAGGAGTTCTACTTAAATACTTAAAGATTCTTTTGACAGCAGTTAAGTGAGATTCCTTAGGGGCAGCCTGAAATCTAGCACAGAGACACACACTGAAAAGAATATCTGGTCTGCTTGCAGTCAGATATAGCAAAGATCCAATCATACCACGATATTTCTTAATGTCTACACTGATTCCTTTTTCATCTTTATCCAACTTAGTAGTGGTGCTCATAGGAGTCTTAGAAGATTTGACAGTTTCTAATCCGAATTTCTTAAGGAGTTCCTTAATGTATTTTTCTTGAGAGAAGAAAATTCCATCAGGAGATTGACTAATCTGGAATCCTAAGAAGAACTTTAACTCCCCCATCAAACTCATTTCAAATTCACTCTGCATGAGGGAAGAAAACTCATTACACATATTGACATTAGTTGAGCCAAAAATAATGTCATCGACATAAATTTGAACCAACAGAATGTCCTTCTCCTTTTGCATGGTAAACAGAGTTGAATCGGAGTTACCCTTTTTGAAATTCCTTTCCTCAAGGAAATTCTTCAATCTGTCATACCAAGCTCTAGGAGCCTGCTTAAGTCCATACAGAGCTTTCCTAAGCTTGTACACATGATCGGGTTTGTCAAAAGATTCGAACCCTAAGGGTTGCTCAACAAAAACTTCTTCATTTATGAAACCATTTAAAAATGCACTCTTTACATCAATTTGAAAGAGTGTAAAGTTCTTGTAGCAGGCAAAAGCTAGAAGCATCCTAATTGATTCCAATCTAGCAACAGGGGCAAAAGATTCTTCAAAATCAATACCCTCTTCTTGAGAGTACCCCTTAGCAACCAGTCTAGCCTTGTTCCTTATTACAATCCCATTTTCATCCAATTTATTCTTAAAGACCCACTTAGTTCCAATAATGGGATGAAACCATAGGCCTCGGAACAAGTTCCCATACCTTGCTCCTTTCAAATTGATTTAGCTCCTCTTGCATAGCTAAAATCTAATACTCATCATTCTCGGCCTCTTCAAACTTCTTAGGCTCTACTTGAGAGATAAATGCCACATTGGCACAAAGATTCCTAAGAGAGGATCTAGTCTTAACACCTAGTGATGGATCACCTAAGACTTCATCTAATGGATGATTTCTAACATATTTCCAATCTCTAGGGAGAGTAGGATTTTCATCCTTGACAAGAATTATACCTTGAGATGTAAAAGAAGGTTCAGAAGATTTTTCTGCTTGAGAGGGATCAGTAGGTTTTTCTAAGGAAAGAGAATCCAGTTGATAATTCAAAACACCATCCTCATCCACATTTATTGTGGGCTGAGGGGACTCATCAAAGTTGACATGAACGGATTCCTCTACAACTAGGGTTCTCCTATTGAAAACCCTATATGCTTTACTGGACAGAGAATAACCAAGAAAAATTCCAATATCAGATTTGGAATCGAATTTTCCTAAGTTATCCTTAGTATTGAGAATGAAGCATTTACTGCCAAAGGCTCTAAAATACTTGACAGAAGGAGTTTTTCCACTCCAGAGCTCATATGGACTTTTCTCTAGGATAGGTCTTATGGAGACCCGATTAAGTACATAACAGGCTGTTGCTACAGCTTCGGCCCAGAAATACTTAGGAGGGGAGTTTTCATTAAGCATAGTCCTAGCAAGCTCTTGAAGGGATCTATTCTTCCGCTCAACAACTCCATTTTGCTGAGGGGTCCTAGGAGAAGAGAAATTGTGCTCAATTCCATACTTGAGACGTAGGAGTTCAAATTTCTCATTTTCAAACTCTCCACCATGATCACTACGAATAGCAACAATGGTGAGCTCCTTTTCATTTTGAACTCTTTTCCTAAAACTAGAAAAGGTGTCAAAGGTTTCATCCTTAGACTTTGGAAAATGAACCCAAGTAAATCTAGAAAAATCATCAACAATGACGAATGCATAGAATTTTCCTCATAGACTGGCTATGTTGGAAGGACCGAAGAGGTCCATATGAAGGAGTTAGAGAGGCTTAGAAGTAAAAATTGCATTCTTAGATACAAAGGAACTTTTGATCTGCTTGCCCATGTGACAAGCTTCACAAACTTTATCCTTTTCAAAGGATATCTTAGGAATACCTCTAACTAAGTTCTCCTTAGTAATCTTAGCTAAGGTATCTATCCCTACGTGTCCTAATCTCCTATGCCAGATCCAACCGTCAATAGAAGAATTCACAGCAAAATATTTTTCAATACTACAATCAATATCATCAATGTCAATGATATAAATATTTTCTTTCCTAAAACCAGTAAAGAGAATTTTGCCATTTGCAGCATCTTTAATTATACATGAATCTGATTTGAATATTACTTCATAACCTTTGTCACATAATTGACTAATGCTAAGTAGATTATGTTTTAACCCATCAACTAATAAAACATTTTCTATAACAGGATTGATAGGGTTACCTATGTTGCCAATGCCAACAATTTTGCCCTTTTGATTTCCACCAAAAGTGACACTTCCTTTGTTTTTGTTGACAACAGCGAACTTAGTTGCATCTCCAGTCATATGCCTTGAACAACCACTGTCCAGGTACCACTGATTTCTTAGAGGAGATGCATTATCCTGCAACACAGAAATTAGGTTGTCTTCTTAGGTACCCAAATCTTTTGGGTCCTAGTGTTAGGCCTGGTTCCTTTAGGAACCCATTGTAACTTACAACCATCTTTCTTGCCATTTGTTTTTAGTGGGCATACAAAGGACTTATGTCCTACTTCATTACACTTATGACATACAGTAGATTTAACAAAGAAATTCTTAAAAGCTTTCTTTTTATTAGACTTGTCATATCCTAATCCTGTTCTGTCAAAATTTGCTCTCTGACCTCCTATTATCATCTTAAATAATTTTTCGCCCTTGGTGAAGTTCAGAATGATATTATTCAGATCTTCGTTTTTGCTTTTAAGCTCATCAATTTCCTTGACATGCAAGTCTACTTCTTTAGCATGTTTTTCTAATAGATCTGTATTCTCCTTTTTCAACAGATTGTATTTATTTTTCAGCATGCCAAACTGTTTAACTAAGTCATTAAAGGCGTCAATTATTTCACCTTCTTCATCATCACTATCACTATCACTAGATACATTTGAAGAAGAAGTACTAACCTTTTCCTCGAGTGCCATAAAGCACAGGTTTGCTACTTCCTCATCTTCTGATGAAGAGGCGTCTTCTTCACTATCATCCCAAGTGGCCTTCATTGCCCTTTTCTTAAACTTCTTGGGATACTTCTTTGCTTGTGGACAATCTGCCTTCATATGTCCAGGCTTTCCACACCCAAAGCACGTGATTTCCTTTTCCTTTTGAGACTTTTCACCTTTCTGAAATTTCCTTCCTTGCAGTCTTTTCCTTTGGAGAAATTTACTGAACCTCCTGGTGATGAGTGCAATATCCTCATCATTATCTTCCTCTTCTTCAGAGTCATCTTGCTTACTTGATGAGGCTTTGAGTGCAATGTCCTTTTTCTTGATGATCTCTTTCTCCTTGAGATCTTCCTTCTCATTGGCTCTCATTGTAATCTCGTGAGTCATGAGAGATCCAACGAGCTCTTCAAGTTTAAGAACCTTCAGATCCCAAGCTTCTTGAATGGCGGTCACTTTAGGTTGCCAAGCTCGTGGAAGGCATCTCAAAATTTTCCTGACTAGTTCTTCACCTGTATACATCTTACCAAGAACTTTTAATCCATTAGTAATATTAGTGAATCTAGTAAACATAGAAGATATGGACTCATCCTTTTCCATGGAGAACAATTCATACTCATGAACAAGCATGCTTAATTTGCTCTCTTTAACTTGGTTTGTTCCCTCATGAGTTACTTCTAATAAATGCCAGATTTCCTGAGCACTATCACACCCCTGAACTCTATTGAATTCATCACGATTTAGAGCACAGTATAGGGTGTTAATGGCTTTGGCATTTAGACTCAAGTTCCTCTTGTCGGACTCAGTTAAATCAGCAGAGACCTTGGGAACACTTTTGCCATCTACAGTTTTCATGGCACTAAATGGACCATATTCTATAATGTTCCATAACTCATAGTCCATGGCTTGAATGAATATTCTCATTCTCGCCTTCCAGTAAACATAATCACTGCCATCGAATAGAGGTGGCCTAGAGATGGACTGACCCTCAATGTGTGAGGAGTTTGAGTTGAATGCCATGATTAGTATATCACAGAATACAAATACAACTTAGACAATGATAGACCTTGCTCTGATACCAATTGTAGGATCGGTATTGTCTAAGAGGGGGGTGAATTAGACCTTTTTAATTTTAATTACTAGTCAACTTAATCTCTCTCCTAGATTGAACTTATAGATTTATCACAAGTGATCAGATAATGTAAAGAGAGAGAGAGAGAAATTCGACACCAGTATTTTTACGTGGTTCGGCCAAACTGCCTACGTCCACGCTCCAAGGCTCCTCCTTGAAGATTCCTTACTTCTCCTCAACGAGAAATCCTGATCGAGTTTTCGGGCGTCGATCCAAAGCCTTTTACACAATACAGGATTGAACTTTACGGGCGTCAATCCACTGCCTTAAACAAATTTAGAGTTTGTAAAGTTTTGCACAAAAACTACTCTCTCACAGGATCTGAATCTCAAGTTCGAATGTAAGAGGAGAGTAGTACAATTTACAGAGTATGAATATTTTCGCAAGTTAGGGCTCAGGAATTCAAATCGCAAAAAGTTGTTCCTTTGTGCTCTAAGCTCGGCTTTTATACTCTGTCCATTTTCTGCTTGACTTCAATGCTTCTAAACCAATAATAGAAACTTTGTTACCGTTGGGAAGCATCCGTACAAGTTCAGGTAGCCGTTGCCGTTTGTAGTTGTAAATCGTCGTCGCCATTAATGTTCTGGAGTTATGGCTGAAAACGACTTCACTGTAGCTTCGCGGCTAATTTGAATTCTGGCGGAAGTTCACCGGCAGATGCAACTAATGAGCGGAGACACGTCATCGGTGAATGCTGCTTGAAATGCCATCGGCAGATATATCCTTGAATTCCATCGGCAGAAGCATCTTCAACTTCGATCGGCAGAAGCATTTCGTAAAACTTCATCGGCACATTTTATCTTCAAAGCCATCAGCAGATGTTTCTTTAAAAGCGCCATCGGCACAAGTCTCTTTACAAACCATCGGCAGATGAACTCATGAAACTTGTCGTCTAGTGATCGGCATGAGCAAGCTTAAAAGCTATCGGCAGGTGTAGGCGTTGAATTCCATCGGCAGACGCATCCTTAAATTTCACCGGCATGTGCATGCTTTGGTTATTATCTCCTTTTGTCGTTTAGTCAATCGGCAGGAGTAGCTTCAAACATCATCGGCATACTTGTTCACATATCTTCGGCAGATGAATCAAATAAGTACTTTGACACATCATCGGCATCTGTCTTCAGAAACAGCTATCGGCAGAGAAAGCATGTACTGACTTGACACGTCATCGGCATATGTCATCAAAGACGCTATCGGCAGATGATAACTTCTAAACGGCGTCTTCTTCTGCTTAGCAATCGGCAGAGGCTTCCATTTTTTGATGTATAGTCATCGGTAGAAGCATGCGTTTTACAGCCCTGTTTTTCTGTTCTACTCTGTATACTCAAACCGATTTATTATACAACTAAAATACCCTTTTCAAGGGTATTTCCATATAAACTCATATTCATTATTTTCTTTAAATACACATAATCAAATTGTACATTATTTATACAAATACATAATCAAAAACAAATTATGACTTAAACAATCTATAAGTCAACAATATCATCTGCCCAAATCATCCGCCCATATCATCCGCCGAACATCATCCGCCCAACATCTTCCGCCCAACATCTTCCGCCCACATCTTCCACCTTAAGTCTTCCCCTTACATCTTCCACTCAACATCTTCCGCCCACATCTTCTGCCCAACATCTTCTGCCTTACACCTTCCACCCTACCACGTCCACCCTACGTCTTCCGCTATTTCAAAAGTCCACAACTTTTGTCTTATGTTTTATTTCCTTATTTTTTTTTACTTTCCACGGTTTCTGCCATCTACTGTATGCCCTCCCACAGTATGTCTTCTAGTTCCTGTTTTCCATTTGATTAAGTTTTCTATTGCACATTCATCGCCCACCTCGCCTTTTATTTAAACGTTCAAAGTGTTCTGTCTCCCTGTTTTCTTCAGTCTTCTATTTCTGTGGTTCAAAAATTAATATGTCTTCTGATTCTGTTTCAATATTCTGTCTTCACCATCTTTATTTCTCCTTTCCCTCTGTCTCTTTTTTTTATGCCTGCTATTTATTTCTGAAGTCCGGTTTTTAATCATGTTTTTCCAGCCCTCAATCCAGAGAAGGTCTCCTTTGTGTAAAGTTTTAAAGTTCAAAAAAAAAAATATATGTCCCGTTTTCTGTTAAATGTCCGGAGTGATGGCTCCTCGGCCCCCGATCGGGTCTGGGGTCGTCACAGAAATGATATCAGAACCGCTAGGTTTTAAAAGCGGTTCTGGAGAACTATCTGGTTACGCAACCCGCCACGTGAGATCGCTCCACCAACTGTAAGTGTTTAAGTTCCCGTACCAATTTTAATTTATTAAATTAAGTTTATTATTGTTTATAAGAATTTAAGAAAATGGTGAGAGGATGACACGGGGAAGCTGACGAGAGGGATTCTAGTATCCGGCAATTGACGGAGCTTGTTGCTCGCCACTCCCGGCAATTTGAAATGTTGATGATCGAGAGAGATTTTTGGAATTCAAGCTCGAGTACTTCGGAGGACTGTAGTGGTGAAAATTTTAGACGACTCCGACCTCCAACCTTCAATGGACAACTTACGGATCCGGTTCATGCCGTGGAGTGAATTTGAACGATGGAAGACTTATTTGACCTTGCTAAGGTGAAGAAAATAAAGAAGGTGTCTTATGCCGCGTTGTACCTCGAGCAAGACGCGATAACTTTGGTGGGACACCGTCCGGACAACGACTAACATGAAGGAAATATTGTGGGGACCATTCAATAAGTTGTTTTACAAAGAATATTTATACAACGCCGTGTGGGAAAATAAGATATCAGAATTCACCCAGCTAAGATAGACGGGTTCGGTAACAAAATATATTAGGGAGTTTGAGGCGACAACCTGTTTTGTCAGCCATCTAGTGAGGGAGAATGAAAGCAAGGTCTATCATTTTGTGCAAGGGTTAAAGGAAGAAATATATAGAGGTGTGAAGATATCCGGAGATCAGAACGTGTCATGCTCGAAAGTGGTGGCCAAGGCTCTACAACTCGAGGCCATGGAGATAGAATTTCAGAAACAGAGGGATGCATCAAAAAGGTTTTATCAGGATGTTCCTCAACAACCACAACGAGGTCGTGATTGGCAACCACAACAGCAACAGAACTGGGGCGTGAAGAGGCCCAATGAAACAGTTGCTAACCTAGATAAGGGGAAAATGCCACAGGGAGCTCCTCAGCTTTCGGTATGCCCACTGTACCAGAGAAGTCACCCTGGGAGATGCAGCCTCTTTACTGGCCATTGTTTCTGATGCGACAAGGAGGACCATCATATTAGTGATTGCCCTATGCCAGATAGGTGGCCAAACCGAGCTGTCCCTAGAGCAGTTGCGATGATTGGGGACAATGACGACACCCAGCACCCAGTTATCACAAGTACAATTTTATAGTACGAGTTAATGAACTAAAGAACATTAATGGGGGTATAGTTTAGAGTAAGAGTTTAAAAAAAAATGATATTCGTATAATGAGTAGAAGTAGACCTGAAATAGAGTGGGTTGAAGGATTTAGGCAAATGGTCTTAAGGACAACTAGCTTTGGAAATTCAGAAACTAAGTAAATTTTGTGGGCAAGTCTTTCACGTACCCGTGCTGAGGAAATGTGTACGTGGCCCCACTCGGATCGAAGAAACAGTGAACATGGAGATCCAACCGACGCTAACGTATGAAGAAAGACCAGCGTGAATCCTTGAGTCTTCAATCAAGGTGCTATGCAATAAGGGGATTCCACTAGTAAAGGTCCTATGGAGCAATCTTAATGTGGAGGAAGCTACTTGGGAGAGACGACTTGATGTAATGAATAGATATCTGGAACCATCTCTTAAAGAAAATTTTGGGGACAAAATTCTATTAAGGTGGGTGGAATGTAACACCCGGTATTTTGTTCACGTAATTGTCTCTAATTTTATTTGAATGAAATTAATCCGTTATTAATGTAATAAATATTTTTACTGGAATTGGGACATGAATTTTGTGGGTTTAAGAAAAAATAGAACGAAAGGAGAAAGTCAACCCGCCTCAATTTTGGTATTCCGTTTATTAGGGTTGAATTCCTAAATAAGTAAATTTAAGGCCGTTTCGCGAGCGGGAAGTTTCGTTAGAACCCTAGAATTTAATTAGGATATTTTGTTGAAGAAGTGAAGGTCGAGAATTTAAACGGAATTTCCTATCGTAACCCGAGCGTTAAATATACATATATATATACATATATACACATATACATATATATATACATATATATATATATATATGTACATATATATATATATTGCTGCGGAAGAGAGGAAAAACAAAGGAAAAACAAAAACAACAAAAACTTAAACAAATGCTTAGTAGAAGAAGTAAAACTAGAAATTATATTAACAAGAGTTATAAACTTACAAGTAGGAGGATACAAACCGAGAGAGTTTTTCAGATGAGAAGGCAAACTCTAAAAACTTGAAGCTAAATGAAAACTAAGGCTCCTTTATATAGAAGAGGAGCTTACAATCAAACCAAAACTTAAAACGTCATTGCTTACGAACCAAAGCAATGATAAAAGATAAAAGCACTAGCTATTATTGCTAGTGGATGAACTTTTTGAAGTAGTGGATGTACTGTTTGGGTCCACTATTTTTGGAAATGTCTGACACCATGCAGACTTTGGAAACGGTGGAAACTCCTTAGCTGGATTCCATTCTAACCATTTAGTAGCTTCAATTTTACCAGAGGATTGATCTGGTAATTGGTTATTAAATCTCAATGTCCACTCAGATGGAGGTCTTGGAATAGGAGTTAAGGAACTTTGGCGAAAAGTCCTGTGATTCCCTGTCATTTGAAAGGACTTAATGAAGTTCGATTTTGAACCCAATTATTATATTCTTCAGGGGTCCAGTTTGCACGACGCCATAGGTCATTTTTGTATTCTGAATACTCATCTGGGCTTTTATTATTTTTCTTGGCCCATTTATTCCTCTTTTTGCACCACCTGCGATATTTGCGAACACCTTTGGCAACATTAGCTTTGATTTGGTCCAAAGCTTCTTGTACAATCCCATAGCGTCGAAGAGGGGCACCAGGCCAAGGACGCCAATTGACGATTTGTTGGAGAGGAGGAACATAAACATACCTCCTGTCATGATATTTGGAAATAGGGAAAGAGAGGAAAAACAAAGGAAAAACAAAAACAACAAAAACTTAAACAAATGCTTAGTAGAAGAAGTAAAACTAGAAATTATATTAACAAGAGTTATAAACTTACAAGTAGGAGGATACAAACCGAGAGAGTTTTTCAGATGAGAAGGCAAACTCTAAAAACTTGAAGCTAAATGAAAACTAAGGCTCCTTTATATAGAAGAGGAGCTTACAATCAAACCAAAACTTAAAACGTCATTGCTTACGAACCAAAGCAATGATAAAAGATAAAAGCACTAGCTATTATTGCTAGTGGATGAACTTTTTGAAGTAGTGGATGTACTGTTTGGGTCCACTATTTTTGGAAATGTCTGACACCATGCAGACTTTGGAAACGGTGGAAACTCCTTAGCTGGATTCCATTCTAACCATTTAGTAGCTTCAATTTTACCAGAGGATTGATCTGGTAATTGGTTATTAAATCTCAATGTCCACTCAGATGGAGGTCTTGGAATAGGAGTTAAGGAACTTTGGCGAAAAGTCCTGTGATTCCCTGTCATTTGAAAGGACTTAATGAAGTTCGATTTTGAACCCAATTATTATATTCTTTTGGTTTTTTTTTGCATTTTCTATATTTATTTATTTATTTTTGGAAAGGTTTGATAGCAAGTTATCACGTGGACATTATATGATTTATTATTTGGAAACTAATTTGAAGATTTTGAATTATGGTTGGCTGGTGTGTAAGATATGCTATCACAATATTTTGGATTCTTCTTAATTCTTTGGAAGGTTAATTAATGAATCTGTGGTACAAGAAAGATTGTTCAGGAGATTAATTAGCAAATTCATCTTTGGAAGGTGTCAATAAGAGTTGGCGGTGCTATTAGTTGGAGACCGGATCACAACGTTTTGGTGATCCGTCCTATTTCTTGGCTGGCACTTTCTTATTATGTCGCATCTATGGTCA